>VZRO01001319.1:281555-416102 GCA_013397915.1 Daphoenositta chrysoptera
GTTGTGGCCGCGGCCGCCGGCGGGGGTGAGGCGCGGGGAGCCGGGAGCGGGAGCGGGGCCGGGGGGCTTCGTCCGGGCAGCGGGACCGCGCCTCAGCCTGCCCTAGAGCTGCGGTGGGACGCCGTTCCCCCGCCTGAGGGTTCCCCCAGGGCGAGCGGGAGCACCGGGCTGCCCTGAGGGTTCCAGCGCTGCAGCGGGGACGGGCTCGGCTGTGGTTCAGCGTTTGGCTGTGTCACCAGCAGCGACAGGAAGGTTGTTGTAACTTATCTGGGACGTGGAGGGGTTTTGGTTCTTGTTCTCAAGGGAAAAGTGAGGGGGGAAAGCCACTTCTCTGTGATAATATTGTTGTGATTTTGCACAGGCATCTGGGATGTGCTTTGGCAACGTTCAGTTTTTAATTCCACGGAGCTGCTCAAAGCTTCAGTTACGGGGGTGAAAGTAAATTCAACGTTAAGACAATGCTTTTGAGGCAAACATAATTGTAGAAGGGTATAACTAAACCATGGAAATGTTCAAGACCAGGTTGGATGGAGCTCTGATGAACCTGGGATAGTGAAAGGTTCGAATATTTGACCATTCGAATATTAATCCTTAGTGTCCCCCCCTGGGGAAGGGCTGTCAGAGACAGTGACTAAAATTGGGATGTGTCATTTAAGTAGTTTGGAAAGCAAACATAATTGAGAAATATGGCTAATGGTTTTATGTATTCCTGTCTTCGTTAGAAGCTTCTGAGGGAAGGCAGAGAAGAATTAACAGTAGTCCTAAGAAACAAGCTTCACAAGGAGTGTCTTCCATCCCTGCACGCTTTCTCTCTGCTTTTTGTTTGTGTTTGTTACGAAGCTGGGTTTGCTGTAAGTTCAGAGCAGATGCATTGCTTTGGTCTGGTGAATTGTCCGGCTTCCTTCTATTGCCAAATGAACTTCTTGTGTTCCTTTACAACTTTCTGGTTGTAAAGATTCTCAGGTTTTCTTAGGGTTTTGTCCTTGGTAACAGTTTCTTCTTGCTTCCCCAGAATTAAGAGGAATATGCTTTAATTTCCCCCTTGTCCAGCACCTAAGGGGTTTTTAGTTTTTTGGGAGGCACAGAGCTCAAAGTTCACCTCTTCCTTAACATAAGTAACCTTTATTTGACCACTTTGTGTACTGTATGATGTAAACAGCTCGCTGTGTATCAACAGGGATTCCACCAATTCCAAAATGAGCTCCTGGGATTTCTTTAGGAACCTGCCGTAGAATTCCCAACTGCTCCAGTATCATGCAGTAGGATGGTTAATTTAATGGGGTTTTTTTTTCCCCTTTTGTATACCATGGAGCATCTTGAACTTCTCTTAATTTTTATTAAGGTAGGACGAGCCAAACCAGTGGCTTTAAGAGGTTGCAGTGGAAGTGAGTTGTGTGGATTTCTTCTGAGGAGGAGGAAGAGAGCCTGTTAGTGCCATGGAAGTGGAAAAGAGCAGCAAAAGGAGTTGCTTCACTCAGACGTCCTACTTGGGTAAAGATTTAGTTGAAGACTCCCAGCTGGAATATCTCAGTGCTTACGAGGAGTGTGAGGAGGATAGGAACAGCTCGACTGAGTTTCCTGAGCAGAGGGAGATTGGAGAGGTGAAGGACATGCCACTGATTGGTGACAAGGTGCCACCCCAAACCACTGCAGGGGAAGAAGAGTCTGGAAAGAGCGACAGACCCATCCACGGCGTGGCAGTGGAGCCAGACATTTCTTTCCTGTCACACAGGGAAAAGGCCCTACTTTGCAAACATGCAGGGTCCTCCAATTTCAGCAGCTGTGAGGAACCTGCTGTGTACACACGCCGTGTTGACAGCACTGCAGAGGACGCTGAAACCCAGTTCCCAGTCTCTGAAATCCTCCCTAGCAAGAATCCTGGTTCTGGCCTGGAAGCTGCAGAGAAATCCCCTGGTGGTGGAAGCTGCAGCGCTGTGAAGCTGGAGCGTGGGGAAGGCCTGAAGAGCATTCCCAGGGTCTCTGTGGCTCTGCAGGCCGTGGAGGCCAGCTCTGATTGCAGAGCTGGCTCCCCAGCAAGTGGAAGCAGCAGTGCCCAAGTTTGTCTCTGCTCCAGGGCAGTTAACACAGAAGTAACCATGATGAACAAAACTCGACCCGTGGGATGGCTGGGTCAAACCTTGGTGGATGCTGCTTCCAACACAGAGTGGTCCTTCAGAGCTCAGAGCACTCACATTCAGGTAATTGAAACAAAACAAGAAGGGCCACCAGACCAGTTTGACAGAACTTTTTTTAACTTGTCTGCATGGATGTTAATCTGTAACTTCTTACTTTTCTTTTCTTTTTTTTTTTTTTTGAAAAGCAGGAATCAAAAGATCATCTGTGTATCTCTGACTGGAAAGCAGGCACTGACAGGTGGGTCAGGAGTTGTTCTTAGTTTGGAATTTGAGATTCTGGATAAGAGGTTTTTTTCATGATTGAAAGGTTGTCTGTGGCTTGGCAAAACAGATGGTATTAAAAGCTTGCTGGGCAGCAGTTTCTGCTGCAGGGACCTGGACAGGTGAGAAGAGTGAGCTGAAGACCTCCTGAAGTTGAACAAAGACCAAAGCAGCCTTGTTCTGCAGTTGCAGACATCCAGAGATCCTTTCCAACCTAAATTATTCCATGGCTGTGAAAACAAAATAAGTGTTTCCAGATCCACAGCATTGCTACATTTCTTTCTGTTCTTAAGACTTCACTTTTTGGATAGAAATTATTGTGGTACTTGTGTGGTTCCCCCTCTCAGATAAAACTGACTGTAATGCTACTGTAAATCATTATTGTGGGTTAAATAGGATTTTCCTTAAATCATATCAGAAATGGCTTTTGGCAGGCTCCTTGCTTCAAAATAAAACACCATGAACGTAAACAAAACCTTGGAGCCCTGGAATCAATATTCTGTTATTGTTACTATTATTATTTTAAAGGCCAGAACATCCCAACAAGCAAACTGGGAAGAATTCTGCATCAAGCTGCTGTGAAAACATCCTGCAGAGAGCGACTGAAGCAGAACTGCAGCTCCTGGCCATCCATTATGAGATGTGCTACCAGCACTGCTTAAAGGTTTATGACCTGGCTTTGGAGGAAAACACCTATTTTGGGAGGCACGTACTTTAATGTCCTTTTAAATTAAATGGATAACTGGTTATCAGGCAAAAATTGCTAAATGGTACTGGTAGATTGTATCCATAGCTTCTAGGAGTGTTTATATTTAGTGGTGGTGTCCCCAAGAGGACCCCCAAGTCTTATTTCCAGCCTTAATATTTTTTTGTAGCATTCACAGACCCAAAATCCATTTTTTTTTCCCAGGAATGAAACCCAAGTGGTGCATAATATAGTTGTTAATTCATGTTCTGGTATAACTTAGAGGAATCTTTAAACTCAGTAAAAATCTTTGGGCATTTCCAGAAGCAGTAAAATCAATGAAATGTCTAAGTTGATGTTGCTTTCTTACCCATATTTTAATAGATGTGAGGAACAAACTGAGTTGTATTCGTCTCTCCTGTTGGTTTTGGAGGAGCTGGACAGTAATTACAGCAATATGAGAATGGAAATAAGCATGGGCATACCTTTAAATGAACTTCCACCACTGTCAGCTGAGCTGAAGTTTTCCCCAATCTCTTCCTTGTATGTCCCCTCCAAGGTAACTTCCTAATTGTTTTATGTTTTTAATATAAATTGTTATCTTCACAAAACTAAGATAAATCTTTCTCTTTTCTTTGACAGTTTTTCAGAAAGAGTCTTTACTATGAGTAAGTAGCTTTCACTTGTTGTACTTATTAAGTTAAATGAGGAATGAGTTTATATGACGTTAAACTTAGAATTGCTTTATTTCAGGATGTTTCTTGTTGTTTCAGGCTGTTTAGTTGAAAGATTAGAGTTGCCCTGTGGGTAGTTATTTGATTTTTAAGGGCATTTTCCCTCTGTAGTGTTCTAGTATGAAAACTAGGGACTGTCTTTACTATCTTTATAGTAAAAGTTTTCAATGTACAGGTCATTTTCCTGGTTCCCTGCTTTCCCTACTAAAAATCTTTGTCTCCAGTTATGATGGCATCTGTCTTAAAAACCAAGCTACCAAAAAAAAAAAACCCAAAAAGACTTTGCTGCCTGCAGAGATAACATTAAGCATACGGATAATATTAAGAGAATATTAAGCTGTTCTTCTAAGATTATCATTCAGATATGAAGAATGATAGAAAAATAACTTCATATTTCAGGCAGATACATGAAACCACGTGTTCAGGAAACATGTCCAGTGACTTTCTGTAAGTGGAGATAAAAACAAATTTGGCAGTAAGTTTTTACTGAATTGGGTAAACTGTTTGAAATTTCCTGTTGAGCATGAGTAAAGTTAACCAATAAAAAGTAAAGGCAATTTTTGTTTTGTAAGTAATTAGTAAAAGTTACACAGATATTTCAAATTGTAAGGAATACATCAGAACATCACACAGAAAGCTGTTGACATGTAATTTAAAAAGCCAAGATTTATTAAGTATTTCACTGTGAGCTTTTGGAAATATTTAAGTTACTGTAGAACTTAAAATTGTTGTGCCATATGTTGTATGAAATTCTCGGATGTGTTTCAGTGATCTTTCAGGTGAAGGGAAAGCTGACTTTGAAGAACCAAAAGTGCAAGAAAAGGGGATTTCTGTCAATATGGTAGGGAATTCTTCACTGCTGAGTTTTGAGATGTTAATGTCAAGGAGCATTTTCTCCTTTTAGGTACCTGCAAATGTGATCAGAGTCTTCAGGACTCTCAGCTTGGGATCCTCTGCCACTAATGGCAAATGCAGCTCATATTTCCACAATTTTAATTGTCCTTTCAAAATAAAATAACCTGGGGGTTCTTGAAGCTGATCAGCAGGATAACTTTATTGAATTCACCTGCTTCGTGGGCTGATATTCTGAAAAATAATTTCTAATCAGGTGGGAGTGCTGTGATGTAACTGAAATGTGTTTGTAGGACAAGTCACAGACTGATGGTGATCAGCCAAGTGCTTCCCCTGAGGCATGGGAAGAACAACCTAAAGCTCAGGCTCTGGAACGTGGTGAGTGATCTGCTTCTAGTAAAAATAATCCCTTATTTGTAAGCTAAGTTTCTGGGGGAGAAGACAAACCCTGTGTAAAACGTATATATGGTAACACAGCTGTCCTTTCTGTGATGGAATGCTTGCATATCAGCTATCAAAATTTTTTGGTAAGTAATAATAGAGAGTTCTATATTATTACTTAGAGCTTTTTTAAAAAAATTTCTATTTATATTAGAATTCCAAATTAGTAAGTGTCACCTCTTTGAAATGTAGTACCAGGAGATGTAGGTAGCTGGAATCCTCTTTAGCACAGAAATCTGATACTCATTCATGTAGCATACCATGGTTTGAATTTTAACACACTGAATTTTATCCCAACTGCCAAGGCTGTGTGAAAAATGAGGAAGGGAGTGAGTATTGGTTTGATGCTAAGGAAGACTTGTCAGTGGCAGATATTTCAGTAATGTCCAAAGGAACGAAAAAGCCACAAGGAAAACAAGACTCGATTGATTCAAGAGGTAAAGTCGAGTGCTTTAAGCTGATATACCAAATAATGATGTTTATTATTGGAGTAGTCTGTTCCTTATTTCCAAGTAAACTTGGAAAAAATGCCAGCTGGGTTTTCAGACTTACTTTCTCATTCACAAGCAGTGAATCCTTGTAGGTACTCAGCTGTTTTTATCCATCCATGTTTTTCCTTGAAAACCTCACCTCCAGTGCTTAAACTCTTAATTAGTAAATGTCCAGCCAATCACATAGGTGGAAATCTTTATTTTTTTCTCCTCCTCCTTCTTTTTCTGCTTCCTTCCCATGCTGGACTCTTGAGAGTTAGATGCAAATGGTTTGTGTTTGGAGACGTGGGTCATGGTGATGGGTATGGTGAGAAGTCCCAGGGTGCTGAAGGCAGAGAGCTTGGGGGCCTCTCTGTACCAGCCTTCAGCACTGGTACCTGGTACTTTAGAGCTGTCTTTTCTCTGCCTCTTCAACTCCCAGGAAACACTCAGGGAAAAGATGTTCCACAAACTGAACTGTTGTGCTTCTCAGGACACTTGTTTTCTGTTAGAAGATTCTCTTCTTTCCCTTAGTTTCGTTTAAGGTGTTTCTCTCTGGGCTTTCCAAAATCTACAGAGAAGATGTTAGCTCAAGAACAGTCAGTAACTCTTTTCTTTCTTACCTTTATTATTAGAAGTGAAGACAGTGGAGAGTGGGAATGAACATTCTTCTGTTCATGTTGGTGGCCCAAAACCCTCAGTGCCTGAGGTAGGTCTGTTCTTAATTTGTAGTAGGAATGTCTTGCCTCTTTAAGGCTTCTTTCATACTCTACATTTACTACCTATTACTGATCTGAAATCACCTACTCAAGGGCTGGCACATTCTTTGCTTGGAGATAATCAAAAAGTGAGTAATTGTTACTGACACTCCTTTGTATGGAAGACTAAGAGCCTTAAATCTTCTTGTCTCATAACATTTAATACATAGAAAATTATGTTAGGATAGGAAAACGTGTTCTATCTTGGTAATAAATATCTGGCATGTGGCAGAAGAGTGAAAGCACCATTCTTTGATGGCCCTGCATCAAACTCTGATACTCCAGCTGTTTCTTCTTAATCCTAGGACAGTTTGGAATTTACCCATTTGCACTAGATTTTTCATCTTGTAACACCTTTTTTTTTTAAATGTAAATGTCATATGATTTTGTACAGGAAAAATTTTGCTGTAATGGATGGGAAAGAAACTCTTGGATTTTTTTAGCATAAATCTAAGAAACCTCTATATAGAAATAGAGTGTTTTGTATTGACTCAGCTTGGTCCTTGGAGAGTAAAGGGAAATTTAGCAGTTGCTGGTGTTGCTGCTCATAAACCATATAGATTTGCTGTCTTTGGGGATTTCCCTTTAAAACATGCTGGTCCTTTGGGAAATGGCAATTGGATGTAATTTCAAGTAGCAGGAATAAGATGAGCTTTAAGGTGCCTTCCAACCCAAACCATTCTCTGGGTCTAGGATTTTATATTTTTTAATAGGAATAGATGTTGTATTATGTGTACAACACTTAACCCATTCATTTTGTCCTTATTTTGATGTAATACCAGGATCCTGGAGAAAAATCCCTGCCGAAAACATCCAGTTGTTCCTCTCTTAATCCATCTGGTATCTTTGTTTCTCCATATGCACTGAACTTGAGCAGCTTTACCAAGTTAATAAAGAGGCTTCAAGAAAGGCATCCAGAGTTTAGCAGGTGAGATATTTGGATTTCTTTTTATGGAGCCAATATCCATGGTAACTAAGGGCTAAATGTGTTGCACAAAATGTGACGTAGTAAACAGTTATTTCTTTAATTCCCACAGGGATGAAATTGTGGAGGCTGTGCAGGAGGTAAGGAAAATCAACAAAGGTGTCCTGAGTGGCTTGGCCATCAGTTCTATTGAGGAAAAGAGCTCTGCCATTCTGAGGAAATCAATGCGCTGCTGCAGGCAGGAGAAGCAGTGAGAAAGGTGAGACTCCAGCCTACAGGGGAATAAACCCTCTCGAGTTTGTGTAGCTCTGCAGCCTGACTGGGTTAGCTTCACGTAAAGCCCTGCAGGAGGTACCAGGGTGAATCCACTGGAGCACTGGTTTCCAAGGACTGGGAGCTGTCTACAGGTTGGCTCTGTGCACTCTCTAAAACTTGGTGTGCTGGTGGTTAATTACTGAACTGCTTCTCTGATGAACTTGGTGGAGGGCGTTGTCACACATGTGTGGTACAAAGCTGACACCTAACGGCCAGGCCTTGTGTAGCCTCTCCTAAAGAAATCCCAGCACTGGCTCAGTTCTGGTTCCAAGCATTGATGATTTCTGTTCCAAGCATTGATGATTTCTGAGGGCCAGCTCTGGACTAGAAATCTGACAGAATCAGATTGTGTTGTGTAGTTTTCTCACGCTGATCCCTCTGCACGATCATATGGCACTGCAGGAAGCTGCAGCAAGCTGAACATGCTGAAACCACAGCCCAGAATTCCAGGCATGTGTCTGTCTATCCATCCTTGTTTTGCGCTCCTGCTCAGCTTGATGCTCTGCTTGCTTTAGGTAGCTCCTAGCAGAGTCCACTACCAGGTTGGCTCCAAAAAGGAAAAGTCTTCACAATTATCTACTGTCTGACTTTCCCAGGACTGCATAAAGGGACAGAAACTCATCCCCAAAAAACCAAAATCTCATGCTTGGAAGCATTTTCAGTCAGTAAGGTTTTAACAGCCTCGAAATGTGTTGTGCTTTCCTTGTGGAGTAATTATTTGGTTTTTAAATGGTGCATGGGCTCTGCAGTCCTAATTGTTCCTATTACAGTATTCTTTTCTTGTTGCTTTGTGAGGGAGATGATGACTTAGAATTTCTAATTTTTACTTCCATCATGAGGGAAGTGTGAAATAGCCAAGTCATTAGTAAAGAATGGGGAGAAAAAGAATCGCCATCTTTCCATTGTAAGGAACCAGTGTGTAACACATTTAAGGGAAGGTGATTCTGCTCAAAGCTCACCTGTACTAACTCAGTCTCTTTGCTGTACTTTTTTCTAGATCCTGCTGCAATTGCTGCTGGAAAGAGCAGCCCTGTTTACTATCAATATAGGTTTAAATTTGTTCTTCAAAAAAGTTGGGCCAACGTTGTGCTGTTTTTAGACCTCTCCTCGTGGCAGAGCCGCTGTCAGAGCCCTGGCTTTGTGCTGTGCCCTCGGTCCTGGTGCTGCAGGTGACACCTCAACTTTGGTGTCGCCTGGTCTGTGAGGACGAAAGCAGCCCGAGGCTTTGCTCTGCCATGTCTCTGCTTACAGCTGCCGCTGTTTCTGTTCCCCGACCGTGGCTCTGCAATTAGGCAGGTGCTAACAGTTCAAGAACTGGCTCTGGCCTGTGAGCTGTTCTGTTCCTCTTGGGAAAGCAGAAGTGAGCACGGTGTGAAAGACTCGAACCGGCACACTGTGGTGTTCCTTCGCATTTCCTGTTTTATTGATCTCCCTTTGAAAGGGAGAGCTGAGTTCAAGGGCGAGAGAACCGGTTTGTGGGGCAGTGACCCCGCTGCAGGCAGAGTCCTCCCCTGCTCCCAAGAGCGTGTCCTGATCCAGAGCACCTGAGGAGCCCGGGCAGGCTCTGCTGCTCAGGCACAGCTCGGACACGAGCTGCAGGTGGAGCTGTAGGAGCTCAGGAACGATGTTACTCGGTTAAAAAAAAATAGAGGAAACCACAAAACATTTCTCCTTAAAAGTGCGTTGCGTATGTATGTTCAACACTAGAAAGGGAGAAGGTAGGATTTTTTAGCTAGGAAAAACTGCCTCGGTGGAGATGGAAGCGGGGCTAAGGAAAGCGCGTGAGGAAGGACTTCTCCGTGCTTTCCCTCGGAACTGTCTGCTCCCTTCGCCGCGGCTCTGGGCCGTGGTGCGGAGATGGCGACCAGGAGACCCTGGGCTCCGGAGCCGCTCCCCCTCCTCTGAGGGACAGCCGGGAGGGAGCCGGGCGGGAGCGGAGTAGGGGCGGGGCGGAGCAGGGACGGGGCGGAGCAGGAGCGGGGCGGGAGCCGGGCGGGAGCGNCGGAGCCGCTCCTGCCGCGGGGCCATGGCCCTGCTCCCGCGGCGCTTCCTCTGCTTCGTCCTGGGTAAGTGCGGTGGCCTCGACACGACTTCCCCGCAGCCGGTGGGGCGGAGGGCGAGGCCCCTTGGGATTCCCCTCTGCGCCGGGCGCGGGCGCGCAGCCCCGGCCGCCTCCTCCGCGGCTTCACCGCTCTCCCTGAAACCCGGCGAGGCTCCAGCCTGGCTTCGCTGGCGACACAGCAGTGGGGAATGAAAAGGAGAAATTATTCCAGGGCGCTGGGACACAGTAGAACACCACGCCTGGTCTTGGGAGCAGTGAGGTGGTGATGCTGCGGGACACAGCCCGCTCGGTGCGGGATTCCTGCTTGCTAGGTGAGATGTACCGAGACGTGCTCCTCCTGCCTGCCGTCCCCACCTTTTGTTGCGAGTGCTCAGTTACTGCCTTTGGAGTCTCTGTATTCCCATTCCTGAGCCGCAGGGAGGAGGAGGCAGCCAGAAGTGCACCTTCAAACAGGCTTCCCTAAGCTGAGGTTGGATGTTCTGGGGTTTACCGGTGATGGGGTTGGAAATGCTTGCGTTGTGTGGTTGTTTCCACGGGATGCGCCGTGCCTCGGTTTCTTTGCCGCTCCTGGCATTTCAGTGCAACAGGTAGAGATTTGTGCCGTGCTTGTCACCTGTGAATCCACAGCAAAAGCCCTGAGGGGTGTTGGTGCTGTGTAGAAGTGTGTTTATTTAAGGTACTCCAAAGGGAAACCGCACACCCTCATCCTAACGCTGATCTTCCACAAAATCTAAGTGCTCCTTGAGGAAGCCCAAATTTCTCCTTCTTTCCCTTCCTTCCCTGGTGCTGGTTTTCTCCCCCAAGTTCTGGTGAATAATGCATTGAGCCGTGCTGCACATAATGTGTTTGTCTGTACCGTGTAATTAACTATTTACTACTCCTCAGCTGTGCAGGGGCTGTGCCCTTGGACGAGGCACATTCCGCTGCTGGGTTGCAGGGGAAGGCTGCACGTCCCTGGCTGCAGAACCCTGTGCACGGAGCACTAACTCCTGCTAGCTAGGATTTCTCTCTGCTCTGTTTTCCCAGCCCCTGTCTCCTTTTCCTGACCCTCCCTTCTCCTGGCTGGGGAGCTGTAACTTCTAAGAGTACTCCAGGTACTCCAGGCTGTTCCTTTCCATCTCCAGTGGGCTTGGAAGCAGCAGGATGCTGCCTCTTGTGTGAACCGTGGCAGCTAATCTTGGTGCTGTGGATGTGTTTTTCATACATTCTCCTCCTAAGATTTTTTATTTTGAGCACATTTAACGAAAAGACCCACCCTTTTTATGCCTTTCAGCTCTTACAGCCCTGCACACAGTCAGGGCTGCACTGAAATTGCAAGTGGCAACTGAGTGCCCAGAAATCACGGTGGAGTCTTGAATTTTGAGGTCACTGATGCTTCTGAGCAGTGATGCACTGATGCAGGTGTTTTAAAGTGAGAATATTTTTTTTTTTAAAGGGAAGGGTCAAGCTTTAAGTAACTTCACAACTGGCTTCAGCCTTTAAAAAGCAGTGGTGGTCAGGGAATCAGCCATCCTAAAAACCCCAGTCTCACTCGGCAGGCCAGGGATCCAGCTGTACCCCAAGGTAACCACTTCCATTAAGGTAAAATGGGGCTCCTTCTGGATTTTGGCTGCAGCTTCATGCAGAGCCTGCTCAGGAAGGAGCGGATGAACCAGGCTCTTGCTGTTACTGGGGCAGTGATGATTGGCACCACACAGAGCTCTCTGCTGTGTCTTGGTGTTTAAGGGCAGTGCTGGGCTGCTGGGATTTCTTTTGGGTTTAGATAACTGCATTGCTGCGGGAGATAAGAGGCAATTGCAAATAAGGTCGGTAAAACATGAATATCTCCTTGATTCCCTGCGTCTTCTGCCTGTGCTGGGCAGCATCGTGTTTGCACAGGCTACAGAAAATGATGTTTTCTGAAAACCAAAACTTTTGGGCACTGTTTATGACCTCTCCTGGAAAAGAGGAATTAAAAGTCCTCTGGGTCTTCTCTCAGCCCAAAGCACACTCGGTAATGCCTGCCAGTGATTTCAGTTTGAGTCCCTCCTTTACAAAAAGTTAAAAGCTTTCTCTAAAGTCGAGTTTAGGGCTGCAGCCTCTCTGGGAAAATCCTCCTCAATATTTACTGAGTGGACTGTTAGAAATCCCTGACAGTAAAGTTAAACATTCCTCCTCCCTTTCAGAGCATCTCTGGCATGGAGAGGACTCAAAACTTCCTATGCATTAAAAGCAACGCATGAGGATAGGGACGACAAAATTGCCTCCACCCTGTAATTTCTTGTACTGCTCCCAGACGTGCCAGCTGTATTCCTACAGAAACCAGTGGCATGTGGGTTTGGTGGGTGCACAGCTCGGGGTCAGCCCGGACTCGGACCCTTCCCTGCACGAGGCCAGCGAGTGTCCCCAGAGCCTCCGCAGGGCAGAGCTGAGCTGGGATCTGCCCGCGGGATAAACCTCAGCGAGCCAGGGGGGAAGGCACAGGCGAGGGCAAAGGACGAGAGAGAGGGCTTCATATGAGTTCCAAGGAAGGTTTTATTCCAGGGAGGGTTCAGGGACGAAGGCAGTGTGCTGAGGGTGTGCAGGGGTTTTTCGGGGGGGTGGTACCAAGGGTGGTGCAGACAGGTTAACCAGTCGAATTACAACTTGGGAGGGTCCAGGGTAGGATTGGCATAACACGGGCTTAATGGGGAAAGAGAAGGGACTGGAGGTGAGGGGACATGGAGTAGTAGAGAACTTTCCAGAGTAAGGGGTAGTACAAAGCTCAGGAGAGGAGACCTAGCACACTGAGTGACAGGGAATGGGGCAGGGTACCAAGTCACAGGACGAGCTACCATTAATGAGGGAAAACAGGGGACAAACCATTTGGGGAAGAAACAGCAACTAACAGTGAAAATTAGAAACCACACCACAGCAGGTGGGCTGGCTGAAGGCTGTGTGATCTGGTCAGGAAGCCTCTAGGCTGTGAGAAATAGGATTGCATTTATTAACTCTGAAACGATGCTGAATTTAAGAGCCGTGAGGCACCGGCGCCGTAACCTCCCATTCGTGCTGACCCGGGAGGCTGCGGGTGACGAAAATACGAATGCCATGACCTGGATGAAATGAAAGTAGAGACCTCATAATGGCTAAAGACGGGGTTGGCATCCTTCACGTTTCCGCAGGGCTGGAAATGGACATTGGGGTAATGACAGAGTTGAGGGAGGTCTGGGAGAGCCGCGGGTGGGAATCCGGAGTTACTGCTCTGCTCTGGCAAGTTCTTTCTGCCTCCCTGACTGGGTGCAAAGTCTGGCTCTGTCATTTTTGCGCGAGGTTTTGGGCAGGTTTGGGCTCCAAACCCGTGGTTGTGGTCACAGCCCTTCCCAGTGCAGACCCTTCACCAAGCAAGGACCGAAAACACCACTGGGGTGGAGGGACAGGAGCATTAAAAGTCCGAGGGGAAAGGCAGCATTTCAGCTCGCTCAAATAGCTAAATGCCTTTTTCTCCTCTAAAATATAGCCATGGCTGGGGTTTGCCAGGTCAGTTCCTGCTGTGGGTGGGTGAATACCAGGGAATCGTGGTCCCTGTCTGCCGTTATGCTGCCTACGGAGCTGGCTGCTTTTAATCATCAAATCCGCTAATGAAGCTGCTGCGTGCTTTCAGTCCCTTGTCTCTCTGCTTCTACAACATGAGCTTTTGGGGATTTGAAAGCACATCCTGACACCTCAGGGAAGCACCCCAGTGGGGAGGCAGGCAGCAGCCTGGGTGAAAACCCCCTGATTTCAGGCAAGGGTGATCCCCCTGGGCTTCCCTGTATCCTTTAGGTAACGTTTGCTGGGAGAGCAGCAGCGCTGTGTGTGGGTGAGTTGCAGAGAGGTGCAAAATCTCTGTGTGCTCTTCAGCTGGAAGGAAGGAAAAACCACATTTAGAAGTCTCTGTTGAAAAGGAAAATAAATTATTCCAGTGATTCCCGGGCTGCTCACATGGCTCAGCAGCAGATTTTAGTCTGGAAACTCTGTGTTGAAAGTGTTTATTGAAGCTGCTGTTGTGTGCAGCCTGTGATGGGTGCACCAACGTGACAGTGAGGATATTTATTTTGGTTTTCTCCCTAACAATGTTTTATATTTATTCATTATGTGCATTTTCATGGGTAATCTAGATTGCCCAGGCAGTGATTTTTTTATCTTGAAGGCAATTTAATAAAATGTTTGATACTCCCATGTAGCAGAAAATCTGTGTTTAACACACATTGAAACCTGAACCAGCAGGATCACAGCATGTTGTCTCCAGACCAATGCCAGGCACTTTTAATCTTGGTGTTACTTTCCCCTGCTCTTATTTTAGCCTCAATCAACTGAAATAGCCGAAAGGAAAAATAATCCCAGGGATGGAAGGAGAGTACATTTGCCTTTAGCACATTCCTGAGATCTGGAGTGGGGTGGCTGCTTGTTTCTCCCTGGCTTTGTGCAGCAGGACCGGCCTGGCTTTGAGACTGAGCTGACATCTGTGGCATCCAGTGCTTTGTTGATGTTTTAAAAATAGCTCTAAACCCGGGTCTAATGCTGGGTTAAGGTGTTGGGATGGAGATGTTGGACACCACAATCCTCCCTGGGAAGGCAGGAGGGATGTGGCTGCTTCCCTTCAGCCCCTGGATTTGGGGTGCACGGAATCCATTGGGGATCCCTCCTTTCTTCCACCCTACTCTTGTGAGCAGGAATTTGATGGTGGCCACAGGCAGAGATGATTTGAACTTGGGATGGATGAAGTCTGGGCTGTTACAGACATTGCAAGTGCCTGTCTAAAGCCTGTGGTTTTCCTCCATTAATTCAATCAAGAAGAACTATTTTCCAAAAGACCCCGCTATTCATCAAGGATATAATTATCTTTATAACTAACAGCTCGTAGCAGATTTTACCCTCCCCTGATGTGCAGTCAGCCAGCAGTTGGATTTCAGCATGCCTGGCTTTTGATTTCCTTTCTCCTTCCTCCCTTCTCAGCTGCTCTTGATTTTATTTTACCTAGTGAGTGAATTTTGGTGGGGAAGTAAAAGTATTTGTCATTCTGTCCTCTGCAGAATCAAGCCTAGGGACATAGAAGAGAAGCCCCATTCCTGGAAATGTGCTTGGCAGCCTCTGATGGATAACAAGGACATACCATAACTTGTGCTAAGACAGGTGGAAAACTGAGGCAAGGAGAGAAAGACCTGGGTCCAGTTTCTTGGAGCAGCCTATTTCAGTGTATTTAGTGGTTAATATTATTTACCAGCAATGCTTTGTGGCAAAAAGTGACCCCCTTGTGACCCAGCTAAGCAGGACTTCCCTGCACTGGGCTTCACAGTACAAACCTGTATTTTGAGTTTTCATTTTAATATTCTGCATCTTACAGGAGCTGTTATGTGGAGTCTTTGAAGGGTGTAAATTATCCTTCCTTTGGGGATGGATTGGCTGATGTAGGTGCTTCATAAGATACTGAACTTGAAAGAGGAGTAACACAGTGCAGTGGTACCTCTGCTCCCCAGGCATCTCCTGAGCCCTCAAAAGCCCCCAGACAGGCTTTGCTTTCAGGCAGCTGGCTCCTACCTCAACTTCAGCTAATAATTCCCTGGCAGTTATTTTTAGGCAGTTTATTTTGTGCCCTCTTAGGATGCTTGGAATAGCTATAAATGACAACGAAACCTCAAGTATCCCCATCCCAGCACAAAGTAAATGCCTACAAATCATCCAAGTACCAGCTTGAGGGATAAATCACTTCCTTCCTTTGCAGGCACAACAGGATGCCACATTTAAAACCTGGGAACTCCTTTTAGCTTTCATGATGATATTCATCTGTATGCAAAATACCTCATTAATGCTGGCTGTGAAAAAAAGCAGCTTTTTCTTTATTTAGCTTAGTGTGATGAAATGAAGGGAATAACCATTCCAGGAGCAGGGGTGAAGTCCCCCTTTGCTACGCTGAGTTAATAAATCAGATTAAAGGCCTTTAGGTTGTGGGTGCACTTCTCCTTCATACGAAAAAGTGGCTTGTGGGATGGAGCCCAGAGGGCTCTTCAGGCCCACCACACCTTGTGCTGCATTCCCTACGAGGTGGAAACCTCTGGCCCCTTTGGAAGCTTTCCCCAGAGCCAGGTCCCTAACAGGGACTTGTCCCCAGCTTGGCTGAGCAGGGACTGACTTTCTCTGCTGACTTTGGATCCTATGCCCACTGTCTCTCAGGCCAGCAGGATGTTACAGGGCACTTCAGCCATGGCACCTCCCACCACGGGGAGTATCCTAACCCTGCCTCTTTTCCAGTTCTTCTCCTGCCATGAGACTTTTTTCCCCTCTCAACTTTCGTGACTTCTCCCCCATCCAAGTTTCCTTGAGTCCTTTTGTGGCTTTGTGGTAGTGAAGCTGTTGGACAGGAAGAATTTGGGATGAGCTTTCCATGTGCAGAGCTCCCTGGGGAGCTCCAGCAGGGCTCTGTCCTCGTGTCCGTGCTGTGCTTGTGCTGCTCTGTTCAAGCAGTAGCTGTGTGGTTTCCTTCTGCTGCTCCATCTGCAGCCCCCTGGAGCACAGGGCAGGCAGGGAGGGCAGATCCTCCTTCTCTTCTCCCAAATGAGTATTGGCAGCCTGTCCAAGACATGCTGGGATCAGCCTTCCCAGTGCTTGGAGATGGGCAGATCTGCCCCCAGCTCCCAGCATCTGCTCTGCCTCCAAAATCCTCACTGTGCTATGATTGTTGTAAAATCCCCACTCCCCTTCAGCACATCAAAGCCCCCAAATCCCATGAATTCCCTTTTAATTTACATCCTGAGAGGCTGTGTTGGAAAAGTCCTGCAGATTAAGGGACAGTGCCACAACAGTGGCAGGGGAGGCAGAAACTGTCTGGTTTGGGGACCTGAGGATACTCCTGAAGCATCCACGAGGTTTGGGATGGGATGATCCCATGCAGGTCTCTGTCTCCCCCGGGATCACCGGCAGGGCTCAAACCCCTCCATCCCTCTCCATTCCCAAAAGCTGCTGAACAGCCCCTGGAGCCACTGCTGGGTTCCAGCCCCTGTCCTGAGCTGGCCGGGCAGGGAGGAGAGACTTCAAAATTACATTCCCTGAGCAAATCCTGGGCGAAAATAGCCCTGCCGGGGCTCAGAGGTTTCGTTTGACTGTGGGGGCACAGCCCGGGCTGCCAGCAAGGGGAGCTGTGAGCAGGTGGCTCCCGAGGAAGGCACAGCGCTGGGAAGCCACCCTGCTGTCCCCAGTCCCAACATCGGCAGCTTTCTGTCCAAAAAAAGTGTCCCGGCTGAACACCAGATCAGTTGTTTCCTGGTGAACCCAGAGCTCTGAAGCCTCTGCCGAGCTGGTGGCTGCCAGCAGCAGCCCCAGTTGAAGGTATTTTTAAGCAGAGGGTACCAGACCCTTCCCAGGCTTCTGCAGATGCTAGAAGGGCCAATTTTTCAATTTTTGTGGCTGCAAACTGGGATGTTCTTCACGCTCATCTTCTGCCTCCTGCCCCATGTCCTCTCCCCACCCTCCCGTGAGTGTTTTGTTCTGCAGCCGAGTCCAAACCAGGAGGCTTGTTCTCAATAAAACCGCAAAACCAGCACCTTGAAGAGGAGAGGAAACCAGCCTGTTTCCATCTGGGTGCTTGTTGAGAGCACTAATCATTTCACAGGGGAGGGCTGAGAATCTGGGAGAAGCCCAGGGGAAGATACTGGGATGTTTGTTCTCAGAGCCCAGAGCTTTGCTGGTGCTACATGTGCCTTGTCCAGTGCCAGCCCTGCTGTGAGTGTCTTCTGGCAATTCTCTGCCATCTTTGGGGTTCAGCTTTTGGATGAATATCTCTCATTTCCTGCTCTTTGCTATGAAGCTCTGAACAGTTTCACCCCAAAAAATCCTGACGGTCCAGTCAGATGATCTGGTGAATTCTCTGCTTGTGTTGTCAAACAGTTTCATCCTTCACCCAGCACGGTCAGGGGTACTTGCAAAAATGCCTGGGAAATGGGAACATCCCATGCTGTGCCAGTGTGAAATTCCCAAATCTGCTCTCAGGCTCCAGAGCCCTCCCTGCCTCCCCTTCCCTGTGGGGTTGGTTGCACATCTCAGCAAGATGAACCCAAGAATTCCTGGAACACGGAGGAGGAACAGGCCAGAGACCAAGGAATTGTGCAGGGGGATACGGATGTGAAATGCAGGATGTTTCTTGCAGAGGAAGCTCAGGGATTTTTGCTGGTGAACCATCACTGTGACAAATGTGTGGGCTCACAGCAGTGCAGGAGGAGGGGTTGGTGTCCCCAAAGCTGTTTCTGGAAGGGTGGCCCAGAGCTCTCGATCCAGGCTCCAGCTCTGAGAAGTGCAGTGTAGGAAAGTCCAGCTGTCTTCCTGAAGTTTTTTTAACAATTCAGGACCAATGCTGTTTTCCTTCTGAAATAAATGTGTGCCAGGTTTTTTGCAGCTAACCCTCAGTAGGCTGAGTCCTGGTGGATGCTTGCAGGGACTCTCCAGGACATCAATCCCAGGGCAATCATGAGGATCTGGGATGCCTGCAAAAGCCATCCCTCCAATCACCTCACCACCGCTCTCCAGGTGTTTCCTTTGTGAAGGATCCTTAAAATTGCATCTCCTAATAGGCAATCAGGGATTCTCTCAGCAGGGAAGGTTGTTCATCAACAATGCTCGTGATAGAAGAAGGAGGAATGGCTTCCCACTGCCCGCGGGCAGGGTTAGGTGGGCTATTGGGAAGGAATGGTTCCCTGAGAGGGTGGGGAGGCCCTGGCACAGGGTGCCCAGAGAAGCTGTGGCTGCCCCTGGGTCCCTGGAAGTGTCCCAGGCCAGGTTGGATGGGGCTTGGAGCAACCTGGGACAGTGGAAGCTGTCCCTGCCCATGGCAGGGGGTGGCATTGGATAAACTTGAAGGTCCTTTCCAACCCAATCCATTCCGGGATTCTATGATTCTCCGTGTCCGTGTGGCACCTAAAGACCAAGCAGGGCTTTGGAGCTACTGTATGGCTCCAGTGGGATGTTCCCAGAGTACTGCTGTATTCCTGCAGCTCTCAATGCCACTTTTCCTGAGGGAATGGGAGCGACAGGGGCCCATAAGAGGGAAGCTCTTTGGAGGCCTCTCAGCCTTGGTACAGTTGAGTTTTGGAGCTCAGTTATTCAGCAGCTCCTTGCAGCCTTCACAGATGGATGCTGCTGAGTACAGAGCCGTGACTGCTCTGGAGCTCAGCTATTTACAGCTCACTGCAGCTGACTTACACCATCTCCATCAGCAGGGCTGAGGGCAGAAGGAAAACCTTCTGGAATGAGAGCCAGGAGATACAAAAATCCCTCCCTGCTTTTTTGTCTTAGTTGTTATAAACCCTGAGCCTGTCCCAGTCTGATACAGGGTTGGGGAAAATCTGTGAAGCATCAGGGATCTGTGGGTTGAGGTGGGGACCATGTGGAAACATGGCAGGAGCTTCTCACTTTGACCTTAAAATGTGCAATTACAGCTAAAGTCAGTTCTCCTGGTCAGCTGCAAACAGAAGAGCTTTTATGCCTCGCTGTGCCCAGCTCCATCCTTGCAGCACTGACACAACTCACCCTGTTGGGCCTCACTCCTCTCGGGTGTGAAACAAAAGAGCCCTTCACGATGTCCAAAATCAGATGTCCTTGAGAAAGATCACTGGCTGATGGCTCTGGTTTCCCCTGTCCCCAGGGCAAAGAGATTTGCAGAGCCCATGTGGAGGTGTGGGAGATGCAGTGGGAGAGGCGTCTTCCAGGACCAGGTCCTGGTGGGGCAGGCAGAGCTCCTGGGGAGCACTGGGGAGCTGCCAGGGGGGACAGCAAGGTGCTCACCTGTCTCTGAAGGACCTCCAGAGCTGCCTCTTCTGAGCTGCTGTGATTGGCAAGTGCTTAAAGGTCCCAAGGGTTTGGTTCATTTGGTTTGGGTTGTTTTTTTCTTTTAGTAGTAGGGCTGGTTTTCATGCTGGCTACCAGCTATGTGTGGCTTGCTGCTACTTGCAGCCAGTTTGTGGTTCTCGGTTGCTTCTTCCCTATAGTTTATTCAGTGTTTCTCCTCACTCCATGCAAGGTTAAGGTGTTTTCCTCCGGGTTCATTTTGAATAAGCAGCTGTGTGGTCGTCAGGAAACATTTGGGCATCCCTGAGGATAGATGTGGTACAGCTTGTCTCCAGGCTCATCCTAAATGAGAGTGAGGAGGAGCAAAGCCGGGCAAAATGCTGCCTGGCCATGCTTGGTTAACTTCTGCTTCTCTCTCTCTTCGTGCTTCATCGCTGCTGAATTTCCTCAAGTGGCTTTGTCTTCCTCAATTTCTCTTTGTGCTTTGCATGTCTCTATAATTTCTTTCTGGCTCTGTTTCCTCCTGTGCTCCTCAATCCCCTTGGCTGCTCATCTGTCAGCTTTTTAATCCATTCTCCCCCCGCTGCTCTCCCTTGTCATTTTGCTGTGCTCTTCTGCTCTGCACCTGACACATTCCCCAGCGGCGTTTTCTCTGCAAGCTGCTTGTCCAGACGAGTGATGGCTGTGATATTTACAGGCCACTTGTCCTTCACAGTCCAGTGCAGGGACGTCACCGAGGGGTGACCCCTGGGGTGGCTCCTGAGCCTCCCTTGGACACCGGTGCTCGCTCAGCCATGTCACTCCTTCACTTGGCTCATCCAAATGGGAAGGGATGGGAAGGGGAGAAAAGCCTCCTGGCCATCAATCATCCTTGAGCCTGCCTGGACTGAGATTTGCCGTCCAGGCCTCGTGAAATTGCTGCACCTTTCCTTCTCCTCCTTCTTCTTCTCTTGGTGCTTTGCTTCAGCATCTCAAATGCTCCCATCTGGGAGCAGGGCTTGTCTCTGGCTGAGGTCGTGCCCCTGGCTGGTATCAACTGGGGAGAGCTTCAGATTTTGATAAACTTGATTTTATTATTGCAACAGTGAAGGTTTAATGCTCTTTAACTTCTCTTGGCTCAGTAACTGCCATGGTCTTACCTCAAGTCAGGCCAAAGTGGCTGCTGCTGTCAGAGGCAGTGTGGGAGCCCTGCACCCATCCAGGAACATCAGCCAAGGCTCTGGGGACCCTTCCCACCCAAATTCCCAGCAGGTCCTGACTTCCTACCTGTTGCCATAGGATGGATGCTGATACCTAAGTGCTCCAAGGATTTTGGAGGCTGCAGAGTGATGGTGTCCCATAGTGATGTCCCTTGGCCACTAAATAAGCAGCTCAATTCTGTTGTGTTAAAAAAATCAGCTAAAAATAAAGCACAGAGTTATTTACACATAGCAAAAAATAGATCTGGTATGTGGTGCCAGCCTGCAGTGCACTCCAGAAGCAAAGGCACTAGCTGGCACTTCAGGACCAAGGGAAGGCTATTATTTATAGCCAGGCTCACTTAATCATTCCCCCAAAGAGGTTTTTCTTTTTTCCCTTTCCTTTGTATCATCGCTGTCCTTTTCCCTTTCCCCTCACCAGCACCTGATTGTGCATGAGCCTGTAAGCAGCACCTTTTTCTTCCCTGTTTTTCAAGCAGTTGCAGGAACACGTTCCCAGAAGGGAATTCAATCAGCACTGTACAGCCAGAGATGGATTTGATGGATTTCCTTGTGTATGTCCCTATGCTCCATCAGAGGTGGATATTTGTTCCCAAGGGTGGCAGGTTGTTTTTCAGGGGTCAGCAGCAGGGATCTCTTGAGGTTACTCCCCAGCTTCCCCCACACCCCCACTTGTTTTTTAAGCCCAAAACCTGGACATTTGAAATCCAAAGGTATTGCAGGCTATCAGCAGAGAATAAATCCACATCCTTACTAATTTATGAGTTACCTGGCATGTCTTGAATAACTGATTGATCAGCACCGGGCACTTGGGAGGGTGCAGAGTCCCAGGAGTGTGAGGAGGGAAATAAACCTGGGAAAAGGAGGTTTTGAAAGGCTGGGGTTGCTCTGGTGTCAGCTGTGCTTTGGCAGGTGCCTCTGTGTGTGGGACAGGGGGCTGCGGTGGTGCCGTGGCCCCCCAGCAGAGCCTGACCCCGCCCGGCTCTGGCCTGTCTTGCAGCCCAGCACTTCATCGCGGCCACGGCGTGCCAGGAGGCCGACTACGGCTGGATGATCCGGCACTACTGCCTCACGCAGTTCCAGCTCAGCATGGAGGGCATCGGGCAGCGCCTCTGGTGCGACTGGGACGAGACCGTGGGGTGAGTGGGGTCCCTCTGCTCCTCTCTCTCCTGCTCCGATCCGTGGTTTTGGGGGGTGAGGGCGTCAGTGCTGGGGTTTATTTCACCCGGGGAAACACCCTGATTTCACTCTGCTTTGCTGCTGATGCTCCCCTGGCTCTGTCCCTGCTGGGTCCCCAAGGGGCTTCTCCAGCCTGGAGAGGGGCAGGAGGTGGGCTTGGAGGGGAGAGCAGTGGGTGTTGTCTACCCAGACTCTGGTGAGGTTTTTGGCACTGTCTCCTGTGTGTGCTGGCTGAGGTGGGTTGGGAATCGTCGGAACAGCCAGGCCTGGGGGGCTGTTGGATCATTGGCCAGACACTGGTTGGAGCACATAGGGGTTTATCCAGGGGGTCAGCACTGTCCTGCTTAATCTCTTCGTTAGTGGTGTGGGTGGTGGGACTGGGTGTAACCCCAGCACCTCAGATGACACCAAACTGGGAGGGGGTGGGTGACACACCAGAGGGTTGTGCTGCTGACCGCAGGGACCTCAACAGGCTGGGAACCTCCTGAAGCTCGGCAAGGGGAAGGGCAAAGTCCTGCACCTGAGGAGGGACAGCCCCACGCACCAGGACGTGCTGGGGCTGCCCAGAGACAAACCAGAAAAGGACCCGGGAGTACTGGTGGGCACCAGGTTGAACATGAGCCAGGAAAGTGCCCTTGTGGGAAAGCATGGACACAAACTGAGGCACAGTAGGTCCCCTCTGGACACCAGGAAATGCGTTTTCACTGTGAGGGTGACCAAACACTGGCACAGATCTCCCAGGAAGGATGTGGAATCTCCATCCTTGGAGATTGTAAAAAACCAGCTGAACATGGTCGTGAGCAAGCAGCTGTAGGTGGCCCTGCTTGAGCAGGGGTTGTTTGGACAAGGTGAGGTGGATCTCCAGAGGTCATCTCCACCCTCAACCATTCTGGGATTAAAGGGGTTTTCAAGCAGCCCATCCTAAGCAGGGTTTGGAAGCTGGGGTGGCAGTCATGCCCCACCACACAGCAGTGGAACTCCAGTGGGAGAAGACCATGGCTCTGCTGCGTGCTGGAAGTTGATGGGTCAATGAAGAGGCAGATTGGGATCCCCATCACAGGGGCTTCTGCTGCCTCACAGCTTGATGGACATATTTTCCATGAGATTTTGCATTTTTGCTCAGCACTCTGGTTCTCCAGACAGTTCAGAACACCCTAACTGAGCATGAAAACCCCATAACCCACCGAAATGCCCTTCTAACCCTGGCTGTGAGAAAATCCCAAGCTGTCCCACCAGAGCTGCTAGCTCAGCCCCTGCTTGCAAAAGTTGTGTGTTGATTTTTCCAGGCAACTAGAGGGAGAGGCTGGAATGGTATGGCATGGCAGCCGCCTGCTAAGCCTCCTGTTTGTAATCAGTGTCAGGGAGTCAGCTGTGATTTATGACTTGGGAGCAGTGGAGATGCAGCCTTGCTTCCCTGGTGGAATGCTTGGGAGTGTCTCTGTGGGTTAAGGAGGGTGATAAGGGAACCCTGCTCAGTGCAGCCCCACCATGGAGACCGGGGCATGTGCTGCTCTGGGGGGGTTTGTTGGATTTTTTAGGGAATTTCCTTTGGGTTTGCTTTTGTTTTTATTGCAAACAGTGCTTTCTTTAGATTAGCTATTTCCTATTTATAATCAGCAGAGCTGTATCTTTTGGTACCACCACGGTGTAAATCTGCTGAGATGGTTTTGATTGAAGTTGAAAGACTGGTCAGGGGCAGCTCTGTGTTGGTGTGAGGGCTTGAGAAAGTAACTCCCCTTTTTCCCCCTTCAGCTGATTTTCCATGTTGTGCCATGGCCTTTCCCTGGGACAGTGAAACAGCGGAACAAAAATGAGCTCATGTGACACCAGTGGAGACGGGGGTCAGCTGGAAACAGGGAGTAGATGGTGCTGTGTGCCATGAGCTGTTTTGCACAAAAATAAGGAGGTTTTGTGAGATTTTGGTGATTTCCTGCTTTGTGGCCATTTCTTCTGTGCCAAATTAAAAGCTACACACATGTGTGTATCTATCTTTTGGTCAAAGGTTGGACTTGATGATCTTGGGGCTCTTCTCCAATCTTAATGATTCAATGATCCTATGATTCTAAACATACTATTGGGTTTTTCTTCCCCTTGATCTGTGGCAGAATGGAGGGGAAGAAAAGAGCTGAAAGACTGTGGGAGGTTTCTGGTTCTGAGAAACCTCTGCTGGTGCTCAGAAATGCCCAGGGCTGCTGATGTTGCTCCAGCCCTCACCATCCTGTTCTTGATCTCACATGTCCTGTTTGTCTCCTAAATAGCTTCAGCTAAACTCGTTACCCTTGAGGCACTTGGAGGAAATGTTGATAAGATTGCAGGGTTTAATTTGATTGTCTGAGTCCATTTGCTCCGTGCAAACACATGGCTCAGGGTTATTTGAGAGATGACATTCCTCTGATCCTCTCGTGCCTTCAGGACACTGGAAAAATTGGGTAGAAAGAGCTGTTACTGCAGTAAATCAGCTGCAAGGATGTGGGGTTTGGGTGGGCTCACTCATCACGTTTCTTCGTGGATGTGTGTGGGAATCACCATCCCCTTCTTGGGGAAAGGGAAGATGTCCCAGCAGGAGTGGGCAGGGAGTGGCATAGCTGGCTGGTCCCCTCTGGCTTTAGGGGAAGGATTTGTCTTCCACCAGCTGTGAGACAAAGAAATGGAAAAAAAGCACCTGCCTAGAGCCTGTTCTCTCCAGATCTTTCCCCAAACCAAGGCATTTTGATGCTTGAAACCTGTCTGAAACAAGGAGAAACGTTGGGAGGTTTGCCTCTGCACCACCAGCAGCATCGTGTTTGGAGCTCTGATTTCCTGGATGCAGCATTTAGCAGGGAAATGCCCCTAAGTTCCATTTCCTGCTCAGTTGAGGATGGCACGATGGGAACATCTGGATAAATGAATTGTCTCAGCAGAGTTTGTAATCGTGGGCCATTTGTCCTATTTATAGGTGGCAGATGCTACTCCCATCTCGCCCTCAGAGGCATTGGCTGAGCTCTTGCACCGCTGCTCCTGCTGTGCTCTGATGTAACCGAGGGGTCTCTCTGGAGCAGGAGTGTTTGGGGAGGTTGCCTTGGGCCATGTGGACAAGCACAAATTCTCTGGGAAGGCTTGTCCAACACCCCTGAGCTCTGCTGGCTTTCTTAGTGTTGCTTATTTGAGGAAGGTTGGTGGATTTTGATATGCAAGTGTTTGTCATGGACCAGGGGAACTTGTGTGAGCTGTTGCACACTTCAGCCACCCTGGGATTCAAAAGCTAGCCTGGAGCTGCATCCTGGGCTCTTTGGTGTCGAGGGCTCCTCCACTCGGTGGTGGTGGCCGAGCTGCTTTGGCCAGGAGCTCAGCTGTGCCTGATGAATTATCCCAAAGATCAGCTTGGCTATTTTGATTCCAGCTCCAGCTTCGTCGGCGTGGTGACTGAGCCGGGGGGATTAGCTGTGGTCTCCATCGGGGCAGCTATTCCAGGGACATGGGGGGGTCGGGCTGGCACTGCCCACCCACGAATGCGTCAGCAGGCACTGATGACTTGTGGATATTTTTCCTGCTGGGTTTTGGCTGGAGGGTCGTGGCCAGGGAAGGGATTTGCAGGAGGGTTCGTGCACAGGGGGATGCTCACGGTGCCAAGCGCTGCCGCAGCTGCGGGTGTCACTCCAGCCCAGCCAGGCATCTTCATCCCAAATATATCCACCCTCTGTGGCATTCCTGAAAATCTCCATGGAATGCTTTCCCCCGGCCGCGGGTGTCCTGCAGGAAGGAGCTCACCAGGGGGATCGTGCTGCTCTGACAGCTGCAGCCAGGGATGGAGCTGCTCTCCCAGCTGTCAGCACACTCACACTCTGTCTTCAGGTTATTTATCCATTATTTACAGAAAACAGATTGATCCATTCTCTTATTATCTCATTATCTACTTATTTATCTTCAGCTTGCCAGGTCCCTTCTGGATACCCCTTTAGCCTGGCTCCAGGCTCACCCTGCAGCCTCGCAGAGGAGGAAATCAATGTTTTGTTTTAATTTGCAAAGCAAAAGCAAAGCCTTGTGGTGTTCTCTTTTTTCCCTTCTGAAGCAAGGAATTCAGGGAGGATAGGAAATACCAGGATACTCGTGGTGAAAGAGAGAGCTGTCAATCCTGTGAACCCCAATCCTAGTGCAGCACCATTCATGTCCAAGTGCTGTTAAGGAATAAATGCCAGAGCCAATTCCAGTCTTGGTTGCAGTGGTAAAAAAAACCCAGAGGAATTCTGTAGGATTTATAGCAGTGTAAACATTCAGATCCCATCAAACCCTAAATCATTCTTTGACTGCTTCCCACCAGTGGCTGAGCCCCATCCCCATCCTGCCTGCAGCCCTTCATCCCCACGCAGTCCATCCACAGCATCCTTTAAACCCAAACCATTTCCATGGTGACAGGGAAAACAGTCCTAATTGCAGTTCACATTGGGTAGGGAAAAAATATCCTGAAGCACAGCTGCTGTTCAGGGCAGTGGTGAGATTGTTTAGGAAAACCTGCCCTCTTCCCAGTGCTATCGTAGAGCAGCTGCTTAATATTTTTGGGGAGGAGGTGGTGTTTGGGAGATGGAGGCTTGCAAATGAGCTGTTGGTTTGTCTGAAAGCCAAAAGATTGACTCTGTGTTTGCTGCAGGTGGAGTGGAAGCTTGGAATAAAGTTTAGTAGGGAAGCCTTCCTGTTGAGTCAGGAGATGCAGAAAG
Source organism: Daphoenositta chrysoptera (assembly GCA_013397915.1). Lineage (NCBI taxonomy): Eukaryota > Metazoa > Chordata > Aves > Passeriformes > Daphoenositta > Daphoenositta chrysoptera. The sequence continues at coordinate 308,037 of VZRO01001319.1, forward strand.
GACCCCCTTGCTTCCTCAAGTTCTTGGGGCGGGGTCTGGGTGTGGCTGGATCCAATTATTTACTACATAGCATCGGTAGTTACATGTATTGCCCTATTTATTGAAACAGTACTGAAGCAAAGCTCTTAAAATGAGCCAAATAATTATTGAGTAGAGATTTATGTTACTCACCCACGCGGGCAAATCCTGACCCCCCTTCTCCATCCACCCCTGAGAACTTTCACAAATAGGGTAAAGTTCAAGCTGGTTCACCCCCACTTAGACAGAGCATCCTGCTCCAGCCTTCTCTCCACAGAGTTTCAACTTTGTGACTGAGGATCATCCTTGCAGCCTCCGGGGCTTGGCTCAGCTTTGCCCTGCTGAGGGTGGTGGGGTGTGTGTGGGGAACATGGCTCTCCTGGGCTGGCCTGTGGGGTGGCAAGGGGAGGGTTGGACAGGAAAACAGCCCCATTCCCCCCCTCCCTGAGGTATTCCATCACCAGCCCAGGCTGAATTCCCAGTGGGACCAGGCTGGCGTGGTGCTAACACAGTAATGTGGCTCTGCTCGTGAGGGGAGGAAAAACCAGATGCCGTTTTGGAGACGCAGTGGGATGAATGTTCACCATGACTGTGGCAGGGAAGAGCACACTCAGCCCCAGGCGTCAACACTGCTGCTCTCCAGAGGGATCCTGATCCTGTCTGACAGGGCATCGTGAGCAGCCTGGATCCGATGGTTATCCCTGGTTAGCCCTTCCCAGCCAATGGATCCCGTTGGTGTCCTGGCAGTGGGTGTGTCAGGAGAAGGTGCCCAGTGCCTTGTGTCTGGGTGCAGCTGGGATGGACAGGAGACGATGGAGTCTCACAGGGCTGTTTGGGATATGGGGCAGCTCAGGACCCCGCAGCCTGCAGGGCTGGAGTCAGCTGGTGGGTGACCAAGGGTCTGTGAGACAAAGTGGAAGAAATTAATGCACTTGGCCATAGCTGAGAGCTTAGCTTTGCTTTTAGCTGGCCCCTCATAAAAAGTGTGATGGTCGAGTATGCTCTGTGTAAGCAACAGGCAGAAATTGGCTCTTGAAGAGCACCCAGCCTTGCTCTCTCTCAAGCCAAGAGCTCAGCAGCCCTTGGTGTCACTTCTGCACTTGAAGCTCTTCCTGTAAACAGTTTCTTTTCCCTCTGGGGCCGTCCCACTCACTCCCTGCTGAGGAGGCCATCTGGAGCACGGGGCTTTAATGGAGACAGCAGAAATAAAAGGGACAAGAGACTTAGGGTGTGTTAAGCCTCCCCACCAGGATGGAGAGACCTCCCTCCAGTCATAGTCCCCTGGCCACCTCCTCCTCCCCTCACCCTGCTCGTGGGGCTGTGGCTGCCCAGCTCCTCTCCCCGGGTCCATCCTCACTCCGGAGCTGGCTGAGTGCTGGAACACGGCTGCTGCCTCCCTGCAAAGGGCAGTGAGTTTATACTTTCATTTGCTGGCACCGTTGGGCTTTGGTTCCTTGGATGTCTTCACATACAGTGATGGGAGCAGTGATTTATCCCCGTGGAAGTGCAGTTGGAGCCAGGGAAGGGCTAAGCCAGCTGCTCTATGGCCCTTCAGCTTTAAAAATAGCTTTTATTCGCCTGTTAACACTTTCTCTCTGGTTCCTGAAGAGGCTGCAGCTCCCGAGATCTCTTAAGGATGCTGATAAACGGGAAATGGTAATTTTGCACATTGGGATGCTGAGCAGAAGCTGCTTTTAGCAGCTGCAGGCCCCATTAATTAAATCTCTGGCCATGTGGGCACAGCCTGCCCCAAAACCCCAAACCCCAGCTGAGGAGCTGCACAGGGGCTGTGGAGAGCAAGCTGCTTCTAAAATATTTCTTCCCCCAGGCAGGTTTTTAATTGGAGAGCTGGGGTTTGTTTTGCTTTGTTCCTCTAAAATTAGACATGACTAATTGGGATTGGGGGAGGGGGGGTGGAAATTGTGTCTACGTATTTTTTTATGCATAGCCAGTTTGAAAGCAGGGAGGGTTTATCTGTCACAGTAATACCTGTCATTCCAGAGGATGGCTGCATGGCCTGGCACAGGGACAGTGTCTCTGGCTCAGGGCTGCTCCTGGTTTTCCAGGTATTAAAAAAAAAAAAGGAAAAATGGACTTGCTGGTCATAAAGGGGTGGGATGGGCTGCAGGCCTGCACAGCTGGTTCCTATGCACCCTCCCCAGTTTTAGGCAATTTAAAGGAGAATTTTAAGTACTCAGTGTACCTACTCCTGTCCCCCTTTGGGCTGAACTCACACAAGCTGGAGGATGGTATCCTGAAGGCTGGCTTGGGATGGGTTTCCTGAAGGTCTTTGCTTAAAATGTGGGTCCCTGTATTTTCTAATAGCACCAGTTCAGCCAGGAAATCCTGCAAAAATTTACACAAACCGAACTCCCCCCCAAAACTTGCTTCTTGTTATTCCTGTAAATACTATTTTTGTTTTCATATCCTTCTGTAAATGAAACCACCACCAAGTCTTTCCATAAATGAAAACTGCTTTTGGCTGTGGGTGAGCACTTAAAAGTTGCCATCAAAGTGGCAAAACCTGGTGGGAATTTAAAATAATCTTTATACCTCTCTAGCTATAAAATCAAAACCCCATATATTTTTACAGGTTGTATATGGATTTTCAAAGACCCACTATATATTTTTATAGGGCTAGGTATATTTAGCTGTAAACTCAAAAAAAACAGCTAAAAAATCTAAGAACTCGTAACAACTGTAGTACAATCTCAATTAAACACCTCTGTAATAGAAAGTATTATATTGTACAGGGAGGGATATATTATATTGCCCTTAGATACATATTATAAATTATGTAGTATATATTTTGTATTTTATATACACTATCTATAACGTATACAGTATTTTATATTGCATGGGGGGAAGGTGGCCTTGCCGTGGCCGTGTCCGGGCGCTGGTGCCCGGTGCCACCGCGGTGCCACCCGGTGTCCCTGTGTGCGTTGCAGCACTTACGGGGAGCTGACGAACTGCACGGCGCTGATCGCCGAGAAGCTCGACTGCTACTGGCCCAACCGGCTGGTGGACGAGTTCTTCGTGGCCGTGCACAAACAGTACTTCAGGAACTGCTCCCCGTCGGGCCGGGCGCTGCACGACCCCCCGAACGGCGTCCTGTGTCCCTTCATCGTGCTGCCCGTCCTCGTCACCCTGCTGATGACAGCGCTCGTGGTGTGGAGGAGCAAACGCAGCGAGGGCATCGTGTAGGGCCGGCGCGGGCGGCGCAGGGGAGGGACGGGGGGTCTCCCCTGGAACGTGCCTGGTGTTTGGGAAGAGCCTGCCAGAGGAGCATCACGGACAGTACCAAACCCCGGAGGCAGGGACAGCATCGCCACCGCTCCTCCTCCAGGGTACTGCCCGTGTGCCCGGCGGTTTCCTAATAAATGTCATTTCAGGGATGGTTGTTGGGCAGAGCGGGCGGCTGGGGCCAGCGGGGACTCCGGGCAGCGCCACTCAGCCCGCACCGGCACTGCCGCACTCTGCTCCGCCTCCCCCAGCCGCTCCCCCGGCACCGTGTGCCAAGGAGGAAAAGTTCAAAGGAAAAAAACCCAGGGCGCTGTGGGGAGTTGAAATCCTGCGGCCCCGCAGCTCCAGCGCGGCATCCACACACGTGAGACCAGCGGGGCTGGATGCGGCAAAACATCTTCGGCTTCCTCTTTTTGTCCTTCTGTGGGTTCCCCCCACACACCTGGAAAGGCATCCTCTCCCCCAGCCCCCAGCACAAGGACAAGGCTTGCGCGGGCTGGGTTTTGCCTGGGAGGTGGGGAACAAAGGGGAGAAGTCGGCAGTGGGAGTGGGTGGCACCGGGGCTAACAAGGAATGGAAATCAGGTGCTTTTAAAAGCACCTATAAATAAATACATGAATACACCTAAATAAATACATGAACAAACCAGGTGCCTGTCTCTGTGAAGGCTGAGGTCAAGCTTCCCTCTCGCTGCCCTGACTTTGTGATGCCAGAGACCCCCGGTAGTGCTGACCCTCACCCCGTGAGCACTGGGTGGGGCAGGGGGATCCCTAGGGGAGGTCCTGGGTGTGGGTGGGCAGCTCGGGGGTCCAGGAGTGGGGTCAGCTCCAGTGCAGGGAGACTGGGCAGCACCTGGGATGGGATGGGGACCCCCAACCCTACCACTGGGCTCTGCCATCCCTGACAGCTCTGGCCCACTCCAGACTCGTTCCGTGCCTTGCTGGCTCAGGAAGGGGCTCCCTGGGGACACCCAGCTGTTGTTTAATCCTGACTCACATTTCCCAAAAAAACCCCAGAACCTAGTGGGACACTGAGCCCTCTGCCTGGCCCACCCAGCCCAGATCCCCTCTGACCCAAACCAGTCTATGATTCGGGCAGCAGCAGAGATTAGTTGCATCTATACATATATACATAAAAAACCGTATGAATTAAAAAAAAAAAAATTATGTAAATATATACCCCCCCAATCCCCTCATGTTCAAGAAAAATTCAGCTTATTTTCCTGGACTGTGAGGTGATGAGATCTTCTAGGATCCCCCCTCTCCCCATGTCCTGGATGAGCACAAACCAATGCTCAGACCTCCTTGTACAGTATTTAACAGTATCCAAACTTTATTATTGTGTTCATCTCCTCCAGGCAAGCAACAATACAGGGAAGGGGTTAAACAGGATTGTTCTGGGAGGCAGGGATGGCTTTGATGGCTGCAGCTCTGTGCTCCTGGGGCTGCTGGTACCCTGACACAGCTTTCCCTGGCTCGCCTGAGCAGCACCCTGGCTTTGTTCTGCCCTGGGCACAGCAGCAGCAGCTCCCTAGCAGGAGTGGGGAGCCATCCGTGGCGACAGCCCAAGAAATGGGGACTGTGACCCCTTCTCCTGAAGGATGGAATGTGCCAACAGTACCACGGTGCCTCTACAGTAAGGAACACTTTGTTACAGCAACCTGGTTCAGTTTTCAGCTCAAGAACAAGAGAATCCTTCTGACACTGAAAGCAAAATCTGGATTCCCCAACCTTTCTGTTTCTGTGTTTTACTCCTTACCTTTGCTGACATACCTATTTTGGCAGCAAAGATCTCTCACTGCAGTTGCCTGCTTAAAATAGTGGGCTGATCCATGCTTCCTTGTGAATATTATCTGCAGGTGAAGCTCTCCTCCTGCATGCCAATCCCTGTATTTCACCTCCCTGCTTTCCCAGACCTCCAGCAACAGCTACAGGAGCTTGTGAAGCTGTAAAGGAAAAGGCACAGGGAAAGCTCAACACAAGTTTCGTGCTTACAGTTTGTACCCCAGCTCTGCCATGCCCATGATGGAGATTGTTTTCATTTCCACCAGTGTCTGCAGCAGAAGAGGAAGAGCAGGAAAGAATGAAGGGGAGATAAAACCCCAACAGTCAATGCCCAAGTGTCACACACACACTTGCTCTGCATGAAACCACACAAACATTTATTTCTCTGGCTTATAAAAGCTCAGGTGGGCTCCGTCAGCTCCTCTGTGTGATCCCAATACGAGGGGTGCCCAGGGAGCTCTGGCACACAGACTGAAGCCACTCCTGAGGTACATGCTGCTCTCCTCTGCAGGCTCTCTGCTCAGACAGCTCCATTCAGCTCCTTACCAGGAAAGGCAATTGCAGCATCACATCCTTCCAAAACAAGAAAGCCAAGTGTGCACCGTGTGTGGGGGCAGATGTGTTGTGGTTCCCAGCTGTGGTTCCCAGCCTTCCCCCCTCCTTTCAGCACAGGAATCTGGAGAACACAATGAGGTGCTCTCCAGGTAATGTGCCTAAATTTACCTTCATAAGATCAAGCAGCATCTGATGCTCGCTCACCACATCCAGATCGGAAAGCCAAAGGCAGATTCTTTTTAAAAAAAAATCTCCCTTTCATTAATTTTTTCACAGAAATATATAATATATATATATAATTTTACTAATACTAAACATGTACTTAAGTTACGTATTAGCCTGTATTTCTTTTAACTACTTCACACAATGAATAGAAACAAAACAAAAAAATACTGTAGCCCAAACAGAGCCTGAAATTAACAATGTAAAAATTCCAAACTGTGACAAAAACATACTTACATTAAATAGCATTGAGAATTTCAATACCAGAAGTGGAATCTCATTTTGCACTTCCACTCTGGCAAGCTCTAAGCCTCAGCTGAATGACTCTTGGAAAAAGCTCATATTGTTTCTGCTCATCAAAGGCAACAGTTTTGTGATTTGGTTCACAGGAGACCATTTATTGCCAAGTCGAAGTGTTCCAAAAACACGCCACCTTTTCTGTTTGGGTTGTATGGGTTTGTTTTTTTTCCTTCCCCCCTCAGATTAGGCAAGAGTTAGAAAACAAAACAAAAAAAAGTGTAATTACAATTTCAATAGTGATTGAACTTCTCAAGCATATCTCATCAACAGGATATACAGTACAGTTCAGAAGAGTAAACATTTGTAAAAGGAAGCAGATAACTTTTTCAACCAACAGATACAATTTCTTGCTGTGTTTATGCTGAACTCTCCTTTGAACATGGACAGGTTATAAAGTTAGTTTTCTTCTTCAGTACGACATGGACACAGGACTAGTACAATCCGGGCTGGTTTGGTTGCTGTTGAAGTTAAGGACAACTCTGGAGTGGAGCCGTGGTCCTGCCATCCATCCCCCTTCATCATCTTGCGTAGCGCTTAATGTAATCTTCAACTTTATTCCGGAAGTCCTCCTAGGGGGAAGCACAGGCACAGTTACCCCGGGCACGGCAGGGATGGACTCAGGTAGGAATGTGCTGCTGGATCCCCACACCAGCACTGGCAGGGTCAAGCTCCCAGCAAGGGAAAGGCCCACGGCTCTCCCTGAGAGCCTTGCATCCTTACAAAAAAGAGCCTGTGCTCCACAGGAATATCCACTGGGGAATGAAGTGGGAAAAGAGCCATCACCAGCTACCAGCTTAGGTACATACAGACTGCCTGACTATTCCATAACCTCTGTATCCAGGGAAAAACACACAGTTGTGGTAGTTAGTGCTTATAAAGCACAGAAACGCTGAATAAGAGAAATTCTGACATTGTGTGATCCCTATGCAAGCCAGGATACCAGGCAGACACCACATTCCTGGCACATTATTCCCAGCCTGAACATTACAGCTTGGTATTAACTATGTTCCACCCAAACACACCGAGGGGCCTGTGCTCCAGCGTGCATTCTGCTGGATTGCCAGCTCACACTTCTGTGTGCTGCTGGAATATAAAGCAGGAAAACCTGGGAAATTTATGTACTCATGTGTGTTCAAAAACAACACAAGTAAAAAAACAATGTATGCAATAGATGAGGAGGTTTTGAACACTGTCCTGGCACACTGGAGCTGCCTGGAGAGCAGAGACCATGAAAGCACTGAAATCCTCTGCCAAGGCTCTGCTTTTACTAGGAAAGGCACAAAATCCCACTGCCATGACCTGTGGGATCACAACAAGGCACGGTCCAGCTTCAAGCAATGTCACTTGTCAGCTCCAGGTTTGTCAATACATAAAACAATGCCTCTCGAACACATCCCCAGTGTTTTGGTACAGAGCACCCAGAGCTGGACACCACATCACACCAGGAAGGAGCACTAATAGGACCTTTTTGCCTCAGTCAGCCTTGGAACACATCAGTATTTCCCTGGCTCCAACACCACGCTTCAAACACTTAAGATCAGCTCCCCTTATGATGGTTTGGTTTTCTGCCACTGAGTTTTTCTACCAGTGGAAGGATAAAAGTTATCCCATGGTTAAAATCCGAAAGCATCTAAGAAAACCTATGATCCATCAGAAACACTGTGATTTCTCTTTTCAGCTGATCACACACATCACACATGTCCATAACTAAGTGCAAAGTGCCTGGAATCTCAAAGAAGTTTAAAACACAGTTTATCCTGTTATAAACACAGCTGCAGAAATCCCACTACTCCTTAGGAACAGGCTGCCTGCTCTTCTTGGGTGAAAGAGCAGCTATTTTGGTCCAATATGGCACTTGCTAAAGGCAGTATTGTGTGTAGTGACTTTCTCACTCTGCTGCAAGCACGCCCATTTCCACCCTCATCCAGCTGTGCACTGCGTTAAAAAACTAACACTACAAAGCTAAAGTCATCTTCAGCTGAAGGAAAATTTCCAGACCCAGGCAATTTCAATCCATAGATGGAGGTTATGATAGCTGTGGTGGAAATTGAGTTCACTGAGGGCTGGTTGCACATTGTTTCCTATTCCTGTGTTTCTATCACTAGAAGGAACTGAGCACAAGGCTAAGAAACACCACTGGACACACAGCTGCACCTTCCCTGTGTGTACAATAGCAGGGCAGTGCAGACAGCTCAGAGCACCCTCTGCTTTTCCCTCTGTCCCTTTCTGAGTTATTACACAGGAAAATGGGCTCTCAGTAGTGACTGAAGAGAAGCAAGACCTCAGGAAGGAAGGAAGGAAAGCTCCAGAAAGCCCCAGTGTCACTCAGCAGCCCGGGCTGAAGGAGCTGATGGTGTTGGCAGAACACATTCACAAGGTACTTGCTGGTGGGAAGCTGGCTGTGAACAGGAGGGGCTCATCCCAGAGCTGCACTATTCCATCCTCACATGCCATATGGCTCAGCACTTCCTGATTAATGGGGGGCACTTCTCTCTGGGCACAGCTGCTTATATGCAACACTGAATAATCAGAAGCACAAAAATTCAGCAGAGCAGGATGTACCCTGCATTATAAAGAGGCACAGGCAAAATCCTGTTAGGAATGAGAAAGGAAAGAAGAAGGAATCACAACATCCCTTCAAGCACATAACATGTCCCACAGAAATTGTCCTCTGTGTTTAAACAAAGATGTTTTGTTTGTATAAAGAGGTTTAATAAATAAACTTTACAAAAATAAACATATATAAAATAAACAGGTCAAGGGGCAATGATTTCAAATGGATAGAGAGAAGGTTTAGATGAGATATTAGGAAGGAATTGTTCCCTGTGAGGGGGGGCAGGCTCTGGCACAGGGTGCCCAGAGAAGCTGGGGCTGCCCCTGGATCCCTGGAAGTGTCCAAGGCCAGGCTGGACGGGGCTTGGAGCACCCTGGGGTAGTGGAAGGTGTCCCTGCCCATGGCAGGGGGTGGAACGAGATGGGCTTTAAGGTCCCTTCCAAACCAAACCATTATACTGAATTATATGGAAGAGCACTTGGGAGAGGATGTATAGAGCCCCAAACCCCAGAATAGAATTCCATTCTACCCATTCTAAAAGCATATGGAAACACACACTCAGGAACTAGGCACTGTTTCAAAAACTGGGGTCTGACCTGATTTGGCAGCTCTGGGAGATGAGACTTTATTTTTTCAACTGTTTATACTGCACCAAGTTATGCTTATTAACAGCTTATCTTTTATTAAGCCTTTAATTTGTAACCTGAAGATCTGCTCAGTTATCCAAAGCAAACACAATACTTTGGTGACAGCTACCAGAGAAGTTTGGAAAAGTTCTGATGGAAACTTTCTCTCAGGAATCTATATTTGTTTAAAATTATGTGTAAGAATTACCCAAAAATAATAACAAAATAAAAAACAAAACAAAAACAACCCAACCCAAATAAAAAACCAGAAAACAAACCTCAAAAAAACCCAACCAAAAACCAGAACAGATTCATCTCATTTATCATCCTTAATACACCCACTACAGGTACTTCACACACTGCACTATTTGGCCAGTCACTGCAGGAAAATGTGCTGTTTAACACATCTGTCCCTTCATCATGACTACAACCACCCAGATACTGTGACAAACTCTTTCTGATCCACTTTCACATCCTTTAGACCTGCAATCCTGTAAAATTCAAGTGAAGACAGAAAAAGATCACAGAAATAATCAATTTCTCCTGCCCTTCCCTCTATTGACCTAATAATTATAACCGTAATTTTTTTTAAAGCTGCTCTATTTTAACAGAACAGTATCTGAATCCAACATTTATTAACAAGGTTAAATTCCAAACAACTTCTGCTAGGACCTGACTTGTGGTTTTAAAGTGATTAATTAGGAAAGGGAACTTCTGACCACCAGTAAAATGGCATTCATTACTCAGCTCAGCCAAGGCTTTAAGATACAATAACCAGGTAGATTTACCTATTAGCCCTATGAATTATATTGAAAGCCACCTTTTCTTTCTTTTTCTCCTTACAGAAAATAGTAAGTATTCACAGCCATCAACCCCCACACATCCCCTCCCATTTAAAAAGGAGCTGAATGAAACCTCTGAGCAGTACAAAAATCTGAAGTATGAAGTGGTTTTTTATGATTCGTATTCCTGCCTAGCTTTCATTTCCCTGTCATTGGTTTATTTAGCTCAGTCTCTAGATGATGTGAAGAGTTTTCCAAGCTCTGTAATTAAATTTTAGTTTCTCTGAAGAAAGAGAAGAGCAGGGGGTGGAAAACCTACACAAAGGTATCTCCCACGAGCTACTTGCTTAGCAGGTGCAGTCAAAGCCATGTCAATTTTCATGGCCTGTGATCCCTACTTCAGATTTTAAAATTCTTCCAGACACAAAGCAATTGTGATTTTGCAAAATGATGAGGAAATGCTTTAGCAGATTTCTTATTAGCCAAGTCCTAAGGAGGAAAAAAAAAGAAATTTTTACTGCAGGGAAAAAGCAACCAAAGCCAAAACACAGCACTGCAGCTATTTGGAAAAGAGCAGCGTTGTAGGGAAGACCAGAAACACTAAGGTCTGGACCTTTTTTTTTAAAATATCTGCACACAGAGGTAGGTTACAGAATTGGTGTGGGAAGCAGTGACCTGCCTGCCACGACAGAGAGAAGCTGAAGATACCTTGCAGAGACACAGCAATACATTACCACGCTGAACACATTTGCACAGCCCTTTGTTTGAGATTTCACATCTTAAGCAAGAACCATTTCCCTCATGCTCCCACAAATTTTCTGCTCTCTGTCAGTGCAGAAAGATGAAGGAAGAGAAGCACTCTCTGAAGTTCCTAAAAGAGGAACAGGCTATGGATTAGAGGGCAGGGATAAATACACCTAAATCCTGTTTGTGCAAAGGCAACAGAATCAAGCCAGATGAAGAGAGCAAAGCAGCTTCCCAAAGAAAACTGTGCCATGGATCAAATGCAGTGTGAGTATAAATCCACCCCGGGGCTGGAGGGAGATGGTGGAGGCCTGGTGAGTCCTCTGGTGCCAATGGACTGGGGATTTGCCCAGACTGTCACAGATCTCTTACTGCCATTTATGATTTCACCCGGGTCACTGAAAACACAGAAAACCTGGGAGTTAACCCAGGGAGCAGACACTCCCTGGCCATTCAGTGCCTGAGGTCAGGAGCTGGTCTCCCCTGCTCCTCCAAGGCTCCCAAGGCTGGCCCAGGCACAGTAACCACCTGGCCAGCTGTGGGAAAGGGTTACAAAAAAGCCCTTCAGGAAAATTACCTGAATTATCCCAATTACTTTGAGGTTGACATCCTCTGAGCTGCAAACACACTTCCACCCACGAGGACACCACTCATTCCCAAGAGAGGTTATATCCTTGGGATCCGAGATCTTAATGGATAAATTACAAGCACAGAGGAAATGGGAGCTGCCTGGGTCTGGCCAGAGGGTTTTGCAAGTCATGCTCTACTCAAGGCAAATGATGTTCAAACCAACCTGACCGGGCAGGTGAGGCACATGGGGAGCGCAGCAGCTCCAAGAGCTCAGACTCCCTGTTGGCACTGAACAACCCTGCCATATGTTCCCTTTCAAAAGCCATGGATGTTTCTGAAGGATGCAAAGCAAAAGCTTTCCTTTTAAGCCACTTAGTTGCCTGAAGCATCTAAAACAAAAGCTTTAAAACATCTGCATTTCTTCCACATTACCTCAGCAAATCAAACCATCTGCAAAAGCTTAATCATCTCTGCTGAACCTGAGAGAGGCTCCATCCATAATCAAAGTGTTATGGAAGATGGGTAATGGTTTCTATAAATACTTGCAGCATTAGAAAAGTAATGGTTTTCCTATTTACATCTGTTAGCACAATTAGCAGCTGGGCTGTTGCTCATTTGCACATGCCATTTAATGTACTTTGTGCTCACTGGGAAAAGCCTTCAAAGGCTGTAACAAGGACACAGAACATAAGATGGGGAGGCAATCCAAGAAAAACCCCAGTGCAGCTCTGTGTATGCAGAAATGCTGCAGAAAAACAAAGATGTATTCTACCATGGCTGCCACGGTTTCAGTGAGAACAACAAACACCAAACAGGGTGGCTGGGGGTGCAGAGGAAGTGAAGGATTTACTGCAATAAATATGGAGATAAATAAATGCAATGACTCACAGGGAGAATTGTTATGAAAAGATGTTTTTGGACTAGGATGGAACTGTTGCTCTTAATAAGCCATTAAGCTGTAATCAGAGAGTAATAAAAACCCCACAACAAAAATTAAATGGCTTCCAAAAAAAACCACATCAAGCTTGAAAGCCTTCTGGGGCTACATTCTTTTCCAGTGTGGTAAAAGCTTGGAAAGCTGAGGCTAGCCAAAGGTGAAGAACTACTTCAGTTCTTCAGATACACCTTGTGGGTGCATTTAATTAAAACGATTCTTCAGTGTTTCGTAACCCCTTCAGAAGAAATCAGGGAAGAGATACTTGATTCAGTAGCCAGGAATAAATGTGAGTTTCTTATTTTACCTGAAGAAGGTTAAAAGCACCGTCACACTTTCATCACTGCAGTTTTGTATTGTTATAAATAAAAAGCAGTGTTCTCACAAATGTTTGGAAATAGTTACTTTCCATCAGGAAGAGAGATTTCAGGATGTCAGGGGCTGGTGCAAGGCTATCAATATAAACAAGGGGATGGGGTTAAGTGGAAAACCTCCTATTAGACCAAGGACAGAGACAGATCCCAGCCCAGAGGAAACTCGACGAGCACAGCAAGGATGAGACCACGCTAATTTAAGCAACAACACTGACTCAAATATTCTACAATGCAAACAACATAGAAAATGAGGTCCTGACAAAGCCAGATGGAAGCAGTGAGAGCCAGCTCTGTTGATGTCCCTGTCTTGACCAGTACCAAACAGCCCTTCTGCTCTCTACCCTTCCCTAAGCTAAGAGCCATCAACAGAGGTTTTGACAAAGTCCGACACCAAACAGGTTGAAAATGAAAACATATTAATTTGCATCCTACATTCTTGGACCCAGACCAGAAATCAAAAGCCTGAAAAGTTCCTGGTTTTAAAACAGTGGTTTTTTACTGTTTCTATGGGTATAGAAGTAGCTGTATCATCTCAAACTGTTTTCTGACACAGCCTTGGATCCCACAATAAATTCTTAGGAACTTCCTTTTTTCACTGTAATTCCTCACTGAAAAAGACTATGACCTCACAAACTCCACACCAGAATAATTCCAAAATCGTGTGGAAGACTTGAAAACAGAGAAATCCAGTTTGCAGATTAACTGAAAACAACTAAAAATGGTAAGAGGTAATCCAAGGAGATGTTATGAAAAGGAGAGCAGAATACATGCAAGCAGAGCAGCTAGTGTGACAAAGTACACAATTTTACAATTAATTTTACGATGTCACTCTTTCTGTAAGCCTTGAGAAATAGTAATTCACAACAAAGAAGCAGTAGCTTCAACCTCAATTACTTCTTCAGCAATTTTAACAGCATGTATCTTTCCACTGTTGGGAGTAAGAGCCAGCAGCACTGAAAAGGAAAAAATCAAGAGTTGTACAAAATCCCCTAAAAATACATATATGCAGCAGTGTGCCCACTAATTACTTCAAATGTGGCTAAATAGGGAAGAGGAAAAAAGACAACAGCAAGTAAAAATATGCAGATCTTGTGATCAGTAGGAAGCAATGGAACACCCTGTGGTGGTTTGAATAGCTTGTAGGGAGTTCTCTTTACCAAAATAAAGCCCCACTTAGTGTGCAAGAGCCTGGAGCCCCTACAGCCAGGAAATGTCTAGCATAGGCAAGAAAGAGCTTTACAAGACACATTTAGCAAGCAAAGACAGCAAAATCTGACTGCCCACAGATTTGCAGACTCTCATCACTACTCTCCACACCCACACAGCTTTTCCTCGGCACTTCTCACCACCTCAGCCTGGCCAGCAGCAGAGGGCAGGGCAAAGCTCGGGGTCTGCTCCGAGCTGGATGTGCCCACCACAGAGCCCACCTGGAGCTTTCCTGGAGGCTCCCTCCCAGCCCAGCCTCTCTCTGCTGCTGCCAGTTTTGGTGACAGCTACAGGAACTGGATGTAAAGACTCTGCTGCTCTGTCAAATCTGATGGAAATCTACGTGTGTGTTTAAAAGCTACAGGGATTGAGGGGGAGGCTGGGATGAGGGGACAGATGATGGCATCACTGCATAAGGCTTATTCCTCTGGCAAAAAGAACACTAAAAAGCAAAGCAATTGTTAAAGGTTCACTTCAGTGAAGCTCCAGGACAGACTGATCCAGGACAGACCAGGTAAAGGGGCAGTGGGGGGGACTGAACCTGCTGAAAGGCTGGGCTCAGTGGGCCCCGATCAGTAGCACAGAGTCACTACGACCCCCAGAGGTCCCTGCTAACCTCAGTGATTCAGTAAAATACCTCCTAGAAATGTCTCAAGGATGAAGTGCTGGAAAACCTACAGCTACAGAACAAACACCCCCTCTAATGTGATTCAGAATCATTTCACTTGGTTATGCTGGCCATGAGGCAAGAAAGAACAAAAATGTTTCTATCACGGCCCATAACTTGCACTACATTAAAACACAAGATTATTTTCATGCAACCTGACAGCTGCCTTGCCAAGTTTTCCAGAGGCTCCTTACTTTCATCATTATCCATAATTTTATACTTCTTCAAATTATTCTGCTGCTGTTTCAAGACTATCAAACTGACAGACTCCAGAATGATATCCAACTTTCATGAGACAAGTGAAAGGATAAAACAGAAAAGCTTTAAAAGCTACAGTGGCACTGGGTTGACACATTTCTCCACACCACAGTGACGCACCAAACACAGGAACATTTTGTTAAAAGGATAATTTTTAGGCTCGGGTTATGGAGGAGGAAAACATCGGCCTTGTCAACTCAGTATTTCCTTCACCCTCAGCTCCACAGAAATTCTTCTGTTCTACATCTAATTGCTATTATCTTGTATTTTAGTATGTTCAAGACCAGATTGTTTAGTTTCTAATATATGGAGGGATTACCCTCCTTCCCTTACCCAATTGCATTTCTACAGTCTAAGAAACTTATATCAAAAATTTACTTTAAACCTGAAATGACTTGCAGTTCTCAATCTCTCCCCTCTGACAGTAATTTACATTAATCACATTAAATTCATTGCTCCTAAAGATAAAACAAAAACTTTCTTTTCCTTTTCACCTATTTTAGCAGCTATCTGTACTATAATACCTTGTTCAGGATATTACCCTCCTGATGACAGCCTTTGCTTCTATTTTTAAAAAGATGGCCATAGACTTTAATCACACATGAGAGAAAACTTCCTTTCAGCCCAGGAATTATAGCTGGGATTGCCAGTAGAATACAGCAAATATATCATGGATGAGTGGCCACTCATCCTCAGCTACTGCCAACCATGAAGAGCAACTGTCCCCTAAGCAGCACAAGAAGAATGGTTTGAAAAACCCTGGTGGAACCTCTTTTTGTCAGTCTCAGGCAGTGCCAGAGGCTCCTCAGGGGAAGGTGGCTTATCCACCCAATTCTGACACCGTCAGCGACTCAGACCTCCGTCCTGCACTGAGTTCCTTGCCAAACATTCTTTACTCTCTTTAACACAAGCCTGCAGGGGTGAAGTCTCCAAGATGTAAGAGAGAAAAGCCCTGAGATGAGAGTCTCAGCTGTGATTGCAGCCAGCGCAGCCCAGCGCTGATTTAAGCCACAGGCCAACCTCAGTTCTGACAGCCAGAAAAAGGATTTATTTTGCAGGCAGATCACAAAAATAAAAAGCAGAATGTCAAGATTTAATAACTGGTTGCTTCTCCCCTTGTGCATTTTAGCTTACCTGTGGAATGGGAACCCTTGGCACCTGCATGTACAAAGGGCAGCACAGCAGAGGAAAGTGGTCTGTATTTACACCTTCAAAAGTGAACTTGTCAGAGCAGAGATAAAACAGATGAGAAAGGCTGTCTGTGTAGGAACATAGTAGCAAGACTGGGACATGCAGGGAAAGGATAAGAAACAGAATGCAATATAAATGTCAGGGTATTAATCCAGGACTAGGATGATCCAAATGAATGCCCAGTCTCCCACTGCTCCATTGTCCTACTGGGGGTCAATCAGTTCCCTCTCCACAGCACTCCAGTTCTCATCAACGAAGTACCAAGCACCACATCAGGTCTCCGTCATTTAAATTCAGTTTGGTCAGCCAGCACTGCAATTTGGGGACATCAGATCCTATTCTATTCACACAAACATAAGTGTCAAACCTACAAATTCCAGAGTAAACCAACATTAACCACTTCATGATACGGAAAATAAAAAAGCCACCTCTTTTTGTTTAAACCCATTTTCCAGTTTATAATAAAAGATACCAAAATTAAATCACAGTTACTATTGAACTCTATAAGGAAAATCAAGGCAAGGTGAAAAGCTCGGCTTGCCTATAGCCAATGGAGAAAAAAGCCTAAATTTGCACCGGTAAAACATCAATTTCCATTCCTGATGAAGCAAGTAAGAACCTTAAACCAAAGGACCATCTCTGTTGCCACCTGTTAAATCTTTCAGTGTTATCTACCTATTTAAACTTTGCTGGCAGGCATCTGGGAATTTTCAGAGAATATGAAAAACAGAATATCCAAAATTTGCCCAGACCGGGCTTACTCTTCCCCTATTAAATGTAATCCCCATTTCTTTTTCCAGAGGGACTTCAGCCCACGGGTTCATATGCTCAATGTTACTTAAGAATCCAAAGCAGGTGTTGTTTTCTACAGCAAGCCCTGGAAGGGCTGAGGAAGTCAAAAGGGCTGATTTTGAGTTGAGGGATAAGTTAATACCCCAGCAGAGTTAGGTGGTGCAGGAATGCAAGAAACCCAGCTTCCTGCAGCTCACATTTCACTGCTGGGGAGCACACACCCCAACAGGCTCTTCTGGCCAGCAGCACCATTAAAACTTGTTTCTGTCGATGCAGCCAAATACAACACAGTAAAAGCAATTGCCCAATCCTCCAGAATAAATATCTGTATTCCACACACACAGAGTGCCTGACCACGGGCTGACACAGCAGAGCAGTACCTAATCAGAGAAGCAGTCATGTGGTAACCACCATCCTTACGATATTCCCAGATGAGGAAATCCAGGGGGGTGCTTGATTAAAGGGCAGGGCATTTAAATTGCTCCTGCAGAACTTGTAAAAAGTCTGATTTTTTTCAAGTGCTAAGGCATAGTACTAAATCTGCTGAAATTAATGTGGTTGCCCCATCTCTGGAGTACCCAAGGCCAGGCTGGGCAGGGCTTGGAGCAACCTGGGAAAGGGGAAAGTGTCCCTGCCCATGGCAGGGGGTGGAACTGGACAGTCTCAAGGGCTCCTTCCAAATCAAACCACTCTGTGACTCCATGATATCACATGGAAAGTAATCTGGAGGTTACATGGTAAATATTTTACTACTGAAACAAAGATCTTTGAAGGCAGCAGGAAAAAGTATTCTGGCTTTGCAGCTTTTGTTACTGAATTATTCACACTCCTGACAAGGCAGGCAGGACATGATGACAAGCTGAAGTTTTCAGATAAGTTCCTTCCAAGTCTGCCAACACGGGGCTGCAGTCCATGGAAAAGCCCCACTCCATGACAACACTTCACTTGGCAGCTGTAACCAATCCCCTTTGCTCCAGTTACTCTGTGAAAATGAATGCAGGACTAACCAAGGCAATCCTTTAAGTCAAGCACCAGCACACTGCCAGAAATAAAATCCATAAAATGTTGTTTATTGCTGATTTCCCACTCTTTTATGCCATGTTCAAGAGGTCAAACTTTGATACTTCGATTCTTTAACCCCTTAAAAAGAACTCAGCTCAAACTGTTCATGCCTTTATGAGCACATTGCTCCTCTTGCACCAGCTCAAACACAATAATAATAAAAATCTTTTAAGACTACATGAAATTAAATTCAAGTCAATGTTTTTGAAATAGTTCCTCTGTTCTAAGGCAAATTTTCCAGCTGCCTTGAGTAATCAGTAAACTTTTGACATTTAAGCTTAAAAAATGGTAACAGTAATTATCAGAATTGTTCATGTATCATTGTCACTGTTTGAATACAGATTTTTATAGGGATAATGTTTGGAAAAATTCCAGCTGGCTGTGATGGGAAACCATTTGCAAGGGTGAAAAGTCTGACAAGAGAACTGGGCTAAAAATAATGCGTGAATGAATTAAATGAGCATTATTTCTTAAAAATTCCTCAGGGAAGGCATTAGAGAAAGTAGTTTGCCATTAAAAACCCTTGGAGTGCATTCCCTGGATCTCATCCAATAAAGAAACACTCAGATAGAAACATGATATAACCTTGGGTAATAGACAGGTGGTATTTGACTTTTGACCCTTCCCATGTGCTTTGGAATACTTTGCAAAAGAAAACCATTTCAAATGTTCTCAGCTTCTTCAAGGACCACTACCCATCACAGAAACACAGATCATCCACAATTATCTGGAGAACAAAATGCTTGTTTACAGCTATTTCTAATGCTTTTTACCACAAATAACATCTCCTCTGAAATGTACAGTGAAGGATGCAGCATCCACGAACCATGACATTTTATTTATTATATTTTATATACTTGATGCCTTGAGTGGCCCCCTAGAAATAGAGACTAGACAGGAATAAGGGAGAAAAGGTGGGTATTTATTTGAAAAGCCTTCAAAGGTACACCCTGGGAAGCCAAGGGCTCCAAGATGGACCCCAAGCTGGACCCCGAGTCTCGAGTTCCCCACACCTTTTATAGGTTTGGTCCATTTGCATATCAGCATAAATTCACCAATTAAAACTTTAGCTAATGATGCAACTTCCCCTCAGCTTGCCCATCCTTTAGGGGCTTTGGGCCTGGACAGTCTGGGTGTCCTTGGAGAGCAAACCCAGAGAGGTTTTGTTATGTCTATCTTAGCATGAGAGAACAGCAGCTCACAGGCTACGAGGCACTTCAGAGTTACACACCAAGCAACACAAGACTTGAAAAATATAAGAATTAAAACCTAAGGCATCATTCTGTGTTTTATATCAAAATGGCTTTTGCAGAATCTTGGACAATTTTGGTGACTGCTATCCAAACAAGCTGTTTTGCACCCAAATTGGCCAACAATCACTACAGATCAGTGGATAACATTTCTAATTCTCAGACAGATTTATGCCTCAAGGAATTAAGCCAAAAATAAACTGAAAAAAAAGCAGAATCTAAGCAGTTTGGAGCTAAGGACAAGGCAAGGAAAAGACCTGATATCTTCTGAACAGGAAGAATGCCTGCAGGAGCTAAA
Source organism: Daphoenositta chrysoptera (assembly GCA_013397915.1). NCBI lineage: Eukaryota > Metazoa > Chordata > Aves > Passeriformes > Daphoenositta > Daphoenositta chrysoptera. The sequence goes on from VZRO01001319.1 coordinate 327,467, forward strand.
TACTCAAATATGCCTTTAACATAAAAATGATAACAAAGCTAGAGCAGGTACAACAGGGAAACAAAGAAACTACTGTAAGATCACTTAAATGAGTTACTTTAAACCAGAAGATCTGAGGGATAAATACAGATAATGAGTATTTTTTTCCCCCAACTTTCAAGTTTAATTTTATTTTTTGTTAGTTTGCCTGCTTAGAGGATCCAACACACCTGTGGCACACTGGCATTTATATCATGCTTTTCATTCCGATATATCAAAGAGCATTTCAAACAGCCTGATCTCCTGAGACAGAAAATTACATTAACAGAAGAAAACTAACTTCAACATTATCAATGACAAGAGATAAAGCAGAATCCAAATCTGAAGGCATTATTTAGTTTCAAATATAGTTTCATATATAGTTTCAAATGTTTTTCTTCAGCTACACAGAAAAATGGATTTTGAAGAAAGGCTTAAATCTAATGTAATTATGCCTTTATTATGTATAAGCACAGAAATAAAAAGCCAGGAGGACAGAAGTACAGCTGGCCATGACATTATTTTGGAAGAGTCTTTAGAAGGATCAGATCTGAAATGACACAGAGGCAGCGAGCTCTGGGACTCTTTAGCTGTCTAAAGGCACCAGCAGTCCAAGGACAAAACTACTCCAAACTTCAAACTATCAGCAGAGATAAAAGATCCCAGATTTGCCAGCTCCTGTATTTAGCACCCTGGGGAATAACTCACAAAAGAAAGCACTAGGCTCCCAGATTAGTGTTTGATAAAACCTGAGGTGAGACACGAGGACAGGAACCCCTTTCTACTTTGAGATGCTTGTTTGATGGTGCTTCCCAGGCCAGACTTAAGTGTCTGAAAAAAAACCCCAAACCAACAAGGAGGAAATCACTCTTGGTGAAACAAGTTTTACAATCCCAACCTGCTGCTGGTTTCTGGAGGCTCCAGGACTGAGGAGGCTGTGCTGGGCAATTGCAGTTTTTGAAGCAAAGGGACAATTTGGGGGGAAATTCAACTTTTTGTGTTTCCAAAGAGATGCCTAAAGATCTTCTACAGAAAATCTGTGTTTGTTTCTTACTTTCATTACATAATTGCTGACAACCTTTTCTGTCCACCGCTCACCTGTTCTTAGGAGGTATCTGGCCCAGGCACTGACACTTTGTCAGGTGCTGCTGGTTCTTGCCCAAGGGTTTCATAGAATTCCACACTGGTTTGGGTTGGAAGCCCATCCCATTCCACCCCTGTCATTGTGCAGGGACACCTTCCACTATCCCAGGTTGCTCCAAGCTCCATCCAACCTGGCCTTGGACATTTCCAGGGATGAGGCAGCCACAGCTGCTCTGCGCAATGCTTGAGAAATTAGGACTCTTCAATAAAATTTCTGAACTGTTTGCTGTTTAAGGACTCTAAAGAACTGCCTACAATTATGAAAGGTTATAAAAACTCTTCAGTGAGCCACGTACTCAGCAACTGCTCCTAATTATCAATGGAATTTCTAATGGAATTAGCTCAGTGCTCTCACTAGTGAAGACATGGCGACAGTCCTCAAGTAACTTTAGGAAAACACTCATCCCACAAGACTCATTAGAACAACCTCCAAATACCACAAGCAACTGAGAGGAGGGACTGGGTTATTTAAGCCAAGTTTCCTAAAGAACTGAGGCTATGCAGGGCAATTACAATCCTAAGAGGAAACCTTAAGAGGCAGCTTTGGATTCCGTAACACCATGAACTTCATAAATCCATCTCCACAGAAACAATCCTGAAATACAAACCTTGTTTTCTTCACCACCCAGAGAAACCTCTAATTAAAAATTTAAAAAAATTAAAAATGAAAAAAAGAATTGCAGAAGTCAACCCAAAGACAAACTCCTCCACACAAACCTATGCAAAATAATTCAGCATTAAATGCTGCTCTTCAAAGAGGATGCAAATAAAATCAGGGCTCTCTGAATTAAGTAAAAAAAGTTTGTGTTCAAAGTGGATCCTTGGCAAACACATAGCTATTCCCATTAGACTTCTCAGCTCTGGCACTTCAGAGCAGCAGGTAGATATGATAAGCTGGATTTTCACAAAGAAGAAGAAAAATTCCCTGCGACGTGCAATCTACCATAGTCTTTCACAAGGACACAGCACAAAGCATTGAATGCTAACAAATGGTTTTCACTAAGATGGAAAGACTGTGCAGGAAAACAACACAGGGAGATGTTACTCAGCTTCTCCTACTACTGAAACAACTACAGATCACATGGATGAAAAAGTAAATGAGTGTTTACTGATCTGCAGGATGACAAAAGGTTGCTTGAACTACACCAAATACAGAGTAAATATAATTAAAATAGGACACAGCATTAGAGCTCTTGACACAGCAGGCCTAGGTGAGGAAGAAATCTAAGGAAAACTTGAAAAACTATTTCTACTTTAGGCAACATGAACCATGCAATTATTCTTCTGTTGTGTGTTGTACATATGGCTTTGAAATGTCTTTTGGCAGAAGTGAACACCACTAGGACATGTAAGGGCTTTTAAGGATCCCAGAGAATCGCAATGTCTTGAGGCAGCATCCCAAACCAATATGCCAAATGGACGTATGGGAAGCATTTCCTCGATTTCAGCTAACAAAGCACAGACTCAGCACCCACAGCACCTCTGCATGAGGAACACACAAGTCCTGAAGAACTAAGCTCACTTGGTTTTTTATTGCCAAGTTCCATCCCTGTTGTTCCAGTGTTCAGCCCATCCAGCTGCCACAGAGCAAATCAGTAAAGCTCTGTGTGTGTATGTCAGTGCTGTAAAATTCCCAGCAAACCCTACAATTTTTAGCACATCATCTTTAAGTGAGTAATCATTAACATTTAAACACTTGCTATCACTTTAGAATCCATGGAGTTTACCTGACTGATAATTAACGGCTCTGGCCATCCACATAAGCTCATTAATTAGTAAGAGCTTCTTAAAATTCAGCAAGAAAACTCACAGCACCAAACTGCTGAGATTGTATCAGTGTGAGAAGACTGAATGTTGGGAAACTCCTTGCTTAGTTTACATAGAGACATCAATCATTTTTTTATTCCATTTATTGAGCTCTACACCAAGAGAGGATGATTGCTTATCTTCCAGTGACTGTGACCCAACTGCAGAGCAATGTGGGCACCACAATGTCCAGTATTTGTGAAAACAGATGTTGATAATTCTGCCCAAATTTGTTGTACAGCCTTCCAAAAAATTACTGACATCTGGCAAGGTGTGTGTGGGAGAACTGTGGAATGACTAAAGCTGCATAAACAAACACATGTATTTTAAAAAATAATTTGTAAAAGTGACTCGATGCTCACTGGCTGAAGGAAGCTGAAAAGGAACAAGTCCAGTAACTGACAGCTCCTTCCTGGAGCTGAAGGAAGTCCTGGAGGGCTGGAAGCTGAAGCTGCACTAACACATCTCAGGTAAGACAGGTTAATAAAGCAATCAATTGCAGAACTCGAGCTCTGAATTTTGTATCATTTTACATCTTCGAACCAGGCTGCTTTTCCACAAGCTACAACTATGTGCTCAGTTATACACCACAGATTCAATGCAAAAATGGAGAGGTGCCTTACAGAGGAAGGCATCATAACTGTCCCTTCCAGCTTGATATAACACAAACATTCCCAGCACAGCTGTTTCCCAACAATCAGCAATAAGGATTTGCTATCTCTGATGTGACTTTTTCCAGCATCTGCAGGGCAGGAGTCATTTGTGATGACTGGGAACTGACCAAACCCCAGCCCCAGCTCTAATAACCACAGGCAAGGCCTGGATTAGCTGTTACCCTCTTGGGCAGCCAGGCTCACCTTGGAATGTCCGCAAAGGAATGGCAGGATTTCAAATCTGAAGGGACATCAGTGAAATCCTGAGTCATCTCCCCTGGGAGAACTACAGGAGACAGGCTGAGGTCCAGTGGTTTGGCTGTCACACACCACATGCTCCCACACTCCCAGGATTCCCCTGCATGATCTGCTGGACACAAATGTTTGTGTACAGCACTATTTCTGTACAGATGTATTTGCACATCTGTTCATATGGATACTGTACATGCAAGCATATATTCCATATACACTATTTGTGTAATTGTATTGCATATGAAACAAATCTCAGAGGAAAGAAAACTAATTAGCATTCCCGTATTAAATCCTATTGGGCATTGCAAGTATTTCCTAAGAGCCAGGATGGGACCACAGCAGTCTGACTCCACAACAAAGTGTTTATATAAAATATGGCATCTCTGCCAGGGGGAAGCAAAAAAACAACTCAGGCTGCAATCACAGCTTTTTCTCTCCCTTGCATTACTTATTCTCTCCACAAAGGCATCATTGGGTTTTTTTGATGTCACCACAAGACACACTACAGAAAATCCAGCCCTACCTGGTGCTGTCACTATCAATGAAACACCTACACTAAATTCAGATAAGCTCAAAAGAAAAATTAAAATGGCATAATATGAATTTTACAGATGCTTATTAGGCTGCTAAGAGTTTAATAAATAAAAAAACATTTGTTCGAAAAAAATTTGTAATTTAGAAGACTGTCAAAAAACAAGTCAATTTCCTTTTCACTTCTTCAAACAGCTTCCATGCAATTATTGTAGCAGTACCTATTTGGAGTGCTCACTTCTGGTTTTGAAGGAGGTGTATTTTTTAAATCAGGTAGCATTTTCCTTTTTGTGGATTCCCAAGATTTCCAATTTCTCAATGAGGCTGAGAGGTGCAGGATAGCTATTTTAACCACTCAGGGCCAGGGGGTGAAATGGGATGGGTTTTAAGGTTCCTTCCAACCCAAACCATTCTGTGATTCCATGATACAACAAAATCACAAAACCCCCTTCCAGAAAAGGTTTCTAGACAACGTTTTCCATCTTAGCCTTGTGTTCTGATCTCAGCCCTGCAAACACTGATCAATACCAGAATAGCTACAAGATCTCATTAATCAAAAAACAGCTGTAAAGATGAACTTGCAATCCTGATATTTCCTCTTGAAAAAATGAGATAAATTAGGTGCACTGCCTGACTGTATTTTCAATGAACTCTTCAAATCAACACTCGCTTACCTGGAAGCTTTCTTCAATCTTAAAGGTTAACTTCAACAAAAGTGTCGGAAGAGTTTAATTAGAATAAGAGATCTTTAACACACTGACTGAGTTCCATGTGCTTGAGGAATGCATCTATACAGTGTAACATGATGGCATTTTGGAGATGGATACAAAGAAAAAATTGGCACTTTTGCTCACAGGTGAGCAGAGCATCTCATATATGTTCACCAGCCACTAATCCAGATCATGTTTTGCTCTGCCCAGTCCATAATACACACGTGAAAATGAGGGTCAGTAAAACGAAAATAGAAGTTTTCACTCCTGTTCTTTAAACTTGCCCAGATTTCTCCTGGCTTTATAAATACATGCAACATGTAAGAGTTCTGAATTAAAAAGCTGCCTTTGGACAGAGAAAGAAGGGATCTTTTCACAGGTCTTCTAAGGGAAAGGTCACTCGTCACCATGCCAAACCAACCTACCACCAGTTAGATGCACAGAACACACAAAACTTCAGGGGAAATCTCAGACACAAGAAGGAAAAGATCATCTATTTTGGGGCTGTGACCACATTGTGGTCCACAATCCCAGCATATGGTGACTAACACCACTGTGTGGAGTTTGCTTTCCCACAGAAAGCACTTTTTGTTTGAATAACTGGGTGCTGATATAATGAGTCACTCGACTGCCTCACACAGCAACTCCAGCACTCTAAAAGGACTGGCTGGGAACTGCTGAGTACAGAATGTGTATTTGTTTAGGAACAACGTGCATTAAATAAACCACTGACTCACCTTGTCACGCAAATGATGCTCTGCAGCCTCAATATTCAAAGGATCGTCAAAATTTAAAAGATCCTGGAAAAGAAACAGAGAGAACATTGCAGGGCTCCCACTCACTGCATCACAAGGAGCCCAAAGCCGTCATGAACAAGATAACTGGAACAAAGCAAACACAGCAGCAAGGGCAGTGCTTAATCACTACCTTGGTGGTGTCCCTGCCAAAGGTAAATGCAAATGAGTTTGTTAATTGGAAACCAAATCACAGGACAATAAAATGACAACAACACCAAGGCATTTAAGCCCTTCTGGTGTGGGCCACACACAGCCCCATGACACTTCTCCCTGAAAGTGAATGTATTTCTATTGGGAAACAGTTTTAAGCTACATTCTGGAGGAACATTCCAACTTTCAGGAGGCACAAGTCCTGTTGATTTTTGTTCCAGGGCAAAGTAAAGCTTTAAAAAAACTTCTACAAACAGTGTGCTGATAAAGTAGGGGTTTCCTTAATGCCACCTCCATTGAAAAGCAGTTTCATTCTCTCTGTGAAGAAGCTACGTAACCTGGAGCCTGACACGGAAGGTTTAGTGCTCTGGGAAAAACAGGGCCTGGAGGAAAAGGAGTACAAAGACCCTGAGAACTAAGGACGTGCGGTCAGGGAGCAGAAACAGTCGCAGCAAACCTCTCAGTTTAACCTCAAATATTAATTTTGGAAGGAGAAATGGTCTAGGGTTAAAAACAATGGAGAAGAGGAATCGTCATTAGAAATAACACTGAATCACAAGGTCCCTGTTCTGCCTGCAGCCCAGATCCAAGGTCAGACTGTGTTAAGAGTAAAATACCACCGTCCCACAATGTGAAAGACTCCTGGCAGTCCCTGACTCATCTTCAAGCAGCAAACCCCACGTTTCACTCATATCAGGACACCAACCCACCTCATTTTCATTCATTTCCTTCAATAAAACCCCTCTGAATCTGCCAGACCAGCGTGATCCCGGTGCCAGCTTTTCAAAGCCTCATTATTTACAAGAAGCCGGGTGTGAGGGGAATGCAGGAGGGAAGCACAGCTCTTACCAGCCATGACAAATCCCCGTGGTCTCCTATGCATGACCACCCCTCTCCTCAGCTCTTTGCCCATATTTTTATGTGCAGCTCTGCCCCTGAAGGCCCCTCTGTGTATCCCCAAAGGATTTTGCTTCTTTCCAGTTACTTGGCATGCACAGGGAGACTGACTGTGAAACACAACTGACTTTTGTTGGAAAGGCAAATGCTCTCCAAACTTTTCCATCAATTTTCCAAGTAAGTTGTTGAAAAAACCAACCAAGCCTTTGGATGCCAGGAAATCCAAGCCTCCTTCTACACCCTGAAATGGCAGGGGTGGCTCTCTTCAGAGGGGATGACAAATGTGGCCACTAAGTTAGTGCTGCTCTTTGCTTTCGCCTGACGTTCAGCAATGGCTGTGGAAAGGAATCCCTAAAAAAGATAACTTTTGTAAAGAGTTCACCTCTCTCCCCTTTTAGGGCAAAAGCAGCTGTTGCATCCTGCCTGCCTCTTGCAGCTTCCTGCCCTCTCCTCCATTTTCAAGGTGCTACTGCAATTACAGGTTCCTTGCTCCCATCAATCTTAAAAAAAAGGGAGGAAATGGGATCCCTGAATAAAATCACATAAATTCTGTGGCAAGTCAGGTTTTATGCAAGCTCTGTGGGTGGGTACCAAGGCCCCTGAATAGGAATATAAGTGTTCAAAAGAGCAATGAGACTGCAGGACAGTCATTAGTTCCTAAATAGCATTCTTTTAAAGACTAACACCAATACAATTCCTTCTCAGAGCAGTATGAATTTCTATTTTCTGCAAATCAGCAGAAGGAGTTTCCTACTGTGTGGAAGATCCCAAATAATTTGTTATCAAAACACCCCCTACTATTTCTAACCAAAATAAAATCCATGTACAAGAAGCTGGCATTTCAGACACTCTGGATCAGTTCCCCAAACAAAAGCACAAACTGATTTAATACTCATCCAACACCCACTGAAGGCAAAGGAAGTAAAGACCTAAACTTTTAGAGGTAACACACAGGACTGGCATCAGGTGATGCTGAAACTAAACCAAGCAGGAAAAAGAAAGTGGCCATGCAAAATATTCCTCTACTTACAGTAAATAAAGAATTTAATCCCCAGACAATATCCTGCAAAGGAAAAACACAGTTAGTTAGATATGCATTTCAGGAGTTTTGAACATGTTCACAAACTATTTTCTACTAATCCATAAAATAACTGGAAAAAAAGTCTAGATTAAGAGTGATGTTTTACTAATTTAAACCAAAATGTTGAAAAAGCTTTCCCATTTTATGGCCACTAGGTCAGCAAAACCCAAATACTGCATATTCAAATAGAAAATCAGATCTTTCTGTGTGTGCAGGAGTCTTATTCCTGTTGCTCCTCCATTTGAGGAGAGCAGTGATACCTTAGGATGTGCCACCAACTGAAAATTGCACTGCTTAGCTTAAAGGGTGGGTATAAAACTTAATTCAGCAATCTATTCTTAAAATTAAAAAGGAGTCAAAGACATACTTGAAACTGTCAAAGTATCAGAGAAAAGAGAGTGAGGAGTAGTAGGAGTACAAAGAAATACTATTCTTATATAAGCATATGTGTCTCAACTCATTCCATGGCTGAAATACACCTTTTACAATAAAGATAAAGCCTCAAAGTTAAAAACTTCTTATGCACAGCAAAGAACTTCAATAAATGAGTGCATCTGAGCTCGTTTCCTGTTCTGGGCCCTGTACTGAGAGCATGGACCACAGAAATCCATATCCCTTAAGGACACTGTCCAATTACGCCCTAATGAACAAGACACGATGTCAGCATTATGCAGCCAACAGCCTCTCACGATCCAATTTCCCTCTGATCTTGCACAAACAACTCACTCAGTTTATCTACTTTTAAAACATGGATCTGCCCAGCAGGGCTGGCACTGTCAGCGTTTCCAGCCTCAGCATCTTCTCAAGTGTGGCAAAGACAGCAACTTTCAAACATGCTCATCACCCTCAGTGGCAGCACAGACACATAAACTGCACAAAAGGGATGACCCAGACATTTAATTACAGTTATCTGTAAATTTTAAGACTCTAGTGCTGAGCAGTCATTCTGACTCCCAAACAATCACTCTGCCAGTTCCCTGGCAAGTAGGAGAAAATTACCTGTTTCAAATAACGGATGGAAATCATTGTTTTACACTTTGTTTAAGCTCTGTGCTTTTTCAATTGCTGGCACAGAAACCAGACATAGCAGAGGTTAGCAGAGCATGGTATTAAGGAAACCTGCATTAATCCTAGGGATAAATTATTAGTACAATGCAGTGATGTGCCAAAGTCACAGATTAAAGGAAGATTTCAGTGGCACAGAGAGCCTGGAGAGTAGCAAAAGGCAGGAAGGTCTCAATTTCTACTTGGTTCTCCCACATCCAGGCATCAGAGGGTGCTCATATCTGGGCAACCCCTCTGCCCCAGCAGATGCTCTGCCCCCAAAGGTCAGGAGCCCCTTCCATTGCTACCCTCCAAGGCTGTATTGTCCTTCAGGGAGGCAGAGCTGCAGGAAAAAATGACATTTTTCAAAGTTGCCTTCTACCTACAGCATGAGACAGCAGGCTGCAGCTGGAGAATGTGATGCAGAATGAGCATTAAAACCATCCTGAAAAGGTACAAGGTCACATGAGTACTCTGGGGTCTGGCCATCTCTAAATCCTGAATGTGAAACCTGCATTCCCTTGGTTACAAACTGTCCACAGCTGTTCAAGCACCAGCATGGCTAAAAAGGAACAAGCCAGGAGCAAGTCAGTCACTGGGTGCCTTCTGAAATCCCCACGAGCTCAGCTTCTCCTTACACTGAGCAGTGCTGAACCCTCTATAGTCTTCCAGAACCTCCCCACAGACACCTGCAGAATTCTCTCCAGACAAAACTCCTGCTCCAATACAAGCTCCAACACCTCACACAAGTAAACGTTGCAGCTCAAAGAAAAGATGTGATTTTGTATTTTCCCATTACAGCACAAATTGCTCCCAAATTCTCATTAGCTGAACCCTGCTTTTAAGGCTTTGAGGTGCTTGACTCATTCAGGCTGGTTTTACAGAGTTCTATTAAAAAAAAAAAAAGGTCACCAAACAAAAAAACCCAACAAAAACCTCTGTAAGGGCACAAGTTCTCAGAGGACTGTATATCTCCACTGCCATTCTAGACACCAAAAAGCATAACAGGATTATTATTATCACTGAATAATTTACCTGTGAAAGTCTTAATACCATTTTTGATGTTTCCATCTATAAAAGTCTTATGATTTGCTGAATTCATTTTATACCCTTGCACGGCTCCATAAAAGATAATGCTGAGTTACTACCAGAGGGCAACACTTTTTGTAATGAGCTTGAGGCTAGCCTGGATTTAAATCTTGGATATTGAGAAAGGGAAGTGGGATGGAACAGATGAGCAACAGTGAAGCGAGTATTTGGTATTTGAAAAACTCGACACCAAAGAACTGCAGAAATAATCACTTTGCATTACTGACTTCAGCAGAGCTGTTGGCTGCATGCAGGTAAGCCCTGGCCTGGATGCTTGCTTTGGGTTTTCCTGAGGAACTAAAAGGATGTGCAAGCCACTAAAGATCTTGTCAGATTTAACAGCTCAAAAACTTCTATTCTCCTTCAATGAGCATCAGGCTTGGTTTCAAATATTTACTGAACTTGTGGCTTAAATACTCTGAAAACAAAGTTAAACCTATGTACAGGAATTTTTAAAGGTTATCTTCACAGGTAGGAGCAGGGCAGGTGGCAACTTAAAATGTTAATAGTGCACACCTTTGTTTTAAGGCACTCAAATTCTGTCAGGGTGCCCCAGCCAAGTTATGCTCAGCTACCTTATCAGAGACCTCAAGAATTTGTCGAAGCTACAGAAATGTAAACTGTTCTAAACTGGGAAAGAAGCTGTTGGAAGACGGGATAACAAAATGGCAAGAAAGTAGATAAAAAGAGGGATGGTACCATCCTGGACTAGAACCAATCAGGTTCTCTGAAAGGTGCATGCAGAGCATGGACAGCAGAGAAATCCAATCGGATCTGTGATCGTGTGAGCTACAGCTGCAGAAATGTATAAAAATACTGTAATGTAAACAATAAACAGCTCTTGTGAAATCAGATTGGTTCGTGGTATGAGGGTTCCGAGCTCCCGCACACCTTGATGGTGCTGCACTTTAGTGAGATCCTATTGTACAAGATCAGACATCTACACCTGACAAGGTAACACCTGACAAGGCTGCTTCCTTTACAAAGCTGCTTTTCATCCAGTTTCTTCTCTGTGTTTAACATCAAAGTTACAGAGGACAAGGGCACCACTGCTGAGGGGCAGCCACAGAGCAAAGCTGAGAGCCTCCACTTTTGTGCCAAACCTGCCTTTTGTACCTGCCCAGGCTGGAACTGCAGCCAGGGCTGTCAAATTCCTCGAGCTGCTTTATCTGGCTCCTGCTCCAGCCATGCCCAGGCTGTTCCCTGTGGGGTATCCCAGAGGTTTCCCACCAGAGATGTCACCTGTGTCCCCCAAGCACAGCAGTACCTGGCTCCTCAGTGGGCAAGGGAACAGGGAATAATGCAGGAAGCACACTCTGCTCCATGGCGCTGTCACCATTCTGGGCTGGAGCATGCGGCAGTCAACACAAGCAAGTCAGAAGATCAACAGACTGTTGTAAACAACCCCTTTATAATCATCTCTTTTCATTCTGGACTATTTTTGTGCTGCATCTGAGCGAGAAGTTACACTAAACCCCTGCCCACAGATTTATTTACAGTGTGCCAAACAAGGAGGAAAAACCTGCTGCTGCAGCAGTGTCTGAAGTTCAAGAGCAGTGACTCAAAATCCTCAATGCAGCTTTTGAAACAGCCTCTCCTGAGGCCAGGCAGTCTCAAAGCTTTCCATTTGTAGGAGGTCCTAACTCAGTCACTGACCTTGCCCAGTGACAGTTCTCACAACCACTTCACAAAAGCAATGACACTGAAACCATGTCACAGACAAAGGTTTCAGAAAGACAACCACAAGCACTCCTGAAGAGAGAGCAAACATGGAAATCGGAAATTAAGATTTTCCTTTAACAGGCAAAGTATATTTAATACATTCATTTAAGAAGAGAGCAAACCAGACAAAAGCACCTTACAAACTTCAAATCAAAGAAATTCTTTTAAGAGATCCAAGGAGCATTTCTGAGCTAACAGACTGACTAAATCAAAGCTCAGTGCTAAACCATTTTTTATAAACAAACCACTTAACCCAGTCAGATGAACAAAAGGAGCAGCAGTCATTTATACTAGCACATGCCTGAAGCAAACGTTTTTGGTCTGTTTGAAAAAGGGCTTGAAAAGCCACTCCAAAGCTCAGCTTGTTCTAAGTCAGGCCATGCATGGCCATGTCCTGGGGCAGCTCTCTGCTGTCTTGTCTGCCTATGCACCACCTCTGGTGTTTTTCCTCCTCCAGTCACCTTCTTCCACTATCTCTTAAAAACAAGACCAGCTTCTTCCTCTCTTCACTGCAGCCTAAAAAACCAAGCACACTTCATCCCACCCCAACACATTTATCACTGGTCCTGGAGATCAAAAAAAACCTGTTTTCCTTCCAGAGATGTAGGCACTTTCTGGCTGATGAAAAAACTTCTTCCCTCCTAAACTGTCTCCTCCCAAATAAAATCTCCTTTTATTTTCCTCTCCTGCTCCTCTCTAACCTTGCAAAATTGAAAAACACTATTACCACCTAGAATAAGGGGACGAAGTGAATGTCACCTTTCTTTAGTCACCCACAAATGCCACCTCAATTGCCATGTGCCTGCCATCCCTGCCCATGCTTCCCACCCAAACACAACAGCAGCTCCTACAGGGCTTTGAGTAACTTCAAAGGCATGAACTGCTCCAGTTAGCAAACACAAAACGAGGAGGAAGGCTGCAAACCATTTCTTTTGTACTTAAATATAGGAGGGGGAAGAAAACAGGAACAATTCCAGCCTGTTCCTCTCCCAGACCAAGCCAGCTGTGAATTGCCAAGTATGCAGGAGCACTCCTCTCAAATCCCTCACTTCTGTCACTGACTCCTTGATATTTGTCCCCGTGGTTACTTCAGGGCAAGTGGATAATCCTGTATAAATTGTTCCCTGGGGGATTCTCTGATAGCTTCTTAATGAATTACACCACAGGGATAGGAACACTAAAGCCATCACCCTCTGGAGACCAGCCTGCTCAGTGGATTAAAGCTGACACAAATTGCATATTCAGAAATCAATAATTTGGGGAGAACAAGCATGGTTTAATTAGCCTTACTGAAGTATCTCAGCTCTCCTGACTCACATGCTCATAATAACAGCTACTGTACCTAAACCAAGGATTTGGCTTTGCCAGGGGACATTAAAGAGAGAAAATGAAAATTTAGCAAATTTTTTCTGAAGCAAAAGCTATTAGAAGACACTGAGCTGTATATTTTCACCAGCCTGGGCATGTATGGAGGGGAAAGATATACATCACTTCTTACAAAACTGCTAAAGCAAATTTATAAAGTGAAAATACAACACAATGTATCCCTGGAGAAAAACTTCCTGAATCTTATTTTAAGAAAAAACTGAATGTCAGATCTATACAGAAAATCGTCTTCAGTGGTTTATAGCTTCTCTTTCCAAATACTATATCTCAAGTTATTTTTTTGTCTGGGGCTTATTCAATTTTTAGAGGTAGAGAAGAGAGATAAAAAGACCAACTCCAAAACAGGATTTGAATAAATCAATAGCTGTATAATGTTACCATAACGCTGAGAAAAACAGCCTGAGCAACAGGAATTAATGTAACATAAAGCATACAGGTTTCTTTTTTCCCTTCATCCTCAAGACAGTAACAGTTATTTTACTGTCTGTTTAAAATACTCTTCTACTCTTAATTACAGATGATTTTGACAGCAGACCCTCTATTTTCCTTAAGATGATGGATGAAAGTTTTGTACTTTCTAAACTCCTCAGGTTGATGCTTAAACATTGAGGTAAACTGGAAAAATTAAGTCACAACCCTCTGATTTATTTCTCCATGAGATTAGTCTGACATTTGGATGATTTCAAATGAAGTCATTCCACTGCCTGAAGACAACAGCAGAACGAGTGAACCAAGCAGGACAAAATGTTGCCATTTAGTATTAACACACTAATTAAATAAGCAAGGCTCTTAAGGATCAACTCCAAGTAGCAATAGTTTACTGGAAATGAGTCTTAATTCCTTTTACATCAGGTAATCTAATAGCCCAGACAGATATTTATTAACCTAGTATATGGAGTTATGGAAGAGAAATTCCTGAAAAAACAGTGGTTTCCTATAGGTGGGCATGAAAAGCTGTCTGCAGATCTGTAGTTTAAGACCACCTGGATGTTTTCCACTCCTGCTCCTGTCTCTCCTGACAGCACCAACACAAAAATGACAAAACCCAGCACTTCAAACTATCTGAGTAAAAAACTGAAATGCACATACACCTAGTAAACATGGAAACCCTCCAGAAAAAAGCCCAGCTATCTGAGAGCAGCTGGATCTCTATCAGAACACAGCTACAAAAAGAAGAAAAAGAACAAATATTGCCCGTGAACATTCATCATACATTTTTAAACACTGTCTTTAATGTTGATATGCTCAGCCCTCCACAGAGTTGCCCCAGTGTGCTTTGATTATTTTTAAGGTTCATCAATCAGCCACTGATTTATGAACCAATTTCCAGTTGCAGTTGGTTAGAGGTAACTGCAGAAGGAGCCTGACCTTTAGAACCAATCAGGCAATCAAAATACAGATCCACTTGCTCAGTTTTAAAATCAATCACCTGAGATGTTTTTATAGCAAAATGAAAACAAGCATCTAGGACAAAGCTGAGGAATATTAAGGAGGCCTAACTTAGGTGATAATCCTGGCAAAGAAGGTACATGTTGAGGACTAACAGGAGCTACTAAAGCACGCTGAGTTTGAAATTGAAATTACTGAAGGGTACAAAGGAGAGTAGCAGAGTAACAGCAACAGTGTGAAGTCATATGAGGTATTTAAAAGGTGATACTTCCAGTGACATAAAGAAATCCGAGAACAGAATGAAATTAAAGCCATCCATTTGCTTTCTGCCTGGAAAACTTTCATTTTGACCATCACACCTAAAAACAGGAGAAAAGCAAGTTCAGACACTCTGAGCAGGGCCCAAAGTAATGGCAGCAGTCTCCAGCTTTGGGAACAGCTGTTTTAGAGAGGGAAGTATGCAATAAAACAATGCAGAACATAACAGAATGGAGACTGAAAGATAAATAAGCTCCTGTTGCTAACTCATGTTTAGCTACAAAGGAATAAAAGATGACATAAAGATCAGCTGGAAAGCACTGCAGCACTGTTCACACAGTCCACTGGGGACCAACCACTACCAGAAATTATCTAAGGGTTTGGGATTTTGGAGTGTTTCTATGGGTAAAAAAGATGTGATTTAAAAAGAGTATATATAGACAGGCTGGCAGGTTAGTGTTTTAAACCTATTTCAGGGTAAAAGCCCAACTCTCTTCAGAACCTGATTTTAAAAAAAGCACCTAATGCAGGAAAATTCAGAAATAGCTCATTCTTCAGTGCCTTCACTCACACACAGGCTGTTCTTCACAGTGGTCCATGGAAACGTGTTCCCAAGCACAAAGAAGGGAAAAAAGATAAACCTCAACACTTGGTAACCTGAAGAGAATTCAATCATGGATGAGATTACACCAAGTGCAAAAAAATGCTGGAAAATGAAACTGAGTTAGGTCTTTCCCCCTTCAGAATCCTCCAGAGTGTTAAAAATACATTTTATCTGAGAATTTTACAGACAATTTAGCAGATTTTCATTTTTATTTCAGAAAGCTTCTTCATGTTTCTACCCATTTGATAGTAAAAAAAATATATATATTGAAAAGGTCACAGCAGTTTATTTTGAAGGATTTCTCACATAAGAGCTCTGCTGCCACCACAAGGATTCAAAAATGAGACACAATCCAAAACTTCAGCCTTCTAAAGGGTTAAGCACACAAGCTCCATGCATGTAGCTGCATTCAGCATGGCTTGTGCATGGGCTTTGCATGTGTATTCTCTATTTGAATGGCTTTTCTAATGACCTTGGAACAAGTTTTGTGGCAGAAGGACATGCCCACTCTCAATTCAATATTTTAGGAGTAGTTCAGAGTGCTTTACTGGGCAGATTTGGGTGCTGTTCCTCCAGAAAACCAGGCTGACTTTGTATTATTGATGAATGAAATACTGACTTTCAAGTCCATAGCAGGCCAAGACTGGATTACTATCCACAGTGCTCCTGTGCAAATTCTCAGTGTTCCCCTCGTGGTGATGAAAAGCTGTAAAAAGTGAGCTCACAACTGTGCTGCTTTAATGTCAAAAAACAAACAAACAAACAAAAAATCCAAGGAATATATCTGATTTCAGTTTTTTCTTTTTAAAGTTAAACTACTACTTCCTTTTCTCTTACTGAATCGTTCATTTCAACAATCACAGGAAAAGTTCCTGTCTTTTGGGTTTCTTGTCCACTTGTACTAATTTTTTAATGGCTGAAGCTTAAAATTTGTAGCCTAAAAACTTCCTCTGAATGAAAATACAGGGAGAGAAAGAGAACTAGTTAACTTAATTACTCAGTGCCTTGATTTAACCTGAGAAGAAAACAGAAACACAAAGGGCAAAACAAAATCACACAGATGAAAAAACAATAGGGAAAGACTGTTTAAGAAAATCCACAAAACAACACACTCATTCTACTTCCAAAAAGTCACATGCTCACCTCAGAAGAGATTTTACAGATGACAAAAGTCACAGCTCTTGTTCATAGTGCCAAAAAGCAAACCAAGTATCAGATAAAGATCATTTTCAATTTGGTTTTTGAAAGAGACAAACACCTGATGTGCACCCTTTATCCACCTAATGTTGTTAAAGCTCTGGAAGAAACAATTCTGGCAGCATTCCTGGGAACAGCAACAGGAAGATTAATTCCTGCTCAGTGATCTGCACTGATTTGTCAGGGATATCAATCCCATGGAAATTACCAGGGTTATGGATTGCTGTTTGTCCTGCTGACAGGATGCTCTTGTGTTTGCTGCCTGGGTGAAAACCAGCACACCTTACTGGGTTCTGAGTCACCTGCAGTGACACCAACCTACAAAACCTTTCACGGGAGCAGGATTTGTGCAGGCATACCAAAACTACC
The DNA here is from genome assembly GCA_013397915.1 of Daphoenositta chrysoptera. NCBI lineage: Eukaryota > Metazoa > Chordata > Aves > Passeriformes > Daphoenositta > Daphoenositta chrysoptera. The sequence goes on from VZRO01001319.1 coordinate 344,563, forward strand.
AATTTCTACAATCAGCACTGTACTTGTTCCACTATGGCTACCAACACTTACTGAATGACAAACACCTCAGCTGTTCTTAGAGCAACCCACATTAGCTGGTTTTTTCCATGCTCATGAAAGGATTTTTAAAGATGTATTTCGTTTGATGTACACATCCAAAAGGAAACAGTACCTTTAATGTTCTAGTTGGGGCCCAGCCAGTGCCATCAATTGAGTGTTCTCTCAATAAACTGGAAAAAAAAAGACACACATATTACACACAGCAACTTCTGGTTAAACTGCCTTTGTCAGAAACCTTCTCAGAAAACATTAGGAAGTAATTGCAAGATAAGATCTAATTCCTGCACTATTTATATCCAGGTAACTGAATTTCAAACCCCAGGAGGTGGGATGTCTGCCTAAAATGACCTTCTACAGAGTGTCATTACAGAACTCCCCATCTGAGCTCAACCTTTGTCAAAACACCTGAATTATTTTCCCCCAGCAGAACAAGTATGACAGGAAACCCTTGTGACAGTCTCAACCCTGAACCCTTTTTTTATCCCCTGATGCATTTTAGAACATGTTATTCTCTGGTGAAGAGACAGCCTTGCAGGATGGCCCATCTCTCACCAGAACTGGCACAAATCAATTCAAAAAAGGGTGTTTTGGGGAGAGATATCTAATCAGCAAGGAGAGGATCAGCATCCTCTATTCTGTGAAAGGACTTCAGCTTCCTACAGGCAAAGATAAGAAAGTGAAACAGTTTTAGTCTGTTTGCTCAGGAGAAAAAACTTCCTTATAAACTATAACTTGAATTTTAATATAAGCACATATGAATATTAAAATATAAAATACAGAATTTCCTATATGCACATATCCAGTGTAGAAATTCTGTACGACCAGCATATTATGGTACATATGAAGTCCAGTGAAGCTGCTGACCTATTTGCAAGTAGAAACCATTGAGGTGTATTCAGCTGTTTAGGCATTTCTGGACCTTTCAGATCCAAACATCAGCAGTTATGAGAAGGAGATATATTGGGGATCAGAGCATCATTGAGATGTATGCTGAAGTCCTGCTCAGAAAAGTAATCATCTGAATGAAGAAGTCTAAAAACTCCTTCAAGCATCATTTCACAATCCCATCTTCCTCTGTAAGGAGTAATCTAAAACTGACAATTCACACAGCAAAGCACAAAAATTCACCATCAGCAGCAGCTTCTGCTACTGAAATGACACGGTTAAAGTGAAACAGTCTTAAACTATTAGGTTTTAGCAATTTCCAGGGTGACAATATATTAAGTAATTTTTAAGTTACAGTACATGACTAGACGATACAGGCTATGTAGTTATTTAATGAACATCACAAGTTTTTATCCAAGGAAATTCAATCCTTGTTCAGTGCCAGAGTCCTAGGAACAGGATGATCACCCTGGACAAGCCCATTCCACCTTAACTGTGCTGCTAATCTCATTTCTGTGCCTTTAAAAAGATATGCCATTAGCACTTGTGCAACATTAAAAATAACATCTTGTGGCTGCAGTTCTTGTCCATCTGACAAAAGTAAAAGCAGAATAAGCTTGCTTTTGGTCTGTTCCTCATCAAACTGTGTGTGGCAGTACTTCCATCTGCCTCTCCATACACCTCACTGTCAAATTCCAAGTGGGGAGGAAGTGAACACACAAAATAAAATCAGTGACAGAGCACCTGCGCATCAGCTAAGCCTCATGAACGGCCTTGCAGCTTCCCAAGGCCTCAGAGCTCTCCTGGCACATCTCCAGCTGGGGACACCACAGCCAGGACTGGAAGAGACACTTGCACCTCTCACAGCACTCTGGCAGGAGAGCAGTGAAGACAGAAGTGTCCCTTGACTTAATATTCCTCATTTGCTGGTAGAATTTGTTCTTATAGCAGCATCCTCCTTCTTCTACAGATTGGGAATGATCACTAAGCCCCCAATCAGAACCTTTTCCCAGATCTAAGGAGGCCTCCCAGGCTATGATTTCAAATCCTTATATGTGGGTTCCTACGGGCAGATGGCAAAATCACTGATTTTGAAGCTATAGTAACCAGAACAGCCACTGATGTGACCAGTCAGCTGCTCAGCTCTCATTTCAACAAATACCTTCTCATTCTCTAAGTAATTCCTGCATGGAAGAAAGCTTTGAGGAATTTTTTTTCTTTTTAAATACACACGTCTCTGAAAGAGATCTTTCAAAAACATCTAATGAAGTGGGAACTGCATGATTCCAGTAAGTGTAAAACCTTCTGAAACTCCAGCTGACCCAATCTGCAGCTTCGGTGACTAAAATTTACTGTAAGGGGAAGATCAGTCCTGGAGAAATGTCCATTTTTTCTATCCACATGTGCAGTGGAGCCAATATCCAGTATGGACCAGACCTAATTAATATGAGTTGTTAATAGCATGGTCCAGAGTAACTGCACTCCACAAAGCACAGAGAAACACCACTTTTCCTGCCCAGAACTGTTACACCTGACTACAAGTTTAACCATTTAGAATCTTTTAATCCAGGAATGATTATCAAACCAACACATCCCACAGCATGAGGTATGTGGGGAAAAAAGTACTGATGCAGATTTTTTTTCTGCTTCTAAAAATAACTGAAGCTATTTTAATGTAAAGACTCTTGTGAAAGTTGATTGCATGTCCTATACATAGAATGCATTCTCTAACAGGCATAAAGCAATTAAGTTATTTTAGTTTTTCCATCTAATGCCAGACATTTCCAAGGTTTGATATGTTAAGGTATCTGACAATCCAAGCTGTTTCAGTGTGGATGCTGCAAAAATGACTTCATTTCATTAGAATTATGATGCTCCAAACACCACATTCATCTTTTATAATTAAAACTATTTAAAGAGATTAAAAAGTTGTCACTGCCCCATCCCTGGAAGTGTCCAAGGCCAGGCTGGATGGGGCTTGGAGCAACCTGGGATAGTGAAAGGTGTCCCTGCCCAAGGCAGGGGGTGGAATGGGATGAGCTTTAAGGTCCCTTCCAAGCCAAACCACTCTGGGATTTTATGAATGTGAGGCTTTACTGAACCTCAGAAGATGCTGTGCTATAGCTGGAGCTTCAGCTTTGGTTTGGTGGCTGGTGTTTGTTGTTCCCTGGTTCAAACAGCTCACTAGTTCATTCCTTTCCAGCACTCAGAGCATCTAAGTTTTCTTAAGGCTGATGAGCCTGACCTGCCTATGAAGAGCAATAAAAAACTTAATTTTCACCAGCACCTTCAACACAGCACTAAAATGATTTTTCAATTTAGAGGAAAAATTCAGCTTCTCTTTAAGCACATGCTACACATGGTGACAACCATGCTGGATTTTCAAAACAGCTTCCAATCTCACTTATGGGCTTTGCTTCTGCTTCATCGCCTTTTTCCTCTGTGTGCCATTAACTTGAGAAATGACAGGCAGGCTTCTCACTTCTGTTTCTGTTTGATTTCTGGCCAATTTCACCATCAGGTACTCAGAATGAAATTGCAAAGTTTCATAAATTTGTTTTGAAGAGGAAACATTTACTATCAAGGAAAACCATCAGCAACAGAAGCCTCTCACTCTGGCAAAGTAAAGCTTTCAGGTTCCATATCTTGACTTATCTTGACCCCAACCCAGCTTTTTTATAACTGGCACATGTGTCTTATTAGTGGATATTAAATATTATAATAAACAAAAGGCAAACAAAGAATAATTATTTTCAAAGTTTAAGGAACACTTTTTTCCTTCCATTTTGAAATATAAGGGATTTTCAAGCACTTAACACACTTGGGCATTAAATGGTAAAGCCTCAAAGCCCCCTCAGGGCCTAAGGAAGATTCAGTTATGAGGGAGAGATGAAAAAAACCCAACTACATTTTGTTTAGTTTGGAGCTCACATTTTTACCCCAAGTAGAACAAAATACTAAGTCTGAACCTGAAAAGCCAGGCTCTACATGGTCCCTAAAGCTCAGCACGAAGGAGACTTTCAGTAGATTTTTATGCTCCTAACAGAATGCTGTTCCTACCTTAGGCAGATTTCTCCTGTCTCTGTAATGTTCGGGTGCCAGATTCTTGTCAAACATTTTACCTTTGGAGGCTGCCAGGAGAGAAAACAAATTATTATGTTATCCTTTAAAATAAAACCCTGTTATAACTCATAAAACAGAAAAAAGCAAATATATATTTGATATCGACAGCCTAGGTTTGTATGTTTAGGGCAGTGATACATAATCTACAAGAGTCAAACGAGATTTCTCTGCCCTTTAAAGTTTTCTCAATTCTTTATAAAATCTGGGCTTTTCCTTAGAAGAATATAACTTTTAAGAAAGCCAAGAAAATTTACTCCTTCAGGGGAAAGAAAACACTCTAAGTCACTCAGTTTCTTCACATTTAACTGTTAAGACAGCAATTTAAACCAAAAAACTAAGTATTTTCCACCAAGGCTTGCCCAAATCAGGGATTTGTTAAAAGACAGCAGAGGATGCAAAGATAACTACACCAAACACATAACTTCTTCTAAATACAGATCCTCCTGTTCACAACTGAATAGGAATGCGTCAGAGCTGAATTTAAGACACTAAAATGAAAAGCCACAGGCAAGATCACCAAATTTCCAAATTTCATAGTGGGGTTTTGAAGTACAGATTTTTAAAGTACAGTCTCCTTTGCTCTAGTTTTGTGAAGTAAATAAAGAGTGGGACATAAAAATTTCAGTAGCTTAGCAACAGCACGTTGTGCCATCCCTGCTCTCCCCATTAGGATCTGCAGCTTTCAATCAGGCAGATTATTTCTGATAGAAAGTGTCCTGGAATCCATCAGCACCTTGCAGAACTTCAATTAAATCACAGATTATAGATGTGGAGCCATCTTCCTCCACTTTTTCCAATGAAGTCTTCAGTCAAGAGGCAAAACAGCTCCAAGAGCTGTATTTGCATGGCAGCATCATGTGTTTTGTCTCATTTTGTTCTCAACTTCCCAATTACCTTTTTAAGAAAATTTTTAAATTTAGACCCCCTGGAAAAGGTAAGAAAATATGCATGGCACTGAGATACCAAAAACATACCTAAAAGAGATGTTCTAGAAGAAAAAACACTGATCACCACAACAAATATGGCGTTGGTAATGCTGACTTTGCCTTTCCTCCACTCTTACTTCATGTCTGTGCAATGACTCAAGGGGCATCAGTCATGGCATTATTGAAAACCAAGTGGCTCACAGAAAAGAGTCTCAAACATTTTCACCTCCAAAACCTCTTAGAAGTTTTCTAACAGCACATCTTTTCATTAGCTACAACTTTCACATTGTTTTGAAAGATGATGTCTAGTTCTCAAGCAAGGGAATGCAGCAGAACTTATTTCATGCCATTAGATCAAGATAAAAGAGTAAATTTCTACCACATGCACCTTCAAGCTGGGAATCTATCGATGCGTCAAAAAAAAGCTTTATACAAACTCTTTTTAAAAAATCCCCAAATCCTCACAGTGAATTAACTGGTGTCTCATTTTTTGTATTGTGGAAACAAAATAATTCCTTTATCCTTTCAAAGTGATTTTCATTGATAAAAGTTAGAAAAACCCACTCCTGACAGTAAGACAAAGGTTTTCTCTCTCCTTTCCCCCTTTTAGACAGACAGGACAACTGCAGCACTACCATAAAATTTATCTTCAGGCAAAACTTCTCCTTCAAGCTCATTCCAAGCCATTTTTAAACCTTCCCCAGACCAACAAATCCACATGAGATTTCCTCAGGATGATGTTTCACTTGAACACCTGTGACACTTTGCAAAGCAAAGCTCCCCAAATCCATTTATTTCCTTGCTCAAACTCTTCCTTCCTCTCAGACACCACCAGATGCACAGGTAAATCCAACCTCAGTTGGGCGGGGCACAGCAGTGACTTCATTCACTTCCTTCTCCATTTCCAAGAAGCCACTTCTCTTCTGGGAACCCTCATTTAAAATTAACAGTTTCAGTTCTTGCTAAATTGGCACTCTAAAAGGACGGGTGTACCAACAGATGTTGTAATTTTCTTTTAATTATGTATTATTTATTTATTTTATTTGACCAGTATCCTGTAGCTGCAGCTCTTCACTAGTGAAGACCTTTATCTAGAGAAGGGATGTGGCTCCTAAGAGAAATCTGGAATCAATGTTATTTGAAATGTTTTCTCTAGACACTAACTACTCCCAAAGCATTCTGCTAAACCACCCTGCAACTGCAACTCCAGCTCTTTCCTTTACAGTTTCTACAAAGCATAATTCCCCCAGGAGGCCTTGATGGGGGTACAAGTTCCTGGGGGTGAACTCCACTCCAGCCCTGAGATATTTCTTGCCACTTTCCACCACCAGTTTCTGAAGAACTTCTTGATACTGGCTGAAACGAAACACTAAACAGAGATAAGCACAGAGTGGTTTGGCTGCAGGCCACGATACAAAATCTTCCAAACTTTTCCTCTTTATTTATTTTATGCTCCTCCACTATGTTACAATTCCACATATCCACTCCTTTTCCCAGTGCAGAAATGTGATGTCCCAATCTTGCCTGTGGGCTAAGAGCCCTGGCAGGTCTGCAGAGCTCTCCTGAAAAGAGGCATCACTTGTTTCAGTCTCATTCTGCCTAGCAGGAAATAAACCACAGCCTTGGCATAATTCCCTCAATATTGGTGAGCACACATTTGCATTAATAACCTGACCACAATCCAACATTCAACCTCCTGCATTTTTCCCTAAATGGCACAAATAAAAACTTTTTATTTTTGTATTGGATAACAGGTGCTCAAATTTTAAAATATTTAATTAACATTTGCTGCAGATTTTTTTGCCAGTGCTGAGCAGGGAACTGTAACAAAACAGAGACTTTTTAATTATGGGAGTTGAGAATCAAAAAACCCAGATCAAAACTTCTCCTGTTAACATACAGCAATCACTCTCCTGCAGCAGCATTGTTTAGGTGAACAACTGGAATACAAAAACTGAAGAAATAAAATGAGTACACAAAAGTTAGTAAGAGTGATCTCTGTTATAGTATGGAATTCTTTGGTAAGTTAAGGGGAACTTAAAACATCCCACAAGCAAACCCACGTGACTGCAAACACTATCTAGTTGTGCCTGCAACTACCACATATAGATAATGCTGAATTTAGGCTCAGTGCAGCTGAACAGGAGCCAAAGAGCTTCACTGAAACTCTTCTCCAGGATCCTCCCCTATACATTCTTCAGCCTCTCTGAAAGAACCCTGAACTACCAATACCAAACATAAGACAACAAAGCAGAAGGATTGGAACAGGAAATTACAAAACTATCAACCTTTTTCTTTTGGTTCACTTCTTTCATTCTTAGATATATAATTTTTAAATGAGAATAATCATTAAATGCAGGTCTCATGAATAATTAACAGCACAGAGCAAAACCTCAGCCAGAAGGGAGGACACTCAGGTCTGACTCATCTGCACTTCCAAGAGCTTCTGCCAGACAGTTGCAGAGACTTCATTTATTAAGAGCCAGAAGATCCTTTCTTAGTCTCAGTACCAAGTTCCCCCTGAAGTCCTGTTACCTGCAAAGAAAATCTAAAATGACAGCTATTAGACTAATGACAAATACTCACCACCATATTGTAGGCATCAGGAACTTCAGTTTCAAACTGAAACTTTCCCCCTTGGTAATAACCCTCATCTAGAAAAGGAAAACCAAAGAAAACAGTTAAATAAGAGAAAAACACCAAGACTAAAACAACAGCACAGGGTTCTCATCAAATACTTAAGGTGGTTGCACCATCAGCTGCCACCTAATCCAAGGAGTGTGTGAGCAGTGTCTTCCTAAACTCCCAACATTTTTACAGCAGAAATTTAAAAGTCAGAAGAGTCAACAGTCCCAGAAAAATCTACCATCCTGATCACAGTAACAGGGCTACCAAGCTAGAGGAACCCTGGACTGAACTTCTCATGTCTGTAGGAAGAAAATCCTGGCACATGGCAGGCAGTACCACATCAGTGACCCTTGGAATGAGCTGGAGAAATACTGCCCCTGCTAATGCATTGCTAAATCCTGCTCCAGGGCTGAGCACATCTTCCCAAACTCGTGCTAGCAATCATGGTGAGTGGTACGACTGATGTGGGCAAGAGAATGTTTCAGAGTGTACTTCAATAAGAGCAAGCAGGCTCTTTCATTGTAATTACCTTACACTGATGCATCAGCTAGGAAAATGTCTGCCTCTCTGCCAACCTCAGACTCAATACTGAGTTATTAAAATGGCTAAATTCTCAAATATGACATATTAAAAGATCTACTTACATTTAACCAGGGATAATAGAATAGGGTGACAATCAGCCTGCAACTCTTGAGATAGCTGTGCTTGGAAGCTGAAAAGCTTGCAAGGGATCTGAAATGTGTCTGGCATTGCCATTACTGAGGTTTTTCATTTAAAAAGGGAAACAGGTACCCAGTCCACACTGGGGGTTTGAGACATCTGAGGGATGCTCTGGCTCAAACCACCTTGAGCACTCCAGCCCCAGTGAATGCCAGGAGGGCTGGTTAGCAATATATGATGCAGGTTCTCTGTATTTTTTAAACCAACATTGCAAAGAAATGTTCTGTGAAACAATCCATAGTTTACAGAAAGACTAAGAAGAATTTTGTTATTATCTAGCTCATTACAAACCACAAAAAAACCTAGCTCGCCTACTGCAGGTCATCAAAATCCTCTTTCAGGTTGTTGTCTCCTGATCTGCTTTTCAAATCTCTTCTCCATTCCCACTCCAATTCAATTCTGAAGTGTGCTGGATTTATTAAGTAATCTCAGGCATGCTATGCTTTACCAGAAAGTAAAAGGACATGCACTGATTTTTATATGAAAAAGCAAGATTAAAGCATTTATCTTTTGTTAAAAAAAAAAAAAATCAGGAAAGTAAGCCATTATTGAAGAACAAGAAGTAAGAGGTGAGTTACACTGCTCCCCTCTGATAAAAGTGTTCCCTGTCAAATGTGCAATACTCTCAGAGTGAGACACTGTTCCAGAAAGGATTCATTGGGAAAATGGTCCAGTATCCCCCTCAGGAGCTCAACTACCACCATTTATTCAACAGAACAAAGCTAACTGCACTTTATCCACCATCTAGCACTATAACAGATTTTAACTAAGTGTCAGGAATTATCACATTTCCAACACAAAAGTTATTTTCCTTGGCTTAATTTCACTAGTTCCTTGATTTGCTGGACTTGGAGCAAAGCATGCAGCAGCTCTTCACATTCCACCCTTGCTAAAATGAAATAAATGCCTGCTGATGGATGTAGCCACATGTGTCTTACGTCAAAGAAAATCCTCGGGCTTAATGAACACTCACTGCAATGGCTGTCCAAAAGAAACACTTAAGAACTTTCAGATCAAGTCTCCCTCCAAGACAATTCAATATTCATCACTGCCTCACATTACAACTCATTTTATGTTTTGGTTTTACCTTGACACCAATCCACTAGCACTAACCAAAACCCACACCGGGTAAGCTACTGGCTCTGCTGTAAAATAAGCAAGGACATATTTACACAATTAGGAGAGCAAGACACCTCTCTTCCCCTCTTTTATATAATTCTCCCTCTCTGTTTGTAAAGCAACAATAAAGCTACTCATTACCAATCACTCAAATGTATATTAAAGATTCTGGAGAGCCTCAGTACCCAGCTGGAAATCTTGCACTGCATTAACAAGACAACCCTTCACAATGAAGTAATCTTTCAGCATCTCAAGTAAGTAAGTTCTCACACTGGCAGAGAAATCCTCAATTTCTTAGGCATGGAAAAGTGGTGGGAAAAAAGTGCTGGCAGAATTAACAGCGAGGAAAGAGCTATAAATAAAACCATCAAATAAAACAGCTTTAACACATAACTTAGGAAATTAGCCACAGAGACTTCTGCTAAAAAGGGAGTAGGTCTCAGCCACAGTTTTCCTACTGCTGCTTAAATTTATGTCTTCAAGCTGTATTAGCAGAGCAAGCATCCCTCCCACTGCACTCTCAAGTTTCATTACCAACAACCTGACTAATCTTAGCTTGCATTTGCAGGGTGTTTTAAGGCCTGAAACTGCTCTGGAAAACACTTAACCAAATTATTTCCTCACTTTAGAAGAAAATGCAAGGTAATTAGGGCAGCCCACAAAGGATGCACTTTGGATAGTAGCTCCCTGATGCTCAGCTCATGCTGATCCCTCATGCTCAGCCATGCTCACCAATATTTGTGAGCATTTCACCAGAAAACAGGGTTTTTATTAACCCCCCTAGAGTGGGACTCAAATATCCACGCCAATCCCACACTAGTCCAACTGCCCGTGAACTGCAGGGAAATTGCATTAACTGCACTTACTCTTCTGGGTTTTTTCATGTATAAGCTACCTAAACTCACCTCCTTTATTTTTTATCAGGTCATCACCATGTTTTAGTCCCCAGCTTTCAATTTTGTGCTCCAAATACCAGTGCAGCAGGCAGGACTCTGCCTGTATTCTAAGCATCTATGTCCTTATTTCCCCTAGATTTTAATCCAATACTGGTGCAAAAATGAGAACAGAGGCAAGTGGTGGCACAAGGGCATTTTGCAAAGGCAGAACAACTGTTTCAGATGACAAAAGCAAAGAGAAGCTTCAGACAGCAAAGAAAACCAGCAGTATCTGCCTTGGGAACACAAGAATTTTGTTCACTGCGGCAGAAAAATCCAAGTCTTAGCCATTTTCTAGCATGTGCTGCTAAATATCCACTGATGGTGCACTGCAGAAAGCTTCAACATACAGGGATTGGACTTTCTTCAATTATGTGAAAAAAGCAGCCACCCTCAATCAAGATTTTCTACAAAATAATTTTAAATTAAAACCTTCCTGTCACCAGGATAATTTTGCGACATTGAATACTGGCTGAGAAAGGTTTTTGTGAGAGGTTCTGAGCAAGGGAGCTGAAAGGATTTCTGCTTAGTTGTCAAGTTTATTTTCTTATTCAAATTAGTCATTTTGTGAGAGCCTAAGGAAGCTTCTTTTACTGTCCTTTCAAGACCAGCTACATTCAAAATGACTGCACAGAACAAAATCAAGATTCATGCAGTACTGTTCAGACAATACAAAGAGTTGGCTCAAGCCCACTTGAGCCATAAAACTTCTGTGACAACCATTTTGCTGCCTCAAGGAAACTAAGATTCAGCATACACTAAAGAAAATGTCAGTATTGAAGTGAGGCAGAAAACTACAAAGATTTTCTTGGTCTGTGTTGTGTTCTGCCTTTAGAGTGCTAAGCTATGGCTGATCACAAGATTCTACACCTGAATTATGCACAGCTGAAAATAGATGTTTACTTGGGTCAGGCTGCAAATGCAGAGACTTCAGCTGTGCAGTTATATTTAGAGCAACAAAATGTTAATTAAGAGCATCTCATTGGCGAGATCATTTCAGCAACAAAACTGGCACAAAACCCATGTTCTGCATTCAACAGCTGGTTTCTGCCTGCAGCATCTTGCTGCACAGCAGTGAACAGACAAAACAATTCCTAGGATTTAGACACCTTGGAGATAGGACAGCTTTTTCATACATCCCTGATTTGCACAGTGATCCTCTTGTAAAGTCAATTCCTTTCCAAAATATACTACAGCAGCATCATATAAACTGAAGGGCATTTACTGCAAGCAGAATTAACACCCACCAAGTAAACACGAGCATAACTCCTACATGGAATGACAGGGCCAAAGTTCCAGATGAGCTCTTGCATTTATTTTTGATTACACTGACAAGGGCAGCCTCACTCATTTTTCCATCACAAAAAGGAGTCACATGAGTGGACGTGTTAACAGAGACCACCCAAAATTTCTGCTGGAGGAAGGGTCAGTTGATTTGGACTACTAAACAGCAACAGTGACACCTAGTGCCACTCTGACTTCAAAGTACTGCATCAGCAGAAACATTCCCAGCATTCCAATAAGTGCATCTATTTCTCCAGGTAATACTTCAAGATGACTGACACACCTCAGCTAAATTCTGTGGTCAAAAAGCATCTACAGAAAATAGGCATCTACAAGAATGAGCTGGCAGAGGGATCCCAGCACACCTAACTCAAACCATTCAGTGCACTGCCACATGGCAATGTTCTCATTTAAGCAGCTGCACAGTCTCAAACATAAACAAGAAGTGCATGTGAAGTTTAAATAAATTTCCATGCAAATTCATCCACAAAACACAACTTTCTATTCTAAAATGCACAGCAAACTGTAACTTCAGGTGGCTATTAAGAAACTAATATGTAAATGATAATTTATGAAACTGTTTTTATTGACCAGCCTGCCAGCAAGAGCTTCAGAGTATACTTAAGTTGTGTTAATAATTGAAGAGCTGACTTCCACATATTTGAACATTCAAAGACTCAGACTCGTCCTTGTTCAGCATCTTCAGGCATGTCTAGGTTTGAAGCTTTCCAGCAGTGTTACACTGGTAACCTCTCTCTTCACCTCTGCAGAACCAAGCAATCAGCACAACAGAATACACAACCTAACAGGGCTGTAATACCATAATGCCCAGTCCAAGATTCCTCTCAGCAAATAAAACAAGGTGGTTTGAAACTCACAGAGAGGGAAAAAAGCTCCCAATCAAAGTAAGCAAATCAGCTCTGAGTATTTCCTAGCCCTATTCATTTTTGAAAGCCTTTTTATTGGAATCTGCTTGTCAAAACTCAGCCCAGTTTCTCCATCCCATTAACAAAATAATCACTATTACAGCCAGACTTTCTTTGACTCGAGGCTTTACTGGAATTCCTCTTGGAATTACATTTCCTAAACACCAACACACAGAGAAACAAAAGTAACATGCCAAAAAAAATTACCTGGGGTTACGGTTAGCTGAAAGTAATGGAGCTTGTTTGGGTCAGGAAAATTCACTTTACATGTACCTGTGAAGCAAAAGAATAATTTACATGAGACAATGAGTTCTTCACTGTTTGAAAAGCAAATAAATTCTCTTTCACACTCTTCAAGCTGATTCCCTGATTACCCCTACCTTTTAGTCAAGTGATTTCCCAAAGTTCTGCAGCATCACAAACCAAACCTGATGTTTCACTCTCAGAAGAGATTAATTTAATGAGAATAGTGACAATGAAGGACAAGTGTGGGGGAAAATGGAACAATCTGCTGGAACTGTCAGTGGTTTCAGCTGAACAGCTGTAAGCTCCCAGCATAACAGCCCTTTGTTTGCATTTGATGACACAACCCAAGCTGGCTTCCCATGCACAGAAATGGTCTTTCTTGAGTGTGGCAGAGACAAGCGGGCTTGAGGAGATGAGCCTATCCATGGATATTTTATCACCCATATTATGTAGTCTTTAGCTTCTTAACCCATCAAGGTTCTTTTTCTGTAGCCAAGGAGCCAAATAGTATCATAGTTATAAACCCTATTTGCCTGAAAAAGCCTAACTAGAACTGCACACAATCCCTAGTAATGCATGCACATTGTAGTAACTAAAAACACTCATTATTCAGGTATTTGTTACCCAATAACAGAACCTACACTGAAAAAAGTTTACCTAAAATTACTCTGTGTAAATTCTCTATAATTGCCTTTAAGGAAGGCCTATGTTTCAAGTAAAAATCCAGGGCTAAATTCACATTATATTCCCTTTTTTTCTTTTTTTCGTTTTTTTTTTTAGGGAATACAAATTACTCTTAAAAAAAATCAATTTTCATCAGTATTTTCACTGTTAACAAAGACATCAGGTTACATCTTGAACGTGAAGTGAAAAAACTGCAGGTTGACTTCATGTTCCCTGAGAGCTGAGCTATTTGCTCTGCCCTTCAATCCCAGAATCTCCTGTTTCAAAAGTAAGAGAATGAAGGAAAAACAAAAACAGGAGTGAGGCACTAACTGCACCCTTGAGTCCCAGGAACCTTTAGGGCATTTTATGAAAGTTTTGCTGCCACTCCTCAGCAATCAAAGTCTGGAGGCAAATTATCAATACTCCTTCCAAAGGACTCTAATGAGGGTCCACCTCTCCACAGCCCCGTAAGAGGAAGCAACAAAGAAAACCTGTTCAAGCCAGAGTGATGGAGCTTTGCACAGTTTTCCCTAGAGTTAAAAAAATAGCATTAGCATTCATACATCAGTCAAAATGTTCACTTCAGTGCTCCTTTCCCCCTTAAAATGCATACTATTAAATGTTATACTCACAAGGTAAATTAGCTTCAAGGTCTGCAACCTCTGTTGAAAGAAAAAAACACCAAAACCATTATTTATGCAAGCATAAAGCCCTTCTTGAAGTTCAAATTAGCAGATCTAATTTAAACCACCCCATAAATCCAATTTTACTTAAAAATATAATTAAGCTGCAGTGGAAGTTTACCTTCAAATTTCTCTTTAAGCCACTCAATTCATTACTAAAAATGCTCATCTGCCCTACAGACATGGCAAATACATCCTTCTTTGATAGGGAGTTCAGCTCTGCCAAGACTGAAGCGCCAGGGCTGCTACCAGACAGAGCACTGGCATTTCCAAAGCATGGTTTGGTTTTGTTACTGATATGCACTCCTATTTAATTAAAATTTCCTTTTATTTATTTCCTGAGCTAAAAACTAATTCATAAAAGAAATGAAGCATCCTGACTCCGTTCCACAGCCCCTACTAAGTGAAGTGTATTCCTAGGCCTGTCAGGTTACCTTCCCTGGAAGAATCCCTGCTTTTGTGTATTTTATAGAAGTCTTACTTTCAAACTGCCTGATGAAGGAGATGCATGAAGGTATCTTCCCCCTTTACTTCTAAAGTTCCAGGAAATCTGAGTATATTTTTGGCATCTCCTGTAGTCTTACTTTCCACTTCTCAACTTTGCTTTCAGGTCTCCACAGACACAGCCCATTTATTTGGGCTGACAACATGCAAGAGATTTCAACACCACCTCTCAAAATCACACATCTGAAGAAAAGTCATTCAGAGTTCTTGGCAATGAATCCAAACTGATCTCATCACAACTCTCACTAACTCTCCAGAACTCTTCCCGCCATCCATGCTTACCAAACCTGGCTGGTCTCTGCAGTGGGAGTGCTGCTTATTTGACTCCCACCTCCCTTATGCTTGGCACACCCTGCATCTGCAGCCTACTACACCAAAAAACCCACCAAAACAGAAGCACTGTGCTTCACACTTACCAAAAATTCACAACTTCACTCTTTTAAAATCTCACACTTGCAGCCAGAGCTGATTTAACCAAAGCCATGCACTGAAAGACAACACTGGAGCCATATTTTAGCTAAAGTACTGTCTTTATAACACACACACACACAAAAATGTAATTTCAGCTGTAATCAAGGACTTTATTTCAATTTTCCCTTCCTGGTTGATAAAAAAAGACATGACAACCAACTCCCAAAGGCTGCAGCTATAAAAATTTTTCCTAAGATTATTCCCTCAGTCCTTTCTTAAAATTCACCAGCCTTTCATAGTGGGAGGCACATCAATCTTCACTACAGGGCAAAGTTTAGGACCTGGTTCAATTATTTTAAGGTGTTGACTGCTTTCCTTTATTGCTTTCATTGCTTGTGTGTTCTTCAGCTTAATGAATCCTGCCTGCCCTTTGCCTGATCCGGAAAAAGGGAGACATTTAAGAGCAGAGCATGTTCAGTCCCAGCAATGGCTGAGCTGAGCAGTTCTGCTGAGCCCGGGCCTAACTTCTTCCTCCTGCAAGGTTCAGTAGAGAGTTTACAATCACCAGAGTTCCTCTGGAGTGTGAAAATTCCCTGTAATGTCTTCACACTGCTGTGTTTCTCTCTGTCTTGGCACAAGAATAAGTGGGTTTTCTTGTGAAAACATGAAAACAAAATGCTCACACTGAGGAGAAGGGAACACTGTGCTCCTTCTTTGAAGGTGTGCAAACAGGTGGGAATGCTGTGCTTATAATAAATCCACAGAAAAGTTTTGGAAACAAAGGCAAGGCCCCAAAATTCTAATTTTCTAATTTTCTAACTCTAATTAGAGTTTCTAATGAACTCTGCAACAAACCACTGAAACTAAGAATGAAACAACTTCATGAAGACACAGCAGATAAAGATCTGCTTCAATAATCTAAATGTTTAAAGCAGCATCAAGTAAGGTAACAGATGTTACTATTAATTGTGTAATATAAACAAACATGGGTGATTAACCATTTAACAAGCACATTTAACAGGCCAGAGCTCAGTGTTTGAGAGTTTTCCAAAATCTGTGACTCTTTGGTAGTGACAACATTGACATTGGAACCATTTTTGTATGCTGCTGCTCAGAAAGCAGACATTTTTGACCAGGGCATTCAAGCTCCGTTAAGATTCTGATGTTTTAACTTACACATTTTCTACATAAAGCAATACCTATGGCATGAGCATTCTCTGTAAGGAAATGCCCCTTGTGCAGGCTGCCGACTTACTTAACAGAGATTTGCAAATAAGCAAAGCATGGAAGTGACAATCAGAGCTCCAATGCACTGAACTTCCAAGAGCTCCAAAACCTTCACTAAATTAAAGAACAAACTTAAAAGGTTTTATGAACTCTTCTTTCAAGAAATTACTGTCACTACAGCTAAACAGTGGAGAGAATTCAATTTGACTACTTTTCATGGTCATTTTGTGGAGAATCAGCATCTGTGTCTCAATTCACACCATTAAGATGATGAGATAACCAGAAAATCCAAGTCTCAGGAAACTCCAAATAGTCCATCTGGTGTTACCAAAACCTTGTGATCTGGTGCAGGAGAAGCCCAAGTGGAAGTTTATTTGCAGAGTCCTGCTCTCGACCCAGAATGCACTTGCTTGAACAGTTCAAAATGTTATTTTAAACCATAAAAAAGGCGAGGCTTCCACTTAAACCCAACACAAACACTGGAAGAATTGAATGCAAACAGATTATGTCTCAGAAGCAGCTCAGAACTGTACAGAAGAGAGAAAAGCTAAGCCTTACACAAGCAACCAGGGCTATTTATAAATGATTTCACAAACAATAACTCTCCCTACCCATGACAGTTCTCGAGACAGAAATAGGAACACTCCTGCTGTGTGTACAAGGTTTACAAGACACCCCTGTGAATGTTCAATGCACACACCACAACCTCATTGCTCTGCTCCCTCACCTCCCCAAATCAAAATATAACAGTGTTTTGTTTACTGAGTCTTCCACAAAGAGTCAGGTTCCATGCTTCCTGCTGGAGTTTGGTTTTAAGTACACCAAATAAAAGCATTATTTCCTCAACTGAACATTTTCACCCACAGCAGTATTACTTCTCTCTGGTTTTGTTCAGAAAGCCCCCTCTCCTATTTAAGTCCTTTAATTTACTTCTTCAAGGCTTCTAGAGATGAAGATGCAATACCTTGACACACTGATAAAAATTCCATTTTCTACGTATTAACTCTTGTGTTCTCTTAATTCTAGGATACTGTTTACCTCCTCATTCTTATCCATCCATCTTTATAGCATTCCCTACTTAGCTCCTCTGAACTGCACAGACCAATATTAGAAAAAAAAGTATTTTCTCCCCTCTCAACTCTCCTTACCTGTTATTGTGAGGAGAGATATTACTATTTTTGAAGGCTTGAAGAAAGCAAATAAATGGATTTCCTCATTTTTAGTTACAATGGACATTCACCTCACTTTCATCATCAGTTTCCCACTTCCATTCTCTCAGGCTTGTACAGAGGCACACATAAAATATTTTCTGGTTACATAAATATGGTTGTAAAAGCCACAGATATTGAAAACAACCAAGGAATAAACCTTGTTAACTCATTTTCATATATATTAAGTTATTTCAAGCTCGACAATCAAACTAAGTAGTCATGGTAACATAAAACTGAATTATTTAGGTGCACTACCAAAAATGCAGTGTAAGGGACAACCTTTGTGATCCATGAGCTGCTACTGCCATCCGGGCATACTCTCTATCTTCAATTCAATTTAGCAGCCACCTTCATTATACAATATTAATCTTCAACACCGCTTTGGCTTGTCCTCAGCCCTTTTTAAATTCCAGAAAGGATCTGCCTTTCAAGTTCAGCATTGCACGCTCACCATCCTGGAGGAGCAGTCATGTGGCCCGTGCTCCCAGCTTAATGAAACTCCCCTTACAGATGAACAGAACATTAAAAATTGCCTCTGCAGCACAGAACAAAATGAAAGCTGCTAAAGCAGTTGTACTGCTTGCTCTATTTTAATTTGGGTACTAGGCCTACAGAATTAGGGCCTTACTCTCCAACTGAGCCTAGATGGAAATCCAGTGACAAGAGATGCACAAACAAGTAAAACTGAATTTTTAAAAAAGCTGTGCTTTACTAGACCCTCTCTATAGCTGGAAGAAAATATCCAAATGACTCAGAATTACTCCCAATATAAAACTTCAGGGGTATTTCCATTCATAGTATGTCCATAAAATAACCCAAGTGTCCTGAGCCATGATAGATACCTGAATATGTACCATGAGCAATTAAAGGAACAACTTAGAAAAACTAACAAAGGGAACCAGTATTTCAAAAGTAGATTTTCCACAAAAATGGAACAAAGTCTGTTTAACTTGCATCCATCAATAAAGTCAAGGTCAGTGCCTGACATCACTATTTCAAACACCAACTGAGATGTTTCTTCACACCCATACTGCAAATAGCTATCATACCTAAATTATCACTTATTTTTCCTACTTTCAGGCAGCCTGCAGTTGGTCTACACCAAGCTTTTAAAGTTTGCAAGCATCACCTACACTTGTCAGTGGCTGGGGTCATGGTCATCACCTTAATCAAAACAGCACTGATATATGGACCAGGCAGAGTACACAACACAGCTGAGGACTGCAGAGTTACCAGTGTGACAACACATCCTTCAGAGATCCCGTACTGCCTTCCTGGACTGGACTCATTATCAACACAAACAAGGCTGGCTTCAATTTACCTCCAGAGGAAAACCAGACACTGTCTGTGTCTGGACAGTACCCTGAGCAAAGCTGGCAGACATCCGCCTGCAGGATTTATTAGACTATCCCCAATTTACTGTGGAGCAGGAATAGGACAGTGGTGCTTCGCCACTGACAGAACACTCTGGGCCTTTTCTCATCTCCTCCTCCTCCCTTGCTGATGGCCAGGCTTTCTCTTTTTTTATGTAGGACAGATTATTTTCTAATTTGTTGCCAGGAGACTGACCTGATGGAGCCTTTCCCCCGTTCTGCCACTGTCATCTGTTTGGTAACTCCAGCCTAAACACGCACAAGTGACAACTTCTACTTACAACTATTCTTCCAGGCTCCAACTTTGGGTTCCAATACAACAGCCTAAGTTCAACTATTACAGTTCCATACAAACAAGCAATAAAAGCACTGGTGCTGGTCCAGCTGCAGCAGCATCACTGCTGTGTGCACACCTTTAGCAGGCAGCTCTGCACTCCCATTCAAACTCATTCCTGCAATCTTTACGTGACCTAGAAACACTGTTAACCTCAGAAGTTCACCTCCACTCAGTCTCACATCATAGATGCTGCTGCTGCTGATCTATCTTAAAGTGTTGGAGAAAATTCTAGAAACTTTTGTAAACAAATCGTCCACATTTAGCTTGAGCAGCTTAAAACAGAACGTCCCCAACAAGTCTTTCCCTCTCACTTTCCACACTTACACTGGAATGATCTGTTTCTACTGTCAGTTCCCATTTCACCCAGAAACCATCTTGAGCAGACTGACAGCTGCTCCTACAGCTCTTTTAGGAAAGCATCGTGACTGTGGTGATGCCTCCCCCCCTCTCTCAACCTCTGGCCTGCTCTGCAATTTCAGTTATTCCTATCAGGCCCTGGCCTTTGCACAAGAGCTCGGTGGTGAAGCATTCCTGAACTGTACCAGGAACTCCTGCTGCCTGGACAAGGTGGGAGACAGGAGTAGGAATAATCAGTCATTCCCTGATAGCTTTGGAACATTCCTTACCTGAATTATAGCCTGAGTGAAATGGTACCACCCTCACCTGAATTTCAAAAAATTCCAGTAATCTCCAAAAAGGCATTTAACAGGACTATTTCTTTGATTGTGGGGGAAATTTTTTTAATATGGATTCCCATGTATACACACACATTGCCCTGACTTTTGCAGTCTTTCTATGTTTTCATTTTTTGATAAAGTTTCTCACACACTTTCTGTAAACATAGTCATGTTTTGTTAACTGTACTATATTGTTTTCATACTTTCTTCAGAGGTGGAGAGAGTTTGATGGATTGTTCTATTAACCAATGTGGATGGAAGAGGTGGTAACCTCATCCTCCAATCCATGGTCATTCCTAGAAACATGTATATATGGAAGAAATAAGCAGCTGGCCCTCTCTTTTCCTGGCTCGGCGTGACCTGACAGAGAACTCGAGTCTGGAGTGCTTCTTTTCGTGTCCTAGAGCAACATCTGGAATGAAAACATAGAAAGACTGCAAAAGTCAGGGCAACACACACATATCCATACATGTGTCTGTTACCTTTGCACATTTTTGTGTGTATATCTATGTATCTATACATACCTTTTTGTATCTGTGTGTATTGACTTGAACACACTATAAAACAGTATACATGTTATTATCTTGAATCTGTTTTGTTTATGGCTCATTAATGATTAATATAACGTTTAAGTGCTTTTATGATTAACTTCTGCTAAATCTTTTAGACATAACTGTTGAGTCCGAGCCTGAGACTTGATGCAGCTGCATGGAGACTGCTCCCTGAGGAGTTTAGAAAGGAGAGGGGTTCATCCTGAACCCCCTGACTCAACCAAGCATCTCCTTTACCTTTTTCCCCCCCTTACTCTCTTTTCACTCCAGCCTCTGCATATATGACTCTAAATTGATTCTAATTCGATTTTCCTTTATATGTATTATCCATGTAGTAATCAGTAGCATAAACTTTACCAACAACCGTTGTTGTGCTTTTTCAAATTTATATTAAGGCACATTTTCACCAGCACCTTTGGGGTGATTCTGTAAGTGACCTAAACCACTCATTTAACAGCAAGGACACAACTTCCATGCACAATCAGATCAGGATCCAGCACCCAATGCTTGTCAAAGCCATGTGAGAACTGACCTGCTTTTAATGTTTGTCAGTCTGGGGCTTGTTCAATACTTGGTCTGTGCTGGTTTGCTAACAACCACAACAATTACAATTACAATGTCAATACTATTTTTCTACAGCTTACATTCTCTTCCTCCCCTGCAGACTTGGGTATGGGTTTGAAAAACATGACTGTCTAAGGGTAGAGTAACATTTCTTTGGCACCTCACATGAAGGGTATTTATTTTACACTGCTATCTTCCCCTCAAGTCCATACCTGTAGGTTAGGGAAAATCTCAGATTATATATATTTAGTAATTTGGCTTTGTAGCTTAGCCTGGTTAAAGAGCTTATTTCTCCTGCCTAAATCTTTCCCCCTCAGAACTGAAGATAAATGAGGATTTCCAAACTGGAAGTGTAAGAGACATCACAATCACAATTTACAGCATAAAAAATTCCCTGTCCTTAAAACAATAGAGAGAAAATTGTGGGTATAACTTTCCTATAGTCTAGTTGAGGCACCTCCCAGTGCACTGAGGCAGCAGCACCTGCAGTGACACCTTGCTCCAGATATGTGACAGCATTTACCCTAATTTGGAAAAAACCCATATGCAATGCTTATTAGGTAGTATCAGTCAGGCAACTACACCCGTGTCGGTCTCAAACCATTTTGAAACAAGACCAGGAAATGTGGATTTCCTCTGACTGGCACGAATCCCGACAGTGGCAGCTGACACATCAACAGCAGTGTATTTGCTGCTGGTCATTTTCAGCAGAAACATCAACCTAAACAACACATTCCTTGCCACTAACATTTAACTACTACCCGAGGGAGTGAACCTCAGTTTAAATCCATAATAACTGCAAGGTGTCAGCATCTATGGATTGTTAAATATAGTATTATCTATGCTACAAAAAAAATTTAAGTGCAGGAAAGAGCTGTCCCTGATTTAACTATAAAATAATTTAATTTTTGTCTCATGAACTACCCCACTTACCCACACCTGCTACAAAGTAGGTTTGGGGCTTTTTTTTCACCAGCTGGTAAAAACCTACAGCAGCCTTCCTAAAGCACACCACACTGCAATACCATCACTGGTTTGTTATTCACAACTTCATACTCAACTTCTAGTGGCTCCAAGTCTACAAAAATCTCTCTCTGCATTGCTTTTTAAAGCTTTTTAAAGGGTGCTGCCTCTGACCTGTGCCATTAAACACCATCAAAACACTGTTGTTACTTTCAGCATGTTCTTTCCTGGGACAGACGGTTATGGTTTTGCTCAAAAACCACCTTACTATCCAGGCAAATATACTTCTGTTGATATTCTCCTCCTATACGTTTACTGACACTTATGTGGCAATTTTTGATTGTGTTTGAATTGATGATGGACTGATTTCCAGCACAGTAAGGAGGACACTTGTTTTGATTTTCATTATTCAATAAAAGTAAGTGTCCTATAGGCAAAGAGCTGCTGCAGATGAGATATATGTCACTACATACACTACAGCAGTAATCCCAAGGGAAGTCAAAAGCCATTTGAAAAATACTTGTGGAAATTTATATGCAATTTAGTGCTGTTTACTGGCAACATACTCCAAAGCAGTAAATCCCAAAATATGTCAATATATTCTTTCACCTTTAATGAGTAATTTATCCCGGACAGACACTCTCCGCGTGGAGTCAGACGCTGGGCTGGATGCACGGGGGCCTCTGACACCATCATCCCGCTTCAGCTTGCTTGCCAGAGTTAGCATTACTGCTGCTTCCCACCTGGAACACAACGGGACAGCAGGGACCGTCACCAAAAACAAGCCACCCGTGAGGGGGCAGGAGAAAAACAAGTTGCAGCTGTTGAAAAAGGAGTGAACTACCATCATCAACACAGAACTTCTGCACACAGGTAACAGCACTGTGATTACAGGTGAGGATGGCCCACAGCACCTGAAGAATGAGCTTGTTTGGGCTGAGGGAGGTGCAGTGCATTAGGCCAAGAGGAAATTCAGTTTTCTGGAGAAAGTTCAGGGTTACATCAGCATTTACAACCCAGTTTCACTGCCTGACACTGCTCCTTCAAAAGACCTGCAGCGAAAATACCCCTGCCAGCCCCCTACTCTCCACCACACCTCACAGGACAACATTCACAGCTGCCTTTTGGCTGGCCAAAATTTAAAAAAAAAAAAAAAATCAAAAGGAGAAAGGGGAGGGATTGCTGGAACAAGTCTCTAACACTAGGAAGTGAGCTTTGAGACAGCTCAAGGAAAAGAGCACAGGAAAAGGATTGAAGCTGCAAACAGTGTAATTATCTAGACAGCTGCACAACAGTTACTCCTCACAGGGCAAAAACCTTACACCCAGAGTCTGAAATGAAAAGATACTTTGGTGTGCCAGCCATCCACTCTAGAAGATAACTGCACTGATAAATTAATTACAGTGAAAGGTGGTCAGAATGCCAAAGTCACGAAGCCAAAACATCCAGTCTGTCATAACTTAATAGGTCTTGACACTACTCCCAGTTGAAGGCAACTCCTCCTTCTTTAACATTCTGGCTAAAACCAACACAATGCTGACAAAATCCAAACCCTTCAGGCCCCCAACCACTAAAGTGGTAGGAGAAATGATTATTCTTTCAGTCATATGAACTAATTCAACCAAATAAAGGGGAAAAAATGCAACAAGCCAGGGTATAATCTGTACTCGGAGACTGAGAAGAACTTAATAGAAAAGTGAGCAACAAAGCTTAAAAAAACCGAAAACATATATTTCACAACAATCCCCTCACCTCTCTGGTGAGATCTACAAGAAGGTCAAGCTCCCTGAAGCCGACAAGTAATCTGTGTGTCAGCTTCAAGATGTATGTTTAAAAACGAAAGTAACGTCCAGGGTAAATGCGAAATCCAGCTGGCTCAACTGAAACAAACCATAGGTTTTATCCCCGAGAAAGAAAGAATAAGCAGAACAAACCAGTCCATTTTTCCCCGGAGAGAAAAGAAACGACAGCTGCTTAAAAAAAAGAAAAAAAAAAAAAAAAAGGAAGAGGAGAGTAGGGGGCCTGAAAAGTAATGAACGCGGCCATAGATGTAAAAAAAAAAAAAAAAAAAAACCCTGTAAAATGCAAACCAGCTCTCCCCCCAAAAAAACCCCCCCCCTTTTAGGTATTAGTTCCAAATAAATTCAACTTCGACGGGCATTAAATCCCTAGTTACCTTTACAGCTGGCCCTAGAAAACCAAGAAACCCAAGAGAAGCGTGACGAGTCTGGAAAAGAAATTATTCGCTTCGGCTATATCCCAAATTCTAATAGAACACAGCAAGAAAGCACTCACAAATCGCAGGTAAAGCTTTACCGGGGAGACAGAGGAGGACAAGGGAGAGGTGCTGTGCTTATTTCTACGGAAGGGGCAAGAATCCCGGGAATTCTCCAGGTCGCCCGGGAGGGGAGGTAGCGAGGGCCAGGAAAGCTCCTCTGCAAGGCAAGGGGACCGCGGGGCTGCGGGGAAGCGGGGCCGGGGACCCACCGGCAGCGAGGCCTGGCGGGCCGGCGGATGTGGGGACACCGGGAGCGGCCAGGCCCGAGCCGGTGGCTGAGGGACGGGAGACAGCCCGCACGTACCTGAGCGGGGCGTCAGGGCCCGGCTGCCGCGGCCAACACCATCCCGGGCGCCGGCCCGGGGGGAGCGGCAGTGGCGGCTCCTCCTTCCTTCTCCTTCCGCCTCTTCCTCCTCCTCCTCTCCCGTCACGGGAGATCTCGCGAGAGCCCAGGTGGGGCCGGGAAGGGCCGCCGCCGCGATCTCGCGAGAGTTTGGCGGGGGCGGCGGGGAGGCCGTTGCCGCCGGAAGGGCGGCGCCATGTTGGGGCTGCCCTGAGGGGCTCCCTCAGGCAACGCCGCCATATTGGGGCGCTCCCTCAGCGCCAGCAGGGTCCCGCGGTGCCTGAGGGGAATTGATGTCATTTGAGTTCACTCTCTCTTCAGGCCGAACTTTCTCACCTGTTGTAAACAGAATCACAGAATCATTAAGGTTAAGAAAGACCTCTGAGATCACCGAATCCAAACTTTGACGGATCTCCAACATGTCAACCAGTCTGAGGCACCGAGTCCAGTAGTTCCTTAAACACCTCCAGGGATGGTGAGCCCACCCCCTTCCTGGCCAGCCATTTCCAATAAATTCAATTATCTCACTGTCCCCTTACACTGCTGGGGAAATGGGGTGATTCAGCTGAACATAAATTACACTGAGTCTATGGCAAATCGCAACACACCAAGAGGGAGAAAAAACAACAATTTTCAGGAGCAGAGCTTAGCCAGGCTGCAGCGTTTGCCTTGGAGCCTGTTTAAATTAATAAACTATTTGTACATTCCAGCAGCAGATGAGTGGAAGACTAGTGAATCAGATGGAATAATCAATCAATATGTCAATAATATCAATGTGCAATAGTCAATCAGATTAAATAATTAGTCAATCATATGGAAGAACAAGTCCATCAGATGGAATCTGTGTAAAAAATGATTGTAAGTATTGATTTGCCCCAAACCGGGCCAGGAGACCCTTCAGAGACAGAGTCAGAGGAGCGGGTATTTGCTTTATTCGGTACCGGGTATGTGCAGGGATCTCTCCTCCAAACACACACACACACCCTGGTACTCCCTACTACACAATATTATGGGTTAAATCATGAATATTCATCATATCCCTTGGGACAGGCATGGTTATACAAATTATCTCTTGAAAGTCATTCATATCATTAGCATACGTGCCACGCATGCGCTGTGTGTCCTGGTGGTCGCACGGAGGAAGGCTTCTCCTCTTCCTCGGGGGTCTTTCTGATGAAGGCTGGTAGTCTTCCTCACAATGCACTTTTCACCTTTCTCCCCAGGGCATTCCCCTTTGAGGAATGATTCAGTGGTTTCTGAGATGATCCTTGTCCCCTCTATCTTGACAAGATTAGGGCAAATCCGGCTTCTTAGGTTTTGTAGTTAACATTTGCTGTTGGAATCAACATTTGCTGTCTCCTAATAGTTAACTCTGCTTACATGAGTTAGCCATTGGTCACCCCTTTCTCAGTATGCATTTAGTAATGGAGAGTGAATACTTGGGTGTTGTAACTAGACTAAACAAAAACTTCAGAAATTTTTCAGTTATGTCAGCCCTCCCATCTGTAAAATAGGTGCACAAACTTAAGTTCTTCCATTTGGTAACTTCCACTAAATAAGGGAACCAACACTGGAGACCTGACACAAGGCAAGTTTGGCAGACAGCTATTAAAATACTCATTGCATCCTAAACATTCACTGCAGTGATACCAGTACCCCTTCCCCAGAAAGAAACTGGAATTTAGCTTACTGAAATCTAGTTAAACCAGTACGGAACTGCTGCTTAGAGCCCTTTCTTCCCTCCTTAGGCTTTTATCTCCAGATCCACGTATAGTTTGGATAACACAGCACAGCAGCTTTGGACAGAAATGTTCTAAAAACAACCTCCCCCCACAGATGTTGGCTATACATAGGTTCCAGAGAGGGATTTCTTGCAAGCCTTCAAAAGCGAGGGGTGAAATCGGGAGCAGGGCCAGGAGGTGGGCTCCCAGAGCAGGTACTGATGGCATGTGCCTGCTCCTGGGAACCCAAAGGCTCAGAGGCAAAGCGTTCCTGCAGCCTGGCTTTTTGAGAGATGAGCTCCGCCTCGTAAGCAAACCCCCGGAGTCCGTGGGGAATTCCAGACACGCCTCCGCGGCTTTCCCTGCCCTTGGGAGATGCTGGCCCAAGGGCGTTTCCCTCTGGATGGGTTTTCATTGCCTCGGGTGCTGCTCCTGACATTAGATGGCAGCACATGGGTAGCACCTGGGGCATGGCCAAGCGACAGAATCGATTAAAACTCTCCCAAAAAACCAACATCCAGGCTTTTTTCCCCTCTCCCCAGATTAAACGCAATGAGGTTCCTTTCGGGCAATGTCCTTGCAAGGATGTGCAGGCGATACCTGTGCTTGCGGTATTGCAGAAAAGCACAGTAAAAACACGCGATGGCAGTTTATCTGCTTATGGTAGCTACTTTAGTTTTCATATTAAATAGATCATAAGAAAATAATTTGTACAGGCAAGTATGCATAATATACTCTTTAATAAATAGCAGGTAAAAAAAATAGATTTCCTTAAAAACATTTTGAGAACCAGAAAAACAAAGGTATCCTATAAATACGTTCTTCCAAGAAGGGCATTAATTTGCCTTCTCCCGAGCCAATAATTTAAAAGACCGTGAGGAAAAAAAATTAAAAAATGTTTCCTGAGCTCGCATAAGTGAGGAAAAGGGTTAAATAGGAAGTGCAGGGCAGCGCAGTCGTTTCTCCCGGTCCTCGGGGCGTCCCTGGAGGGCGGTGCCGCGGGCGGGGCCTTCAGGGCACTTCAGCACTTGTCCTGGAGGGCCGCGCAGCGCAGGTTGTCCAGCACTTGTAAGCCGTGGAGGATGGTGGTGGCCCTCAGGCACGCCGTGCTCTCGGTGCTCTCCTGCGGCGGGGAGAAGCGGGAATCAGCACTGAAGGGGTGCAGCGGGCCCTGCGCCCGCTGGCGCCCCAGGAGCCGTGATGCCGCTGGCCTGACTTACTGTCCGCATGGCCACCTGCAGCTTGTGCAGCCAGTGCCTCAGCCTGCCCGAAGGCTGGTGCGAAGGATCCACCTGCAAGGAGAGCGGCTGGGTGAGCAGCAGCCCCGCAGCGCGGCCGCCGGCACTGGGGCCGCTGAGCTGGCCCGGGGCAGGGCTTCGGGGGCGGCACTCACACAGCCCCGCACATCCTCCCGGGCCTGGGTGAAGAAGTCCAGGGGCCGCCGGCGCACCTCGGCAAGGCTGGGCACAGCGGGGAGCTCCAGCATGGCGGTGGTGAGGTTCAGCTCGGCCGCCACCAGCACCACACGGTCGGACATCTGTGGGTGGGAGTGTTCTGGTTAGGGACCCGAAGCACCAGGGCTGGAGGATGGGGCTCTGGAAGACCTGCCCGGGGTTGCAAGTGGAGGTGGGACCGGCTGACAGAAGAGGTGTACCCCCTTTTTACAGCATCACTTCACACTTACCGGGAGGTCTACTGCATTCCATTTCCGGTGGAAGAGCCTGGTGTTGCATTTCTGGTTGTTCACCTGCAGGCATAAACCAAGAGAGAGACTGAAAAACTGTCATTGGGACTTCTGGCAATGTTGTACAACCCTGGCCAGCCTTGAGGGGTTTGAAACCAGGACAAAACTTAGCCCAGCATCCTTCATGTCCCCAAACACCCTTGGAAAACATCTTCCTCATCCCCAAACTGCTGCAGAAAACATGCACCTTGTCACTCAGGTCTTGAATTCAGCATCCCCTCTGCCTTGCCCCTTGCCAGCCCACACCCCCCTGTTTCCAGCAGTACTCACAAACTCTTTCCTCATCTTGTCCACAGCCTTCTGCTCCTCGGGTGCAATGTTCTGGTACTTGGACAGCCTGCAGCCCTTCCTCAGGGCATCATGGGGAAAGGCAGCCCCCAGGCTGACCCCCAGCACCAGCATGAACAGTGGGGTGAGGCTGAGGCACAACATTTTGTCAACGAGAGCTCGACGGTCAGCGATGGATTACGACGGGATGAGGAGGCTGCGGACTCCAGGCAGGATCCACTAAATTGCTGATGCAGAGATGCCTGACAGGTGCCACGGGTGGCTCGTTCAGATGTGGAGCTGCTGGGCTGGTGGCTGTCCCAGGGAGCTGCTTCACCTTGCTCACTGTGCCTGCCTTGCTGCTCCATCTCCAGCTTTTTATTCCTGCCTGGTGCTTTCATATTCGTAGGAAAACCCAGCACTGGTGGAGCTGGAAACAAGAAAACGAAAGTGGTGGAGGGAATCTCCGCTCCGTTACCTGCCCTGCTGCCTCCAGCCCTGCTGCCTCCAGCCCTGCTGCCTGCTCTGCAACAGCCTGGGATGCCAGGGGATGCTCGAGCTGCCTCCAGCACACACCCTGCGAGGGGGCTGGGGGGTACCCTGCTGCCAGGCTGAGTGGCTGCCAAATGAGGGGGACACCAGCATGACCCAGCCCCACCCCACGATGAAAGCTGCAGGGGACACCTGGGGACAGCAGGTTCAGGGGGGGACAGGAGGGTTTTGGTGCCTCCTGAGCAGCAGCAGGAGTTCAGACCTCAGTTTCCCCGTGGGGAAGGCCATGGCAGGGAGGGTGCATAAGCAGCAGCTGGGAGTGGGCACTGCACAGTCCAGGCTGCAGGCATAAGCTTTATGTCTGTGTTACCCTGAGGGACCAGGCTCACCATCAAAGCAGGGAAAAAGGTGCAAGCAGAAGCACTTCCACCTAAAGTTTTCCAGGTGGGACACAGAGTTGTGGAGAGAGATGTAGATGAGCAGGGCTGCCACCCTAGCAAGGTTGTGAACCCCAAGCCACTGGAGCTGGCTGGGGTTTCCTCCCTGTTTAGCCTGGAGACACAGGTAGGGTGTATTGACATCCCTCTGCTGACAGCTGGAACAATACCTCTGTTCAGCACACTGTCCTTCCCTCAGGGGAACCTCCTGTGGTCGCTGCTGTGCTTTTAGTCTCATGCATTCTCAAGCATTAAATATAAAAGATTAGGGCAATACCTGGAGCTAAGAAGCAAAGACAGTAAGAAATTAACAGGTGTAAATGCACTTGGCAGGGGTTTGTGCAGTGGCCACAGAACACTCCTGGAGGACCTAGTTCTTAATGTTCACATTTGGAACTAAAGGGCTGATTTCAAAGAGTCCAGGAAAAGGAGGAAAGTTCTTGTGCAAGCATGTGTAAAGGTACACCTATGGGTGAGCAGAATGGCATGGATATGGTCATGGAGGTGGTCTGGAACCTCTCAACATCATCCAAACCAACCCTTGCTCTGACTGGATCAGTTGGCATGGGTTGCCCAGGACAGTGACCAGTTTTGAGTATCTCCAAGGATGGAGTGGACACTTCATGGCCTCTCTGTTTTTCTTGTGTTCAGATGGACTTCCCCTGGTCCAGCTTGTTGCTGTGCTGTTATTAAGCACCACCAAGAGCCCCCGAGCCTCCTCTCTCAGCCTTTCCTCATAGGAGAGATGTTCCTGTCCATGATCTTCATGACCTTGATTGGACTCCTTCTTGTTGCTGCCATGTCTGTCTCCCCCTGAGGAACCCAAAACTGGACCCAGCACTTCAGGGGTGGCCTCACCAGCACTGAGGAGAGGGGAGCAATCACCTTCCTCAGCCTTTTGGAAACACTCCTCCCAGTGCAGCCCTGGAAACCATTCACCTTCTTTCCCAGCAGGACACTTTCCTGGCTCATGTTCATTCTGGTGCCCACCAGAACCCCCAGGTCCTTTCCTGCCACGCTTGTTTCTCTCCTGGTGCACGTCCTGGTGTGTGTGGCTGTCCCTCCTCAGGTGCAGGACTTTGCCCTTCCCCTTGCTGAGCTTCAGAGGTTCCCAGCAGCCCATCTCTCCAGCTTGTTGAGGTCCCTGTGGACAGCAGCACCATCCCTTGCTGGGTCATCCACTTCTCCCACTTTGGTGTCACCACTGAACTTGGTACAGCGAGGGTCCCCTGTGCCTCATCATCCATATCATTAATGAAGAGGTCGAGCAGGACCAGCTACTGAATCACAGGGTCCATCCAGCCCTTCCTGAGCCCTTTCCCTGCTCCAGCAGCTTCCTTCTCCTGCTCCCGCTTCTCTCTCTCACAGCTTGGAGAAGAGCCAGGACAGCAAAATGTGGTGCTAAAGCCCCAGAGCATGGTGGGCACAGGTTTTCCAGTCATGGATGTGGCCACTGGACCAGGCTGCCACCGAGGCTCCCGTGCCAGCCGCTCTCACAGCAGCAGGTTAGGTGAGGTCAGCAAATCAAATCCTGAGCCCTGGCATGGGCATCTGCCCTCTTGGTGAACAAGACAATGGCTCTGGCTTTCCTTTCCCTCCCATTAAAGAAATCCACAGAAGATTACTTTTTATTCAACTCAACAAAGTTTGTGATCAATATAGCTGTGAAATACAAGTCCAAACCAGCATAAGTAACTCCACTTCTGTCATTCAAACAGGCACAGCTCAGCTGGAATAGAGGGCACCTTAGCAGAAAATCCCAACAGATGTCAAATAAATGTGGCCCCAGTGAGAGAGGGGTGATCCACCACCAACCACTGTCCCACACCCCCGATCCCTGCCGAGACACTTTCGGGTCACCCGTCAGGTCACAGAGCAGCATCACATCCTTGTGGGACAGCTTTGGCTCCTGGTTCCCATCACTGTGGTTTTTCTCTCCCAGCTGTCATTTCTGTTTGGAGAAGTAAAGTGAAACCTCATCTCTTCACATGCAAAAGGAAATTCAGAGGCACCAAAGAGAAGCAAAAGCTGAGAGGTGAAGCTGGGCCATGAGCACAGCCCCCAGCACTCATGGCAGCTGGGATGGGGAGATGATGATCTCTCCTGGAGGCCGTGCTCAGATATTTGTGCCACCCCAGCCATAGCCGAGCCCCCAGGAGCCGGGCTGAGCAGCAGCAAGGGCTTTTTCCTAATGGGATGGGGTCCTGCCATCCCGGGCTTTGGCACGTGTCTTGCACAGCAATGTCACGCTCCACCATAGCCCAGCCAGCAAAGCATGGCTGCATTTGCGACAGCTCCTCCAAACCGTGCCAGTGCCAGCTCCTGCCCTGGCAGTGGAGAGTTCCCCAAAGCCAGCATGTGCTGTGGACATCACACTGCGCCCAACAGAGTCTGCAGGGCACTGGGGACCCACCACAGTCATCGTTCCAGTCCCAGCTGCCCATGGTGCTGTGCCAAGAGAGCAGCACAGATGGTGATAATGGAGCCCGTTCCTTAGATTCACCCAGCCTGGAGCCACTCGAACTTGCTTGGAGCAAGAAATTCCAGGTGCATGGGATTTCCAGGTGCGAGAACAAAAGTGAAACCTGACTGTGGACGGGGCTGGCATCAGCACCGGATGAGTCAGTCGCTCCGTGGTGACTCGTCAGCTCCTGCACGGCACAAGTGTGGGAAAGCCGTTTGCCACAAGCCAAGCTGCTGGAGTGGGTAAGATGAGCCCAGATGGCTCCTGACCCCAGTGGGCTCATCTGGGAGGAAGTGACTCCTGCTAAACCGACTAGTCTGGGTAAAGAAGATAGAAAGAACAGAAAGTGGCCCAAAACAGCCAGCTTTAAAAATAAACCCCCCAGGTGACATGTGGGAGCCCTGCTCATGGCCTGATGCTGCTGGGACAGGGGACATCAGGCAGGCTCTGCTCATCAGCCATCACTGGACCTGTCCCTGCCAGCTCAGGGTGTCAGTGCCACCGAAGTGCTCCCAGCCCCACTCCATCCCTCAGAACCCTTCAGCAACTCCCAGCACGTCTGAGCTTCAGCAGCCACCGCGAGGGCTCCGCTGACACGCCGTGCATGGTGGTGATGCAATCCCTGGTGTTACATCATGGTCGGGCACCCGCTGCACAATGCCGGTGCAGGAAGGGAAGGGCTTTTAAATTAAATTACAGATGTAATTAGCGAGCAGATTCAAACTTGTTTTAAAGTGAGGAAAAAACCCAAACACTTCTTCCCCACAACCTTTTTGCTAGCACCGTAGGGATACGGAATGTCACCTCCTGGAGAACCCCTCCCTGCCATGGAATGTCTGCGGGGATGCACCTCACAGGGACAAGCCCTGCCAGCAGAGCTGGAACTTCCTCGGCCCAGGCAGGCAGGCAGGCCCTCGGCATCGCAGTAATGGTGTCACCCAGTGCCACCCCGGGCAGGAGAGACCCCTCACACTCACCTAGCAAGGGAAGCCTGAAGGCTGCTGCTGGCCCAAGCCCAACGTGCACCTGGAGCAGCCAGTGACAGCAGGGCCTGATCCAATGTTTCTGCTCCAGTGCTGCTGTTGCTGCTCTGTGTCCACATGGCCGTGGACACAGAGACCAGACTCCCATCTGTGATGGGCTTCCCAGGCCATAGCTGTCCTCCCAAGATTCCATCACCCGCTGGGGGACCAAGTGGGGGCAAAGCCTTTGCTCCCCACCCTGAGCAAGCTGAGGGGAGCTCAGTCAGCGTCCTGAGAGCCCAGGACCTCAGCAGAAGTACCTCCAGTCCCTCTCGGCCCCCTCCAGGTGCACTCTCTGGGGCAAGGAGCAGAGGTGGCATTTTGCCTTTCTTAATAAGGCACTGACATAGAACAGAGTGAGGGCACAGCCCTTCCCATGGTGTCAGGGAAGCTTTCTTGCCAAGGACAGGAATTACAGGAAAGGGAAAGATCCATGCAGAGGCTGGGCCTGGACTTGAAATATCCAGAAAGCAAACAGGAGGTGACCTGTGCCAGGGTGTGCCCAGCTCTGAGCCGTCTTGTCTCCCCCTTGCCCCTCCCCAAAACACAGCTTTTAATCTTCCCTTTGCACCATGGGTGGGTGATAGGGGCACAAAACTACTCTCCTTCAGCAGTGATCCTGAAAAGGCTCCTGAGCTGTGCTGTGAGGCCTCACTAGGGCCAAGGCAATCCTGGGACACCAGCCAGCAAGGCACCAGGGATGGGGGCACATTGTGGGTGAGAGCAGCCCCTGTGCAGGGCAGCCTTCAAAGTCAGTGCACAACTCCGCCCTTAGCCGGGGCAGGGAAAGGGGTCAATGGCCGTTCTTACCCAAAACCCACCGTCCCCACAGCACAGAAGGGCACTGAGGGCATCAGGACACTCAGTGTCATTGTAGCACAGTTCTTCCCACCCCCAGTGTGCGCTCCACAGCCTCTTCGTAAAACAGGAACCACAGGCAACATTGTCTCAGCTTGATTTTTAATTATTATTAATTGTGTAAGAAATGCAGTGAGTTTCTCAGCTGTGATTCTTTTCCCCACATCGTC
Organism: Daphoenositta chrysoptera; assembly: GCA_013397915.1. Taxonomy (NCBI): domain Eukaryota; kingdom Metazoa; phylum Chordata; class Aves; order Passeriformes; genus Daphoenositta; species Daphoenositta chrysoptera. The sequence goes on from VZRO01001319.1 coordinate 378,378, forward strand.
AAACCAGCAGTCAGAAAACGGGACCCTTCCAGTGCCCAAGGGAGCAGCACTGGGCAGACTGCAGGAGCAAGGTGGACAGGAACCTGAGGGGCGTAAAACTCCATCTGCTTTCCACAGGAGACCAAAATTTCAATCATGGAAATCAGCACCAATCTTCCCAAGGAGTAAGAGCAGTTACAAGCAGGGTTTTAGGAGACAGCCCACCTTCTCCCTCCATTGTAGCACCAGATCAGGAGAAGGGTTTGCTCTCTCAGCACCCCTTGCACCCCAGCACACAGACGTGCCTCACCCAGAACTCCACTGGGGTCTCACGAGAAGAAACTCCCATTGTCTCCAGCATCCTGAAAGGAGAAGCAGAGGAAGGGTCTTGCCCTGCCCAGACAGTTCCACCTGATGTGTGGCAGCACCCACAACCAGAGACAGGTCTCTTCCACCCACAGCACAGAGGTGGGATGGCAAATGCTTCCAACTGCTGCACAAGGGTTGTTCTGGTCAGTGAATAAATGAGCTGGATGCCTCCCCTTCCCAGCAGGCCCTGGTTGGGGCTGGAACAGATGGGTGGAGATGCAACCACCAGTATTTTTCATGCCCTTTGCTAGTTAAAAGCAAGGTAAAGAAGCTCAAGATAGTCTCATGTCAGAGGTTTCATGGATACATCAGTGCAAGCACATCCTACAGCTACACAGACTTAAAATGTAAGGATCTGCTGTTTAACCTCTGACAAGTATCCACCCCTGGGGGAAAGGAGGGAGCACATCCCTGCACACTCACTTGCAGCTTTGAAGGGGTCTGCACAACCTCCCTCTGCATGCACTGCACAGGACAGGTCCTCCACATCCTGCTTGTTTTCCCAAGCTGTTTTCTCACCTCTTTTCAGTCTCTTGGAGGAGGGATATTGCAGCTTTAGGGTCATTCTTCATAAAGGTTTGATAAGGAGAGGCAGACTCCATGTAACCAATCACACCCTCAACAGTCATGGTAATTTGGTCGTAGATATCAGTGATTCTACAAGAGACATGGGGAAGAAAGGAGCCTTGGCAAGTTGAATCTCAAAGGCAGGGGAGCACAGACAACAGGACAACATGGTGGTGAATAAAGTATCTGGCACCATTAGAGGTGGTTCTGCTCACCTCTTCTTGTCTGGGAATGGCAGGGCCTCAAAGATCTCTTTGTAGTCTTCCAAGACATATTTTAGTCTATTATGTGCGTACTTTAAAATCATGTCCCAGCACTGTAAAGACAGTGTATTAAAAACAAACACAAAACCACTTGAAGTTCTCAATTGCCACTTAACTGAGGTTTGGGCCTACATCTGATTCATTCATGTGTCCTTTTTATAAAACAGACTTGTCGCATTAAAATACACCAAAATCTTGCTTAGTGTCAAGAATTCAAGGATCCTATTATAGAAATAAGGGTCCTGTTGTCCCTACACAGCTCTTATAGTGCAAAGTCTCCTTTAATCCAATTGATAAAACACCCTTTGTCACAAAAGATTACTAAAGAAAAGGACCTCTTCCCAACAGCTTCTGCTTCCCATTCTTTTCACTGTCAGGGCAACAGGAAAATACCTGGACAATACTAGCTCCCAGATCTGCTCTGGTACCCTTCCCACCCCACCAGAGTCTGCCCAATCAGTCCTCATGTCCCCCTCCTCACAATCCAGCCAGCCCTGTGTGGTAGCCTCTAAATCCTGCCTCAGCCTTATCCCTGCATTTACCCATCCCTCTGCCCCATCCTGCATTAGGATTCCTCTTGCCATACCCCCTCAATCTCACTGCTTTCCGCTCTGCATCCAAGTGCTACACATCTCCCCCGCCCTGAGGTTTTCCCAGCTCACCTCCCTGAAGATTTTGGTGAGCTTTTCGGAGCAGTCTCCGTAGCGCAGGCTCATGTCCACGGTGTAGGTGCTGATGGCCACGCAGCCGCCCGGCCTCACCACCCGCTCGGCCTCCCTCATGAACTTGGCGAAATCAAACCAGTGCGCGGCCGTGAACGAAGTCAGGACGTCCACGGAGGCGTCCTGGAATGGCAGCTCCTCTGCAGGGCACACGCTGCAAGGAAAAAGCCACATGTGATACAGGAATTAGAGAGCAGGACAGGAAGTCAGAGGGTATTACTTGATGGGTTGGGATGCAAGACCACACTACTGGAAGTCTAGGATAATGCCTGTTTCTGGGCACGCGGCGGCTTGAGGGTTCAGCCCTCGCCCGGAGAAATCAGAGGGGAAACCCTCAGTCATCTCGCCCAGCAGTCGGGGAGTCCCCGAGAGCGGGATGGGCAGCAGAGCCTCCAGCCAGGCTGCGCAGGCTGGGAGGAAATCCCTCAGCAGAGGGGGGCAGAGCACGCCGGAGGAGAAGGGCAAAATGGAGGCGCAGATCCGATATGCCTTTCAGTAGTTTATCGAAAGTCAGGGATCAAATCCTGAATTCTGACGGTTGCACAGGGTTAAAAAGGCAGGAGGCAACAAGGGGCGTATACAAAATTTGGCCAGTCAGAACACAAGCCAGGAGGGTCCAGGGGCTGCCACTCAGGGCAAGAACCAACCAGAGAGGGCTCAAGGGGAGGAACAGCAGCACCATTCAATGGGGAACAGAAATGGGGAGAACTCTCTGGAAATAGGGGATCGTTCACAGGAGATTGACAATTAATTGACAAGGGGGAAGACGGGGAAGGGGTCCAGGGTGAGACCAACAGGGAAAGGGGAAAACCAGGCACAATCCATTTAACAGTATCCAAAATAACCAAACCACAACACCTGTTCACACCAGGAATTCCATCAAATGGGGTTTTCTTTGGTGCCAGCTGGCTCTTACAACAGCCATTCTCACAAACCACCACCTCCATGTGAGGGCCCCAATTCTGCCTTCAGCTGAGCATGCTCTCCTGACACTCACAGGTAGGAGATGTTGGGCATGCAGGGGGTGTCCCTGGCCTCCTGGATCTGCGCTTCGCTGATGTCCGTCCCCACCACCTTCTTGAAGTGCTCCCCAAGGAAGTGGGTGCCTTGTCCAGACCCACAGCCAACGTCCACTGCCAGCTCCGCAGGGATTGCCTTCTGCGGGGAGGAGCTGTCTCAGTGTGTGTCTCAGTGGGCAGTTAAATTGTTCCTGTGCTTTTACCCCCTTCCTTCCCCCAGCACCCACTCAGGAACAGGCTTGGCATGGCAGAACCTGTGGAAAGCCTCTTCTGTGCTCCCATCTGGCCTTGAGCCCTGCTGATTTATCTTTCCCTGAGGCACCAGCCAAGACGACACTCCCAGCTTGTAAACATTGCCGCCCACAATTAAAAACTCCTTGGATTTTTCCTCCAGCCTGGCCATACCCCACTCACCTTTTCCTGCAGGTAGGAGAGGATGGTCTGCTTCAGCTCTTTGCCTGGTGCAAACCTGTATTTCTGGTAGACGGCTGCATGCCCTCTGCCCTCGAACATCTGGGTGGCCATGCTTGGCTGACCTGGCAGGAGGCAGCAAGCCGGGGATGTCACACGGCACCCAACTCCTGCCGCCTCCTAAGCCCGTGACTGCAGGCACTGAAGCCTTCAGTTCCCCGCCGGGCCACGGGGAGCACTTTGCCCGTGAGGCTCCAGCAAGGGACCGTGAACCGGCTCTCCAAGAATCCCTCCCACAGCCCTAAATTAATCCCAGGAGCAAACCAGCAGCGTCCGGCAGGAAAAGCTTTCTAGGTTTTTACACACTCCATAAGGAGTGTGTAACTCCTTTTCTTCCCCCACCCACCCAGGTGTTTTCTCAAATAAATTACCATTGCTGGAATATCTGTGAATTTGGGGGTGACCGAGCAGCGAAGCTGAAAAGCTACCAGTTTAAGGAACTCCGTCTTTTAGTATTAGCAACACGATCACAACTCCACCTTGCGCTTTCTGAACCATCTGCTTATTTTTTGGCCCTTCCCGCCCAGAATCCACCCCAGTGAACCCATAGCCACGCGTGGAGGCGAGCGGGGCCCTCCGCGCAGCCGAGGAAGCTCCCCGGGCACGGCGCTCCCGCTCCCCCCGCACCACCCCGGGCGCTCCCGGCGCGGAGCCCGGGCCCGTCACGCCGCCCCGGAAGGCTCCCGGCCGTATCCTGTTTGTGTCGGTGCCCGAGCAGGCGCTGTCCGGGCAGCAGCAGCGCCCGGGGCGAGGGACCGACCACGGGCGCTGCTAGGAGGGCTCCATGCCCCCTTTCCGGGGAAGGACACCCGCTCGTGTGCCCGCAGCGAGTGAGGTGGGCAGAGAGTGCAAGGGCAGCGAGTTTATCGAGCACAAATACATCGGGAGATCAAGGATTGTTTTGCCTTCGTGCAGGAAGAGATGCTCAACCAGCTCAGAGCTGGAGCTCCCAGCAGGGAACAGCAGCGCTGCCAAAGCGCTTTCCGGAGGGATCCTCCCGGTGCTTTCCAGGCGCTCAGGGGCGCCTTCTCCCCGCGGCCAGTCCCGCTCCTTACCGCCCGCAGCTCCCAGCGCCTCCCGGTCCGGCGCTGCGGGGCCGGGCGAAGCGGCAGGCGGGGGAAGGCGAGGGATGGCCGGCGCCGCCCTCGGTACCGCCCGCCCCGGCAGCGCAGCCCCGCTGCTCCCCCTGCCCAGCCGGGGCGGTGCCGGGGGGTAAAATCCAAAAGGCAACTTCCTGAGGCTCGGTCCCACCGAGATCCTGGAGCCCCAGAGCCGAGCGTTGGCCTTTACACAGCTCTGTGGTTACTAATTACAGAGTTACAGCTTTCAAAATGCCCATGGATCCTGGGAATGCTCAGCGGCCTCCACGTCTCAGGATGCACAGCCCAAGAAGATGCTGCAAGGTAGCAGAACAGGGTTCAAATGCTGTAGGCAGCCGAAGCCATACCTACAGAGCTTGTCTGCACTGAAGTCCCCTCCTGTTGTCCAGCAGAAAGAGAAAATGCAGCAAGAGACCCCAACAACAGAACCTGAAGAGCTCAGAACTCTAGTATTTCAGGACTAGGCAGTTTGCCCTGATTTAGGGCAGGATTTTACCCCTTCCTCAGGAGAGTAGTGTTAATTCCATGCAACTGAGGCCAACGGAGCCGTGGTTTGCTGGAAGCACAGTCCCTTCAGTCTGTACTTTGCACAGCAGTCACGGGTCCATGCTAATTAGCACAGCCTTTTAGCCACTCCTAATTTTAAGAGAGAGCAGTGAATTTACTCAAGGACTGAAGACAGAGGCCAGCTTGAAGCAGTTTGTTAAATCAAAGCATGGGTTGGAGTTCCTTGGCTTGTGTCCCGAATGTTTTATTTGGACCACCTGCTGCTTAACTGTGCAGGGGTGGTACCTGCACCAGGAGAAAACGTGATGTGATCACCAAAGGCCCCTGTGTTTCCATAACCCGGCTCTTTGGGGTTTGGACACCTCCACTTTGCCTGTATTTTGGTGAGAGCATGACTGCAGACAGGAAGGGATGGTGTCCTGGGCCTCAGTCACCTGCCCTGTTCCGAACTCCGAGGTCCCCGGGCTGCTCTCGTGGGCAATGCACGGGTGATGCTTTACTGGGGATCTTCCAGCTATAGCTGACACCAAACACTTCAGGAAAACAAAACACCAGCCAGGCATGGGCTACAAATGGCACTCAGGCCTTTGCTAAGCTCTCCCAACCTTTGGCACACTGGATTCAGCTGCCTTTGACTCCCTACTTCCCTACTCCAACTCTACTGTCCTCCCCAAGGGACAGCTACTCTCCAATGGCCCTGCACCATGCAGCAATAAATTGGTTTCCTTGACTTTTGGGTTGCTGAGCCTTAGGCCAAATGTGGGTTTAAACACCAGGCACAGAGAATTGGACACTGTCCGTCATCCCTGCCTGCCCACTTATTAAATCCAAAGGCTTCAAGGAATGCCAAAATGCCATGAGGTCTTCCCAACTTGTTCCCCAAACCTTCAGGCCCTGTGGATTTAAATTATCTAGCAAGGTCCTGAATTAATAGACCTTCATTGGGAATGCATCTCACTCTGAAATTTACTAAAACTGAAAAAATGAATCAATCTATTTTAGGGGGAAAAACGGCCAAAGGAAATGCCTGCCAGTCCTCCTGTCACTTGGTATTTTTCACTCACAGGTTTCCCTGTGGATGGATTGCCTGGAGCTAAAGGAAGAGGAGGCAAATGGCACCATTATCCTGCTGCATTTAATTTACAAATTTAATTCTTTTAAATTTCATTTCAGCTTTAATTGACTCAGAAGCTCTTCTCTGGACCACACGGGAAGGAGGATACCCAGAGGGCTGGGTGGGCTGGGGTCCACCTCCCCATCCCCAGGATCCCCCGGAGAAGCTGGTGATATTTCTCTTACCTTGTGGAAAACTTGATTTGATTTTAAGATCCCAGTAAGTAAGGCTTTGGCTCTCGGGAGACTCTCCCCTGTTTATTTGTTCTCTGATGGAAAAGGAGCAAGATTTATTATCACAATGAGGAATAAAGGGATTGGAAAATAGTTGGTATTTCTTCAAGGATCTTTTTAAACCTAGAGGGCTCAGACTTGAAATTAATGACGAACATAATTCTCTTGGCTTAAAAGCAGTGGGGTATGGATAAAGCTCCTTGTAGGGAAGGGAGCTATCCATAAATCAAGGATGTCTCAGCTGATGTGTTACAGCTATGCCTCAAGATCTCAGCTGGGATCAGGGCTATCCCTGGCATTTGCAACACAGGAAAAATCACTGTTTGTGTCAAAAGAAAGCCCAGATGAACAAGAGACGTGGATGATCACCCGGAGAGGAAAGGGAGAAGGGAATTCCTGCAGCAGTGACTATTTTGGGGAAGTGCATCCGTGCCCGTGCAATTGGAGGATCCTTGCAATCGCAGCCGGCGGTGGCTTGAGATTGTCGTAGTCCAGCACACAAAAGGCTGGAGGGGAAACAAAGGCAGGCAGGGACACGCTCAAGGGCGGAGGAGGAAGCCTGCAGAGGACAGCGCCCTTGGCTTTGCAGTTCTGCCTTGTCCCTCGGCTCATCCGGCCATAAATCCTTCCTGATGGAATGACTGATGAGCAGCACGGCTGGGAGCTGGGAGCACAGAGAGCAAAGCCCAGCACTGGGGGCTTCCAGAAAGAACAACAGCAAGTCCTTCTGCCACCATTTCACCTTTGAATTAAGGAAGATGGGAAATCTGATTGTGGGGCCAGCAAATTAAATGAAATTTAGAACTCACCTGAGAATCTGTGGCAGAGCAACCTGAGATCTCCCATTTCCCACGCAGGGGCTGGATACACTGCTGATCAATTAACAATTCTGGAATAAAAAGAGGGAGAGAAATGTGAACTCAAAATTATCTTATTTCACCTTTCCTTGCACGCACGCACTGGGCACGAGGATGTAGTAGCTGATATTATTATATCTGCTGGCATAAGCAAAAAGTCCAGTGGCATCAGGAGGCTGCTGTACTAAAATTAAATAACTCTTGGGGATGCACGTGGCCAAACCAGACTCAGAGCAGTTGCTCTGGGTCTGGCTGATGCCTGATGGGCTGCTCTGAAATGCTAACAAATCTGTGGGGATTAAACAAGATCCAGGACCATTTTAATTCAGAGTTTAAGCTTTTCCTTCTTGGGGTCTCAGCCAGGCATGTGATAGGAATGTAAGACAGGGAGAAAAAAAATGAGAAGGGAGCAATATTTTAGGCTCTTCTGCCTCAAAAGCTCCTGCACCAGGAGACAGCCGAGTCCATCACCCCTGCCCATTTCCCATTGCAGCTCGCAGGATCACGGCCCTGTGTCCCAAAAGCCAAGTGGGAACACGCCTGGAAGCACAGTGGTGCAGAGGGTTGGAAAAGGGGGATGTTTTGGTTCTGGCCATGCTGTGATGGCCAGTGATGGTCTGTTCCAGTGGGGGCACGAGGTCTGGAGGCTGCAAATGCAATGTGGCATTGAGGAGGGTGCAGGAGGGCACAAGAAGGGTGCAAGAGGGTGCAGCACGGTGTGGAACGGTGTGAGGATGCAGTGAGATGGAGGAGGGCGCGTGAGGATGTAAAAGGGCAGGGAAAGATGCTGCAGAAGACAAGAGAGTACAGGAGGGTTTGGAAAGATGCGGAAGGGCGCTTCAGGATGCGGGAGAGTGCAGGGGAGTACAGGGGGGGTGCAGGAGGTTGCAGAGGAATGTGGGAGGATGCAGGAGGATGATGCAGGACAGGGCAGCAGGGTGCAGGAACATGCAGGAGGAAGGTGCGAGAGGGCGGTTCAGAGAGGCCGCAGGAGGACGCAGCACACCCGTCCCTGAGTTGCCGCAGCCACCGCCGCTCCGGCAGAGCCGGGCAGGGCAGGACGGGGCAGGGCAGGGCGGCGGGGGCGGTGCGGAGCGCGGCCCGGCCNATGGGGCTCTGGGCCTGGCTGCGATCGCTCGGCTGCTGCGGCTGCTGCGCCGGGGAGGCGGCGGCGCCCGAGAAGGAGCCCCTGCTCAGGTGAGACCCGGCGCGGCCCCCGGCGGGGGATGCGCCCGCCCGGCCACGCGTGAGCCCCTCGTCGTCCCGCCGTCCCCAGCCCCGCTCCCCGCGCTGTCGCCGCCGCTGGAGCGGGACATCCCCTGCCGGAGCGCTCGAGGCTCCGGAGGGATCTTCCCCCGGCGGGATCGAGCCGCTCCCCGTTCTCTTTCCTCCCGGATCGGCTGCCACCGGGGCTGCGCTCCTTCTGACAGCCGGCGCGATGCTCGCCGGAGCCCTGCNGCCGGGGCCCTGCCCGCGGCATCCCCTCTGTGTTCCCCATGCTCCCCGGCCACAGGGACGGTCCAGCGCTTGTCTTTCCACGGTGGGATTTCAATAGAGGAGCGGAGGCACTGAACAAAAAGGGGGGCCCTGCATTCCTACCCAGGGGGTCAGGTCCCACTGCCGGGCAACTCTGGGTTGTGCAGAGCTCTGTTCGCAGGCTGGGGTCACAGAATCGCAGAGAGGTTTAGGTTGGGAGGGACCTTAAAGCTCATCCCGTTCCACCCCCTGCCATGGGCAGGGACACCTTCCACTAAACCAGGTTGCTCCAAGCTCCGTCCAACCTGGCCATGGACACTTCCAGGAATGGGGACAGCCACAGCTTCTCTGGGCACCCTGTGCTAGGGCCTCACCACCTTCACAGGGAACAATTTCTTCCTAACACCTCATCTAAATCTCACCTCGTGTAGTTTATGACCGTTCCTCCTTGTCCTATCACTATCTGCCTCTGTAAAAGGTCACTCTCCCCTTTAGGCACTGGAAGAGGCTCTAAGGTCTCCCTGGAGCTTTCCCTTTTCCAGGTGAACACCCGTGTCTCTCCCAGCCTGGCTCCATTCAGGGATGCCGGAGAGGAGGTGACGATGCACAGCCGGAGCCGGCTTTATGCGAGAGATGCGTGTGCTGATCTCTGGGGAGCAGATCCTGCTCTCCTGCTGTCGGTCACATCTGCTTTGTGCACAGAGCGTGAGGTTGGGGCTGTTGTGTGAACGGATTCTCCCTGACTCGTGGAGGAGAGTAGTGCAAGCACGTAAGGAGGGTTTGCACGTGGCAAAATATCTGTTCAGGGCGTTTGCGGCGGCTCTCCCTCCTTCCCCGGTGCCAGCCGCGGTCCTGGCACCGCAGAGGGATGGGGCAGGGTCCGTGCCCTCCCTGCTCCCTCGGTGCGACCGAGGCGCTCCCGGCGTGTCCTGCATCGGTGTCAGGTAACAGCAGAGCTGGTGACACACGGCTTGAAACGTCCTGATCTCGCGCTGCTAAAGCAGCTACCTAAATAATAACCGGCTAATCCCAAGCATGGGGCCTCCGGCCCAGGAAACGGGCATTAACTCCCCGGGAGCCGAGCACACGTGCGGAGAGGCTCCTTCCAGCCACGGTGGCTGTCCCTCACCTGGCACCTGGCTTTAGTGACACGCCTTCTGCCGGCAATCCAATTAATGTTGGCCCTAAGAAGGAAAGCCTCTATAAATTCTGGGAATTCAAAAGGCACCTGCTCTTGTACAAGTGTGCCAGTGTAATTAATCTAACAGCCTAATCGCTGGCTTGCCCCTCCTCCCGGGGCTGTGGGGTCTTATTTCATAGTGGGGATGAAATAATAGCTTGCTGGCTGTATTTTTATTTGTACTGCAGTGTTGTTTAAAATGAACGAATTGCTTGAGCTTTCAGATCTTTTAGCTGAGTTTTAGGTTTGGGAGCTGGTGTTGCAAAGCATCCAGGCTCTTGGTTGTCTCTTGATGTGTGAAGGTGGAGTCTGGCTCGGATGGTGTACTCAGGATGAAAATAAACTAAATATTTGGGTTCTAAATCCCAACATTTAATGTGAACTGAAAACCCCTGGAGCAGAAATCTGTTGATGAAGAATTGGTGCTCACCATTTTCTGGATAAAATCCAGAGTGTGAAATGCTCTGAGTCCCTTCTGATCCCACGGAGATTCCTTAACCTGCAAAGGCACTGCTGTTCACGTGCTCCTCCTTTCCCTCCCATTTCTTCCTTTGCAATGTTGCTTGGAAGAGTCGTTGGCAGAGCTCTCCGAGCTGGTATGGATTTGCTGACTCCTGGGCACTGGCACATGCCTTACAGAATGCTCCACGCTGTGATTTGGAAATGGGAATGTGCTGGGAGGTGCCCTGCGAGCTGTGAGGGAGGGAGTGGCTCAGAAAAGCTCAGGTGTGGCAATGTTATTGCAAAATACGGGTGTTTTAAGTAATTCAAATGTTAGGAGTACTGGTAAATGCCTGAGCGGGAAGAAGCTGTGGAAGGCAGGGTGGGAGTGAACTCCTGCTTGTGGCACAGCTGGCTCCTGAGTGCTCCCTCCCTGTCTGCTCCACGACTGAAAAAACTGTGGTGCCCTCCACACCCTCTGAGTTCCCTTCGTTTGCTTGTCTTTAATGAGGGTTTATAAGAGGTTATCTTTCCCCTTATTACCTGTTGCTCAGGTTTTTGGTTTATTGAAAGTCTAATTAACCTTCCTGCTGGAATGCTGATGGGAATGAGGTTTTTTCTATTTTACCTGTGTGCTGGAGCTCCTCTTAGCATCTTTTGATGGCTTGGTGCCATGGCACCCACAGTGTTACCTGAAGTTTCTCTGGATGGGTTCCTTGGGAAAGGAATGCGGTTTGGGTAGCAAACAAAATAAACAGTGGGTTGTTCTAACAACAAGTGGGGATTGCCACAGGGTGGTAAGGCCAAAAATAGTTCTTCCCTTGTATTGTTCTGCTCAAGTGCCTGGACATCTCAATTAAACGCTTTGTGGAAATCCCCTGCTAAAAGTTCTCCTGGCAGAAGTATCCCTGTTAAAAAATTGCACATCCCAATAGCTGCATAAAGCCATAAAACACAGAACTGCCCAGTGCAGAGAAAAGCTCCCCACCTCCATGGGGACAGCCTTCCCAGAAGATGATGCTCAGCTTTGCTAAGCAAATAAAGCCTGGAATTCATTAGAAGGCTGAGGACATTTCCATTCCCCAAGAGAGATGGGGCTGGATGTCCTTTCCATGCCTTGTCTGTTGTTGCACAGCTCAGCACATCACTGCAGCTCTGAGGCAGGAGCTGCTGGGTGGGGGCACCTGTGGGCATTGCATGTTTTGGGTTGAACCATGTCTTGCCTAGTCAGGATGTTTGCTAAGGTAAAAACCTCTGTCTCCCTGTTCCCCCCGCTCCTCTCCCTCCCCTGTGACAGCAGCACTGGGCTGGGAGAGGGGAGGGCACAGCAGTGGGCATTGGGAAGGTAGCAGGGGCCAGCCCGGTGCTGAGGCTGCCTGCCCCTCTCTCTCTGCAGTAACAACAACCCCTACGCGTCCTTCGGAGCCACGCTGGCGCGGGATGAGGAGCAGAACCTCTGGAGCACCCCCCACGACGTGACCCACACCGAGGCCGACGACGACCGCGTGCTCTACAACATGATCGTGGTCAGGAACCAGCTGGACAAAGACTCGGAGGTGAGGCAGCGCCAGCGCTCGGCCCCACCACGGGCTGGGCCTCGGGGCTTCTGTCACACCACAGGCTTCGGCAGTGCCCGGTTAAGCACAGAATCCCAGAACGGTTTGGGATGGAAGAGACCTTAAAGCTCATCCCTTTCCACCCCCCTGCCATGGGCAGGGACAGCTTCCACTGTCCCAGGTTGCTCCAAACTCCACCCAACCTGGCCTTGGACATGTCCAGGGATGGGGCAGCCACAGCTTCTCTGGGCAGCCTGTGCCAGGGCCTGCCCACCCTCACAGGGAAGACTTTTTTCCTAATATCGAATCTAAACCTACTCTCTGTCCGTTTGAAGCGATTCCCCCTTGTTCTGTCAGTCCAGGCCCTTGAAAATAGTCTTGCCCCATCTTTCCTATAGGGTTCCCTTCAGGCACTGGAAGGCTGCATTTAGGTCACCCTGGAGTCTTCTCTTCTCCAGGCTGAACAATCCCAGTTCTCCCAGCCTTTCCCCATAGCAGAGCTGCTCCATCCCTCTGATCACCTTGGTGGGCTCCTCTGGACTGACACCAGCAGGTCAATGCCCTTCCTTCAGTTAAGCTGCTGTGAAGACCCCAAAGTCCCCCAGTGTGGCTCATGTAGGCACCAGGTCCTCCTATCTGTTCCATCACCTTCCAGATTTTACCCTACATCTGGTGTGGATGCCTCTGTGGCCGTCTCATCCCTGGGAATCTTGGGTGTATCTCCAGCACTGATGCAGGAAGAGCTGCCCTGAGGTGTGATGTGTTTCTCATCTCCATGGCACGCCTGGGTTAATCTCCCTCTGTTTTGAGAATCTCCCTGTTCTCCTTGGCTTGGATACTTTCAGTGCCCTCCCAGGGCATTACCCACTGAGCATAAATTGCCTCCAGAACCTTTTCTCCTCTCACTCCCCATCCCCTTCAGAAATCTCTATTTCTGTACATCTTTGGTCAGCACAAACCAAGGGTTATGTGCCTTCCATGGAGGAGTGAGGGAACACAGCAGCTGACACTTAAAAACCAGGAACGTCAGGAGGTCAGTAATGGGCTGCCCACATCTAGGGATGTGGGAAAGACATAAGGTAGTCTTGAGATGGAGACCAGGAACAAATGGACTTCTCAGGGAAGGAAACTGAGAGGAGGAATAGACAGAGAGGAGAGGAAAAGAAAGTGACAGGGAACAGGAAGAACATGAGGAAGATGCATTTGTTTGACACATATAAGGAAGCAGGGAGATTCCAAGGAGGTTTCCCAGGTGTTCGTGGCAGCTGGAACATGTGTGGGAATGATGCCCTGCAACCACCACAACCCACAAACCTGTGCTGGGAGCACTGGGGGCCCAGCCCCATTTCCTGCCTTCCCAGGCTGCTGTTTTGGTTCAATATTCCCCTGCTTGTCCTTTCCACGGCCAGGCTGACGTTTGCCCGGCCCTGGCAGCGCCCGGAGCTCCGCTGCCACTCCAGGGACGTGTCAAGTTAAATCCTTCTCCAGTGGGATGCACAGCAATTACTGGGAAGCAGGGAACTGGCACAGCTCTTAGTGGAAAGGGAAAAATCATGGCTGTTACATAAAGGCTGTTTTGCAGCCCTGATTTCCTTTGCTAAGGCACTTCAGCGCAAAGGAGATTGCAGTGGCCTGATTAGGAGCAGGCTGTAGCAAACAGTGACACATTTTTCCCCTCTCTGATTGCTTTCATCACTCCAGAACGTTTGCAGGAAAGCCTGGAGGCTTAATGTTTAGCTTCAACATGATCCTACTTCATCCAAGAGTCTGCAGGACTGTTTCTCCTGTGACAGTCTCTGTCAACCAAAAGCCAGCACAGCTCTACAAGGAGCCTTAAACTCCAGAGAGATCAAAATTACAAGTTGTAATAAGCTAAATGAGGTAATGGAATCCTTGCATACGTTGGCCAAAATCCCCATTTAATGGTTTTTTTGGGGTTTTTTTTTGTGAGTTTGGTTTAATTATGGTGTTTACAATAGATGGTTTTGTAACAACATTTTCATGGTGGCATGTGACCTTTACGGCTCTAACTTGAGATCTTTTCCCTCCCCACTGCTGCTCTCTCTATCTTGAAATTGCTTGTCTGAGAGAAGCCAGGAAGCTTCATCTGTCCCGAAGTGGCTGAAGGAAACAAGGATAGCTCCATTGAGGATGCACAGCAGTGTTGTGTGTCAGCCTGGTTCAGGGAGCAGAGGAGAGTATCAGTTATGGGTGAGCAGGAGAGTGCTCCTGCCCCTGCCTGTCCTAAACCCCGTGTGCCTGCCTGTCCTAAATCCTGCCTTCAGTGTATCTGTAGGGTTTTCAGTGGGTCTGAGCAGTCCCCGTGCCTACCAGTGGAAAAGGAAAGCCCAAACCTCACGGGGCTTCCTCTCCACAGCAAAGGTAGGATCACATACTCTGCCTTTTTATGCAGTGCCATTATTAAAAAGCCTGAGGAACACAACACCAGGACAACAGTGAGTAAAGTTTTGAGGAAAGCCAACTCACTTTACGCTTGCTTTGACTGTGGCCCCATGCCCTTTGCAGCCCGGGATTGGCAGCTGCTCTGCTGTCCCCTCTTACAGCTGGGAAACTGAGGCACCACAGGGAAGCCCAGCAGGCTGCTGCAGTTTCCAGCTGCAGTTCTTGCTGGGTGGCAGGACAGGGAGGGGCTTGGACGGCAAAGCCAACATTCCTGTGCTTGGCCCCGGGTGCCAAAATCTCTCCTTACTCCAGCAAGCATTTTAAAACTAGGCCAGATTGCAGTGCCCTCCCCTCCTAACGAGACTTCAGCTCGGAGAGAGAGGAAAAAAATCTAATTGCAGAACAACACTGGGCTGCAAAAGCCATAATCTGCTTTGGGGGCTGCTCTGCTCCCGAAATCCCCAGGGGGAGCCTGTGGATGCTGCAGGACAGGGGATGAAGGAACAGTTTCCTCATGCGGTGCACAAGTCTTACGAAACCATCGGTCCTTTTCTTCCTGTGGTTAAAATTGACTGAAAGGAGAACTTCCTGCATTTCTTCTCCTTCGTTTAACAAAGGAACTCTGGTGTGCAGTGCACTCACTGTGTGCTTTGCCATTCCCCACTGTATCTCAGGGATTTCCCAGCACAGGCCTTTGGAAGGATCCCAAAGAACAGGTTGCTCTCCATCATGTGTTCTTTATCTGTATGACACCGTCTTGGCAGTGTTGGTGCCCTCCCTTGGGGTCAGTTCTTTGCCCCCACCATGGGGCTGCACCCACACCTAATCCATGTGGAGCTGTGTCTTCCCCCTGTCCCTGCTGGCAGCTCTGCTCTGGGAAATTGGCAGCTCCATCCAAACCTGGTGTGTCCTCAGCTTGCACAGAGAAAACCAGGAAAGCCCTTGTTGAAGGGCTGGATTGAGGGGCTGGTCAAGCAGATGCAGCCTTTGAAGATCAGAGCTGTCATCACAGCTTTTGAAGGCCAGGGTCATATTTCAAATACGGCAAAAACGGGAGGGTTTTTTTCCTACTCCTGCTCTGCAGCATCACCAAACCTGTTGGGTAAAATAAATCTCAAATCTGTTGGTGAAATGAGCAGCAAGAGCTGCACTTGGGTTGTTGCCAGGCTAATGAGTATGAGGTGGCATTGTCCCCTCCATGAGGTCCAGTCTGGGGTGGCCCTGCTTTCTCCATGGCCTCTGGTGGGGTGTGTGGAGTTGTCCAGCCGTGGGCAGGGAGCTGTGCAGCAATACTGGCTTCAGAGAAGGAGCTTCAGAGAGGGAGCCAGGGCTAGGGCAGCTGTGCCACAGCTCTGGGAACAGAAACTAAAGGTGGCATTTTGCATTATGACTGAGGAAAACTCCCTGTTCTCGTGGTTTGCTGTAAATGCAGTGTTTCTCTCTTCTCTTGGCTCATTCCCTAGGCAAAGGTGGGATCATAAACCCCACTAGCAACGACACTCCCTCAGCCTGCATCCCTGCTAGGGGCCTGGCTAGCAGAGGGACGCTGGTATGATTCCCCTGAAAAGCCCATTAATGAGCTGGCAAGGCCTGTTTTTCTTCCTCCTCCTGATCTCCTACAGGATTATTCATTTTTAAACAGGTTACAGAGAAGGTCAGTATTGTGACCAGCTGTTACTGGGGCATAGAGACGTGATGGGATTTATCCAGGGCTGGGGATGCCGGCTGGGGAGCCCAGACCCGACCCTCTTAACGTCTGCATGCCTCTCTTAAAAAGAATCCAATTAAAGCTTAGTCTAAGATGAGATATCGGACCATAGTTTATATTTGCTCAACTACTTCCAGTGGAGCCAGAGCAGGAGCATCCCTGGTACCTGCCTGGACTGATATTTTGCAGTCTTTCCCTGATAACTCTGTTTTGACCTAATTTCTAAAATAACTCTTGAACAGAATGGTGACCTCAATTGCTTTTAAGAGAATAAAGGCAATGGATTTGGTAGTGGATTGTTCTGGCAACATGAAGGAAGTTCCCTAGCAATTAGGAAACTTTCATATGATCAGAGATGAGAAGCTGGACAGTGTTGCCTGTCCTCTGGGCACATTTTTTCTAGAGCTCTGAGTTATGTACCAGCATGGCTTATTCCATGTCATTTGGCATTTGCAGATTTAGTGCTTCACACTAGAGAGCCTGGGGAAGTTTTCCAGGTAAATATTTGAAGGGCTGAGCATGTGGAGAAGGGAGGCAGCAGGGTTTCCCTGCTGCTTCTGGGATATTCTTGACTCACACGTTCAGGGTTTTCTCAAGCCCCCACTGGTATATATTGTGCCCTACTCTGTAGGTTTAAAGGGCAAAACTGGCTGCAAAAAACACAGCCGGGAACTGCAGCCTGCCTTGGTTTCCTGTGGTTAACTCAGATTTTGGCAAAAGAGTCTATTTCATAAAGGATTGCTTCTGAGTGCATGCTAGGATGTCCCAGCCTCACAGAAACACCGCAGGTTTGGCGTTTCAGCCTCCCACGGTGCTTTCCCAGTCCCGTATGCGGGGAAACCTCCCCACCCCAGGAGTTCCATCTGATTTCCCAAGAAGGCCAAGGCAGAGGGGTTTGGTGTGGAGCCCTGCGGGGCCGAGCAGCCTCGTGATGCCGCCTGCCCCTCCAAACAGCTCCCTGGTGACTCCTGGGATGTGTGATGGGAACACCCTCCCCTCTGATGTTGTCCTTGCCCGTGCACGGGCAGGGCAAGCTTTGCTCTTCCTCTGCTGTGTAGCTCAAAGGAGATGCTTTTTAGAATAATTTTGGGTGTGGAAAGATGCTCTTGAGTTTATTCCCTCATTAAAGGCACACAGAGGACCGCCCACGGCTGTTCAGATGTCTCTGCTGCAAGGAATTGCCTGGGAAAACCCAGTGGTTTCTGAGACTGAGAGAGAGCAGGGCACAAGTCCCTTTGAGAGCTCAGCCCAACGTCATCCTGATAATCTGCTTCCCTAGTTCCTTTTCCGTGGCTGCGAGCATCCTCCTCCCAGCTTTCTCTACAGAAATGTAAATGCATTCAGCTCCATGCTCAGGCAAAAGAAATTCCATCAGAACAAGAGGTCCCACCCAGGCACCACAGTTAAGCATCATTTTCTGTACCAAAGCACGCTCCCCAAGTTCTCCATTGACAGGACACTGTCAGAGCTCCCCTGGGACCGAATATTCGCTGTATTCACTTCCATAACACAGCTCAGACACTATGATGTACAAGAAAGCCATAACCCAGATTCCCTTAAAACAAAAATAGACAAGGGAAAACACTGCTGTTAATCCAGAGAAAATCAGGAGCAGCTTCCCTGCATGCTAAGCACTGCTCGCCGTGCTTAGTGAGGAGTCTGGCTCATACCATGGGGTAAATCCCCACAGCCCAGAAAGCTGTTGCCAGGTGCCAGCAGGGCACATTTTGTGGAGAGGAGCATCTTTCCCAGTGCCCCAGCTCCCTAATTCCACGGTGTGAAGCACGCCTGGGGTCACAGTGGCTGTCTGGATCGATTGTCTGCACTAAAGGCCTTTATCTCCGTGGGAGGGCAGAGACATGCAGCTATTCCCCCACCAGCATGCCCAGACTGGCTCCCTCTCCTTTCTGCCTGTGCCAGGGGGTCACGAGAGGGCCGAGGCGTTTCCAAGGAACCCCTGCCAGCGGGGACCAACGCACCACACAGTTTTTCAGCCTCTTTCTAAAAACTCTCAAGTTTTCAATAAACTTCCCACAAAGCTTTAACACAATAACCCCCCTCTTTTCTTTTCCACCAGAGGAGCTCAGCTCCCAGCTCCGAGACGGTGCAATAGGAGAAGAGAGTCTTGCCCCTGCCTCATTTCTCTGGTGAAGGGCTGTGCTGGTGCCTTGTGCTGGCAGCCAGGTGCCCTCCTGTGCAAGCAGCCAAGCTGTTTTTAAGTGCCTCTTCAGGAGAGAGGAAAATGTGCCTCTGGAAGGGGATTTTTTTTTCTGGGAGCGAGCGGCTGTGGCAGAGCCTGTTCCCCTGCTCTCCTGACCTGAAGTCACCACTGTCTTAACCCTGCTGGCTGCTTTTTCCAAAGTGTAATCTCCCAGGGCTTCCTGCAGCTAGTGCCGATCAGTAGGAAAACAGCCTTGGCTTTAAATCTCTGCAGTTGTGGTGTGTCAGCCACATTCAGGAAAAAAACACTAATGAATCTTCAAATCTTTACGGAGTCAAATCAGCTCCTTGACCAAGTACCAGGAAGCAGTGGGATTCCTAACACACAGCCGACCTCTGTGGGCATTGTTTGTCTGCTTTGAACCCAGCATGGCCCGTAGGAAAATCTCAGGGCGACACGAGATTAACACCTGTTTATTCTTCAGGAGCCCATCTAGGTAATCTCTTGCTGAGAAATGAGATTAATTAAGGTTGTTACTGCAAGGAAGTTATCAGGTGATGTTGTGACCCTGCTGTTGGTCTGCTTCTAAAAATGCACCCTTAGCAGTGTGTGCATTGATTAAACTCAGATAGGAGATGCTGGGAAAATTAATCCTGGTTTTCTTGCAGAACCCGTGAATTTCCACAGGAATGCATGTTCATAGAATCATGGAATCACAGAACCATTCAGGCTGGAAAAGTTATCTGAGATCATTGAGTCTTGTGCAGTTGTGTTTAAATGTGCTGTGACTTTATTAAATGACCCTAAACCCTTCCCTCTTGCCCAGTGTCCCATTATCCAGCTCTAGAGCTGGAGATCCAGTGCAAGGATTTCAGCTGTGCAGTGAAGTGAGGCATTAACTGCAGCAACTGGCAGCCACTGAGGGTTAGCACGCCAGATGACGTGCACCTCTGTCCTTTTAAAAAAGGGTATCCCGATCTTTAAAAAAATCTATTTTTCTTGTTTTCTAGTACTCTGAACACCTGCCTGCTCCAGTTCCGTGCCAAACACAGGGCTCCATGTGTGACTGAGGAGCAGTTGTCAGCAACACCTGAGCTAAATTCTGTAATTTCAGGGAAATTGGAAGCTGTTTTGAACAGAGAAGACAGAGAGATGCTGAACCAAGCGTCAAGCTAAATATTCTGTGTTGGTCAGTGTCATTTCTTCCAGGAGCAACAGCAGCCTGGTCATGGACCTTCATACCCACCACCTCATAGCTCAGTGCCTGCACCAACTCTGTACCTCTGGCTCCCTTCCTCAAAGCTGAAATTCCTTCACAAGCGGCAGATTCCAATGACTGAGTGTCCCTCATCCCTTTGCTTTGCAGGAGTGGCAGAAGCTCAACTATGACATTTATACCTTACGGCAGACCCGGAAAGAAGTGAGGAGCAGGTGGAAACACATTTTGGAGGATTTAGGTAAGCTGGAGGCCAAAAGGATGTAATTCCAGTGGTACTAAATGTGAGATCCCACCCTGGCTGAGGATGGGAACAGCTGCACAAAATCAGGCTGGAGACGAGGGAAGTAAAAGGAGGTTGCTGAGTGATGCCCTCAGGTGTCCCAGATGGCACCTGAGGCTCCCCAGGGCTCAGGCAGGGCAGGGAGGGGACAGGGACACCATGTCTGCAGGCACGTCAATAACCCATGAGCCACGATCACCTTCCAAGCCCATAATAACATGCACAGTCATCCATTTCAAGCTTCCTTGTGGAAACCTTGCAGTGGGAGTTCACCCTGGGTTTTTCTAAACAAGATAAGCAGGAAGGAATGAATATTCCTTTCAGATGGGAACGCAGATACATCTGTTTCACTTCCTTAGCCCATGGCAGCTGATCAGAGCTAAGCCACTCACCTTGTTTGCTCCCAAGGAAATTTGAAATATTCTTTCACCACGTGGAATTGCTCCACAGAAACCCTCCTACTGCTGTTTCCAAGTGGTGGTGGTGGGTGTGACGGGGTTTTCCCAATTGCCTGGCACACAGCATGTGACACTCGGGATGTGCCAGCACATCGGCTGGGTGGCTTCCATCATG
This sequence comes from Daphoenositta chrysoptera, assembly GCA_013397915.1. NCBI lineage: Eukaryota > Metazoa > Chordata > Aves > Passeriformes > Daphoenositta > Daphoenositta chrysoptera. Next base: position 398,576 of record VZRO01001319.1, read on the forward strand.
CGCTGGAGGTGGTTGGTGGCTGATGAGAGGAGGATGAGCGAGTCTATTCCAGGATACCCTCAGTGGGAGCCAGAGATGGGTATCTCAGCCACTCCTGCCCTACCTGCTATTCTGGCATCTGGGTGGGAGGAACATCATAAATCTATGAAGAGGTGTCAGCCCTCGTCTCCACCCAGGTGCTTGCACAGCCTGTGCAGGCCAAGCATGGGAGGGATCACTTGGCATCCTTGCATCTCTTACTGCAGGCTCACAAAGGCTCTCCTACATCCTCCTCACATCCACCATGGCTCTGGAGATGTTTTGCAAAGGCTGGGGAAGCTCAAGGCCAGAGATCATTTGGCCTTAGTGAAGCTAAATGAGCAACCAGATGTGAAACCTGCTATCTAAGCCTCTGCTTTAATCATAAGCCCACCACTTGTACCCCATGTCTGTTTTCATGTGACATGCATCACCACCAGCCCCCTGGAGCTGAACAAAGAGTTAATGGTAGCCATTGCATTTTAAGACCCCTATATTCATTCTCCTCCACCTTTCCTTCCTTTCTTATAATCAATGCTGACTGCTACAGGAACAATTAGCCTGGCCTTCATTACTTCCACAGGTTTTATCCCTGTCACCTGATTTAGGAAGCTCCACCAGCCCTGAAAGTGATGCCTTTTCCTGGTCTTAAAATTAAGAGCCAAACACAGTTAGAAGGGACAAAGGGGATTTTCCCTGGGTATTTATTTAAGGATCCTTAGGTGCAGCACATCCAGGTGGAATGCACACCCACTGGGACTCGGGTGTCACATTCTAGGCCTTACAAATGAGCCCATCTATCAAAAATTCCCAAATGAGAGGCTCAAGTGAACCCCCTGCCCTGAGGAACCTTCCCCTGGATGGGCCTATCTCAGTTTACAGGATGTGTTCTAGAGAGGCCCTTGGTGTCTGGGGCTCTCTGACCCCTCCCTGCCAGGCTGCCAAGGTGTTCGGTCTCTTGGCTTGACAAAATATTAGGTCTAAGAATGTGGGCTAGAAGCACTAAGAATAGAAAAAGTATATAAAAGGGGTATAAAAGAAAAGGCAAAAAAATCATCATGGCATCAAAAGCTCTGGCAGCATCAGGAACATGGAAGAGCTGAATCAACACTCTGGGCTGTGCAGGGTCACACACCTTTTCTCAGGAAAACCAGCAATGAACTCACTGTGAATACTTTTGTGATTTATTTTCCTTACCAGCAAGTTTATACCTGTCCCACAGCCTGCCTGAGGGAGTGCTGGTTTGTTTTAGGAAGTAGGGATGCAGCTTACCAGGGTGGAGGGGGAATAAGGAACCTTGCAAGAGCCTGAAGGGCTCAGGGATGACCCTGTTCTCATGTTTGACTTGTTTCTGTAACACCTCTTTCCCAGGTTTCCAGAAGGAAGCAGATTCCCTCTTGTCAGTGACCAAACTCAGCATCATCAGTGACTATCAGAACATGAGCAAAGCCCGGGACATCTTGTTAAAGCTCTTGGAAGAGACCAACATCTTCCCGACCAGCTGGGAGCTTTCCGAGCGCTACCTCTTTGTGGTGGTGAGTACTCCAAGCACACCTTCCCCCCACCATCCCAGCTCTGCAGGGAGCTCAACGTGAGGGGGAGCGAGTGGGTGAACCAGAGGATGTTCAGATACACCTGGGGTGATCCTGTCAGATGTTGCACTTGGAGCTTGGCTGTTCAGTTTCCTTGGAAATGCCAGCGTTGCAGCACCATGAATTCCACACCCCTCTGCAAGTTCCGTCCAACTGGATGCTCTGGCATCCTGTCCACGAGGTGGGAAAAGATGAGACCTAACGCCTTGCTTAGCCTGAGAGCGGCTGTGGAGGGAGGGCCCCGGGCAGGGATGTGCCTGGGACACCCCACAGTGACCATAATCCCCGCTGTTTGGCAGGACCGGCTCATCGCCCTGGACGCTGCGGACGAGTTCTTCAAGATGGCCAGCGCGGTGTACCCGAAGCGGCCCGGCGGGGACAGGGCGGACGAGGGCCCGCGGGCCCCGCAGAGCGTCCAGGCCGTGGTGCCCTGAGGAATGTGCCTCAGCGGCGAGACACGGACAGCGCTCCGGGACAGGCCTCTCTGCCTGGGGTCAGCACAGAGAATGCCCTCCCTGCTCCCCTGGGGAGAAGCGAGCGGGCAGCCGGAGCAGGGCGGGAGGCCGGCGAGACGTGCCCAGCAGGAGCGCACAGGAAGGCGGGTGCTGGCCCCAAGGCGCTCCCGGGCACGAGGGAGCGAGAACTGCCCTAGAGTAGCCCCGGTGGGACACCACTGGCCAGTAGTGTGTGCAATAGGCACGGGGAGGATCTGCCGTGCAAGGCATTGCTGCCAGGAACTGCAAAGGTTCAGATGCCTCTCGTTCCAAGGGCTGCGAGGAAATCCACCTTTCCACCTTCTGCTCTAGCCTGCCACTGTCCCCTCCCTCGAGCCTGCTAGCCAGGAGGAGCAGCGGGAGAGGAAAAACACCTCCAGCATCTACAACTCTGTGACTCTGTGCACATTGGTCCTCTTCCTCACCCTAGCCCTCCAGGCAGGTCCCAGGGGATTTGGGAAAGAGGCAGGGCTGTGCCAGGATAGGATTTAATTCCAGGCAGCAAAGCCTTGGAGCAGTGTCACAGTTGGGTGCTCCATCCCCAGCCATTAGTGGTTGGTGGGCGTTCGTGTCAGCGGTGCTCAGCTTGACGTCTTAAAAGAAGGGAGAGTTTAGGGAGGTGCCCAGGTCAGAGCTGCTGAGAATTTGGCTCCTGGAACATCCTCAGATTGGTTGCCCAGCATCTCAATCAATTTTGGAAAGTTTTGGTCTTAATTGCCTAAAAAAACCCCACCACCAAAGCTGCATGTACTGTCAATATAAAAATCCTCATTACCAGTAGGGGTGGTATAATGAGCATCCTTTTTATCTTGGGGTTCTGGCTGATATTGAGCAATAACTTTTAAAACACTGGATTTGATAATTTAAAATCAAGTGGAAGTTCTTCACTGATTAACACACATGCTGCTAATTGGCCAGTTGAAAATGCTGGTTACACAGAGCCTCCCAAAGTAGCAAACCAGAGCTTTTATTTGTTTATACCTACAGTGTTTGAAAAAAAAAATATTTATGAACTGTTTTTGTTTGTCAGTCTTCCTGGGAAACATTTTTGTCAACTCAGAACAGCAGTGAAACCTGAGTTTAATAAAGAAAACATTACAAAACCAGCCTTTCTTATTCTCTCTGTAAACCTATTCAGGTAACAACGTTTATGTTGACTGGTGATAGCAAAAGGGTTGGGATATTTGTAGAGCCTCTGCAGCTTGTTCTCCACACACTTTAAATTACCTGGTGACTTATAAGAGTTGGGTCATTTGCCAGCCTAAGACCAAAGTCTTTGTAGGAGATGATGTCGATCAAATTTAATTTCAGTGGGATTTGGCATTAGGTGCCCATTTCCTACTGATTTATTTTTTTCTAGCAGGAGTTCAGCTGCCCTTTGGGAAACCTCCCGTGTTTTTATAGAAAATAAACTTTGGTGGACAACAAATCCAGGGTTTGATTTGAACAAATTGTTGCGGAACAGAGAGATCCGTCGGTCTGAGGAGCGCCGTGCCAAGATACGTGACGCCACCAAAAGCCAGCCCTTGGCACACTGTCACAGTGCTACCTGTTACATAAAACCACCTGATGAGTTTGGACACCTCAGGGACAAGAAGAGAAATCCTTTTAGCTGTGCTGCTTTTGACCACGGAGGTCAGCGTTCAGCGCCTTTGCAGAGCCACCCCTCGCTGCCACAGCTGTGAAACCGGTTCTGATGTCACCAAAATGCATTTTGTTGTAACTTAATAGGGCAGACTGCCCAAAAGGGATAATAATCAGTATCTCTGAGTGAGTTTAGCTGCTGAAATAAGGCCCCGTGTAGGGAAAGCGCTGAGTTTCTGAGCACAGCCACAAGGAGAAGCAGGAATTTGCAGGAGCACCGGATCAGAGCAGAGCTGCTCCTTTCCACACTCAGGGAGGAGTAACCGGGCTCAGAACTTGTGTTTATGGAACAGGAAAAAGCCTGGCAGTCCCAGCACTCAGATAAAACTGGTCACAGGGTATGCTGAAAATATTGCAGAACAGCCTTTGGTGAAGTAGAAGGATGCAGAACTTTGGAAAATCTGCAACTTGAAAACTGATAGAAACCAGCAGAAATTGCTTCCATATAGATCCAAGCTCAAGTTGGACATTCTGTCCACCTCCATAGGAAATGTCCTTTCATGCACTCGGGATAGGATACCAATAAACTGTATTTCAATTAGCAAAATACAGAGAGTAACTTGCCTTTTCTAAATTACATAGAAAATACCAGGGAGATGCACAACGATCCTGGGTCCAGGAATTCCTGCCGCAAGAGCGATTCCCTTCTTCACTAGAAGCAATTTGAGATTTAATGCACCACCCAGGCCTCCAGCTGCCATTCAGATGGGCTTGACCCCCCACCCGATCTTTGGGGAGATGTCTTGGGCATCCTGCACGTCCCAGGTGCCACTGGGGAGCCAAAGCCTGCCCACGTCCAGGGAAGGTTCCAGCAGCCGCCTGGGAAGCGGGGGCTGTAGGAGAGCCCAGCGAACAGCAGATGCCGCTGTTCCCTCAGCATGGGAAAAATCCTGTGTACAATGCAGGGGAAATATTTCCAATCTTTTCTTGCATGCATCGAGTCTCTCAAGCCTGCAATAATTGGCTTTCTGTTAAAGGTTGGGGTTTAGACATTCAGTAATGACTCTGGTGCTTTCCAGGAGACAGTGCCGAGCCCATCTCTCTTCCAGGGCTGGGGCCAGGGGCTCTGCTCCTGCTTGGAAGTGCCACTTGGCCTGAGGCTGGCTGCTGCAGGGATTAGCATGTTCACTAAAAACACCTATTTTTCTAAGCAGAGGGTAATTTTGGTATCCCTTCCTTCAACCAGGAAAGGAAAAATACCAAGAATTCTTTAAATTGAGTGATGTGAGGGGGGTTTAAAGTACATCTGGGTTCACTTGGCTTTCAGATACTTTTTTCCCCCTCAACTTGACATTGCATTTAGCTAGTATTTCATCAGAAAGGAAAGAAAGAAAGAAAAAGGGGACTTTCTTCCCATCCATAAGCCATAGACATGGTCCGCTTGGGTTTCTTTTCATAGAACCACAGGATGGTTTGGTTTAGAAGAGACCTTAAAGGCAAAGATGTTCCACCCCCTCCCATGGGCAGGGACACCTTCTACTACCCCAGGTTGCTCCAAGCCCCATCCAACCTGGCCGTAGACACTTTCCAGGGATGGGGCAGCCACAGCTTCTCTGAGCAAAATATTTAAATTTTTTTGGGTCATGGGGAACAGCACAGTAGAGTTCCTTTCCTCTAAATTAAAGCTAGGAATTAAGCAGAGTGCAATTAATAGAGACCAGCTAGAAAAAAAATCAATTTACAGACCCTGTTGATTGCACATATGCGCATGTGGTTTCTTCTTTGTATTCCAAGTTTTCCTAGGACACACATCCCGAATTTGACAGGACGAACGAAAAAAAAAAAAAAAAAGAATCGTGGTGGAAATTCAGCTGCGAGGTGTAAGACAGGCAGAAGATGGCAGTGTAGGTGTTTGGTTAAAGGCTGGAGCAGCAGCAGGCAAAGGAGATGGGATGCAGTGGCCTGGAAGAAGTCTGGCTTATCCATTGTACTTGTTATGGATGTAAATCACAGCCTAAGTTCTGATAAATAATGAGAATGGACACGGGAAAGAAAACTGTCATTTTTAAAATTTCAGCTGTAGGAAAAATTACCATTTCAAACTGCTCAGTTTCAATCATTTCTAATGTTAGAAATTTCAACACTTACATACTCTTCCTGGAGGGAAAGCATGTACTTTTCTGGTCTAATGAGGATCAGTAACGTTGAGTGACTGGCCACAAAACAGCTCTCCAGAAGCATTCCTTTGAAGACAAGCAAGCATTTTTGTGTGGGGAGTCCTTGTTAGGCAAGTTATGGATTATCAAAACCATTTCTTTGCCGTACAAATCACAGACCTTGCAGACACATCCAAAGGGAAGCTTTCCTTGCACAGGGGAAGACCACGGAGAACTCTCTTAATAAAGGCCCTAAGGAAAGACTGGCAGAGCCAAAAGCTTGTCTGTTTTGCCCGTCTTGTTTGGTCTGATGAAATGTGCCACCTCTCTCTGTAAGCCTTGTCCTTACTCTTCAGGAGGACAGTGTTTTTTCAGAGTGATAATAAATGTGAGTATTTTGTTGTACTTGGATTAGGAAAGGGAGACACCGTGGAGGCTGTGGGTGCCCTCCATAGGATCTCAGCAGCATTAGAACAAACTGGTGGCCAAAGAGACAGAGCCACATGGCTGGATGGGGCATGGAGCAACCTGGGCTAGTGGGGAGCATCCCTGCCCATGGAACGAGATGGGCTTGGAGGCCCCTTCCAACCCAAACCATTCTGTGATCTCAAAGCAAAGGCAAGAGGGCAGCAAATGGAGGCAGATAGGCCCTGGCACAGCCCAAGGGCAGGGCAGAGCATTTATCTGGTATGTGCAGAGGGTACAGCACTGGTGCCAGAATCTGTTGCGATGGTGCAGCGTCATCTGGGTAACACCAGCAGGATGAAATGTGTTTGTGCATGCCCCAATAACCACCAGCAAAACCCCTGCCCGAGGAGAGTCACTGGCATGTCAGAAAGAAGAGAGATTTATGAAAGGATGTGTTACCAAAAGTTTATCCTTCCCAGAGTGGCAGCTTTATATCTGCTAAGCTGCTGGGATTCTTTCCACTGGCTTGAACGGGATTTGAGTCAGACTCTGGAGACACAAACACCAGAGCAAGTCCAGACACCACTGGAGTCATAAACAAACCTCCTGCCAGCTGCCCATCTACTCTTTTTCTCCATCAAAGTCACAAAAATAATAAATATGGTTCCTGAGAAGAGTTTTTACAAGTGACAAGAAGATCTACCTGTACTTCCCTAAAGAACGAAAATAAAGCCCAAACCATTTCTAACAGCCAAGGGATCACAAGGAAAATTCAGGCTGGGGAAGACCTCAGGAGGTTCTCTCAGCCAACCTCCTTCTTGCTTGAAATCATCTTCTCTCCCCTTCAGAAAATGGCATGAGGAGCTTGTATGGAAAACATTGTTGGCATACCAAAAGTTTCATATCTCCAAAGTAGTTCTGGCCGGTACAAAGAGCATAAATTTCTTTTTTGTTAGAATTAAGAGAAATAGAAGAGCTGTGAAACCCATCTGGAGGACAGGTTTGGAATGGATTAATCCCTCCATGAAACACTGCTTTGATACCTGTAACTCAAGTGGCCATGGTTAGCTTTAAACGTGCATTTTCCCGTTCCTCCTTAGGTGAAGGAGCTGGAGGAAGGAGTGATGGGAGCCTGGAGCCACCCAGGGTGATTCACTGAGCCTGGGACATGGCCAGAGGGGTGATCTGGTCAGCAGGGAGCCAGCAGCACCCACAGGGTCTGCAGTTCCCGTGAGCCTTGTGGGGATGAAGGGAAAGGATCAGTGTTATCTCAGTAATTGGGAGTTGGCCTAGGATTTGGAAACTCAGCTGCCATTCCCAGACATTCCCCATCTGCCTCTGCCCCTCAGGTCACCCAAAAGCAGGATGGGGAGGTTGTGCCTCCCAGAACTGGTGGCAAAATGCTCTTCCTGTGCTGGAGGTATTGTCAAGGTCTTGATATTCCTGCATCTGTCTTCAGTATCTCTATTGAGATAGATATATATCTATCTCTATCTTTGTATCTCTAAAATTTTCACAATGCTATTATCCAAAAGACTCTGCTATAATACTTTCAAGATGTTTTGCTTCAATTTTGACTTTTTTTTTTATATAATGCTCTCCAGCTTTTTAATATAAGCCAAATAAAGCATTGTTTCTATCCAGAAAATAACATTTCAAATTTAGATCACAGTAGTGTTGAACCAGTTGGGTTCTTTCTAAATTCAGGGGAATACCTATTCCCCCAAATAGTTTCAATTTTGGTAAATCAGAATTTCCAGACAGAATATCGGTTAGTTTAGGTTTAAGTCCTAACCCTGCCCAATACTTAATTCTTCTTGTGATCTGCTTGGGGATGCACTAACACAGTGTGCTGCACAGCTGTCAGGAACATTCCAATTATTTTTCCAGTGAAAATTACATTTCAAAACAAAAGGGACGGGCATCTTTTAATAATTTTGACTATGTTTAAATGAGATCACCAAGAGAGACTATAGCTCTGCACAGACATGTGCAGGCATGCCTAGGAATTTGGCTTGCCTGCAGTTTATCTGTCCCAATTAAAGGCAGATGCAGCCTTTTGCTTCCATGGACATTTATGAACTGGCAGATGTGCTAACAGGGAAAGAGCTAACACACAGCAACTGGTCCTGATCTAATCACACACATTCTTACAGTGCTGCTTGGCTCCAGCTTGCCCAGCTGCACGAATATTTTCAGTTTTCCTTCCTACCTCCTTGGACAAGAAGCAGCACAGGAATCACCCAAGTTCGGGTAATCACACCGTTTGCAGTTTATGTCACTTCTCCCCAGTCTGTGGCAAAAGAGGGGAATTCCAGGATGCACAAAGTGGCTTAGGCTCCAATTCTGCTTTGCAGATGAGAAGGAGCTTCCCTGGAGTACCTGCAAACATACTGGGAATGCTGGTGAGCAGCTCAGAAATCACACAGTTTGCAGTTTATGTCACTTCTCCCCAGTCTGTGGCAAAAGAGGGGAATTCCAGGATGCACAAAGTGGCTTAGGCTCCAATTCTGCTTTGCAGATGAGAAGGAGCTTCCCTGGAGTACCTGCAAACATACTGGGAATGCTGGTGAGCAGCTCAGAAAGCCCAGCAGGTACTGAAATCTGCCTCTTGCTCAAATATCCCAGGAGTTCACTGGAGCTGAACACCACCATTCCCATGCTGAACTGCTGGGGATACCCCGCTGATGAGCCCTTCAGGGGCCTGGTGCAGCTGCCCTGGCTGCAGCTTTGATGGAATGGGGACAGCAGGAGACAGTGAGACCTAAACAACTCCCCTGCAGCCCTGGTGTCACCCATAAGCCCAGTTCGACCCAGACACACGTCAGAGGTCAAACACTGTCACAAGTGCAGCTCCTCTCACCAGTGCTTGCTCCCTGTACAGCAGCAGTGCACAGAAAGCCCCGTTTCCAGAGGCAAACACCCGGCTCATGGATCCGGCCCCGCTGGATACGAGCCAACACAAACCCCTTCAGGCAGGCCTGGCAGACAGGCAGGATGTCTCAAGGTAAGCTCAGTGCACATTTTGCTCCTGTGCTCATAAATACCCCTTGCTAATGCTAATTTCTCTATGAGTTACGTGTTATCAAGAGTTTCAAGAAGTGTCACAGCAATACCCATGCTTCACACCACTGCAGATCATCTGCAGGACCAGAGGGCTCCTTTCCATCCTCCCCAGCCCTTGTTTTTCTTAACAATGACAATTTACATCACTACCCACCACCTTTTTTCAGATTCTTTCTTTACCTTTATTATTCTTATTTCATGTTATGTTTATCTTCATGTGTTTTTTACCTTTGAGCCTTCCCTTCCCCACCCCTCTATTTCCTAGTTTACAATATTGTAAATCTGCATGGTTTAAAAGCTGATGAGGTGGTAGGGGCTGACTGGGATCAGGACCTCCTGATGTCGGCGGTTACCAGGCTTTTCCTATATTTAGGAAAAGATGTAGCCATGGAACTATGTGAGGTGACAGTCAGCAAACCTACAGCTGTGCTGTGAAATATGTGGCACAGACGTAAGCACCCGCCTGTGACTGAGTTTCCCACATTGCCCTGTGCAGGAGAACTTGCTGGAGACAGCAAAACTCTTCCCTTTTTCAATGATTCATGCAAACACAGCCACTGACTTCAGGGGAGAGAGCTTGAGGCTTGAATCTGGGAGGGCTGGTAGTCACTGTGCAGTTTCTAGATAAAAATAAACACATTTCCCAACACTGAAAAAGGATCATCCAGAAGAGGTGAGTGGTCCACTCCACCCAGCTTTTCATTCCTGCGTCTCTAGCTTCTTTTGGAGATGCTGTTATCCACTTTTTCCATTTCTTTTAGATTAGAGACCAGTTGCACTTGGTGAATTAGCATTGGATAAAAAGGTAGGGGGAAAATGAAGATGAACAAGGAGAGGGACAGCCATGATCCTGAAGTCCTGAGCATTTTGACATTGGGTGTTCCCTTGCTAAGCTAAAACTCAGAGAACCAGCACTGCAGGGTAATCCCTTCAAAAACAAAAGGCCATAATGCACCCATTTAATCTTACAGCCTTGCACAAAAGTTTTTTTTGCGTGCAGGGAGGATAATTGTGGGTAAGGAAGAGGTCAGCATGAATGATGTGACTAAGTTGTAAACACACTTGAATGAGGCAGTTTATCTTCTTGTTTTAAGTGCAGCAAACACTGTTTATCACTTGGATTCCTTTTCTCCAACACCTCTCTGGTTCGGCAGGATGTGAGCCCACATCCCTCAGCCCAACAGAGCACCATCACTCACGGCAGGTGCACCCTTGAGATGTTTCTGCAGCTTCAAAGGTGGGTGAGCAGCAGCAGGTGTAAGGATACCCAAACCTCCATGTGCCAGGCCTCCCAGGGTGCCATCCCATCCAGCTCCTTCCTATCCTGCAGTGAAGATGGATGTTGCTCAGGACACAGCCCTCAGTCGCTTGGGGAAGCTCTCCTGGTGACACCAACTCTCCAACTGATGCACGAGCAGAGGGTCCGTGCCCTGGAGGTCCTCACATAAATCACCACAGCTCTGCCACATCCAGGTGTCCTGGGGCCTGGCCCCAAACACTGGGATTGTACAATTTCTTCTGGCTGTCTTGGAATGATTTATGCCTTTTGAAGATGCAGGAGTGGCTCCATCCCAAGCCAGGGCCAGTGACCTGTTGCTGAGGCTGGTATGTGATAAATGACAGCGAGGAGCCAAGGGCACCTGCTCTGACTCTCAGATGTGCCTTCAGTAAACAAAGGCTGGAGGTGAACACACACTTTGCTGTAGGGTTACACTATGGGTGTTACAGAAGAGCAGGCCTGAAGGCCTACAAAAGCATCTTCCCTAGGCCCGGTGGGAATCATGGAAACACTTCCAGGTCACCTGAGATGAGCTAGAAAAGAGGACTATGGGTTAGTGACCTTCTTGACCAATGGCCCGGGAAGATTGTGGTTAGTGACCTTATATGGTATTATTTACACCTTACCATAACAGGTAATATCTAGGGAATACTCCAGGTGAATGGGTGAAATCCTGGGATATGATCTTCCTGTTTATCTGAGGTTACATCCTGTTTGTGCTCTAGTATTTAGGTAACCTGAGCTGTGCAATAAACGTCTTTGCACTTCGCCATCTTGCATGCGAAGTCCTTGCCCAGCGTGAATGCTGCACTTTGCTATTTTACTCTTGCTATTAACTTTTCAGTTTGAATTTCCAGCACCTGTTACAGCCTTCTTTTGAGATGATTTTCCACCCCAGGAAGAGGCAGATGTGGTGTTTTCACAGGCTGCTCATGATTTGCATTTGCTTTGCCCTGCACAGGTCGGCACCTTTCTCAGCTGGGACCATCAGTGGGTATAACCAGAACAACCATTCCAGCCGAGGCTTTTATTTAATTTTAGTCTTCTTTAGGACCATAGGTCTGCACTGAGAGGAATGAAGGATGCCTTGCCAGGCAGAGGTGGGCATTCAGGCAATACAGTTTGATGGGAGAGCTGAAAAAAAGTGTGACCCTGCATTTGCCCACTCTGGAGCATAGAAACCCGTCCATAAAGGACTTTGGGAAGAGGAGGGGGTAGCAGGCAGCTGACTCCTACCCTTACAGGCACTAGCCCCTCCTGAACTGATATTATTCTCTAAGAAACAGCCTATAAAAGATTAAATTCAAGCTATCTGTTTCTATTTGTATTCCTCCTGTGTAGTCCTTTGAAGCATATTTTAATTCTCCCTGTTCCCCAACCTCATTTCAGCTGGTGGTGCTGGAAGGTATTTAAAGTTACAGCCATGATCCCATGGGTCACCATGAAAGAAATTAGAAAAAAAAAGAAAGAAGGAAGAAACCCAGAAAGAAACCCCAGGTCTGTCTGATGCACAGCAATGCTTATATTTCAATTACAGAGAGCGAGGGGCCAGACTCAACAGAGTCTGAGACAGGGAAAGGAAGAATTATGTTGGAAAACCAGACACTGAACCCATAAAAGAGCAACTGGCCGTAAATGGCTAATCCAGGTAACACAGTGGGCAGGTGGTGACCACACTTTCCACCAGAACTGAGCACCCTCCACCCGATTTACACGGCCTGAGGGTCTGACCTGCAGCTGTGCTGCTCCCGCAGGGCAGGAGCGACCCCCGGATCCCTGGGTGATGGCATTCAAAAAGCACCACACTGAAAATTAAACTGTTCAGCTTGCACAGAGCTGATGTGGGGCAGGGAGCTCCCAACACCATTTCCTCGCTCCTTCCTTCCTGGAGAGGGGGGATTTCTGTCCTACCCCCGGTGCCTGCCTCCTGCACACAGCATTCATGGCAGGGCTGCTCCTGCTGTGCCAAACCTCGCACTCGCGGGGGGAGGCAGAGGCTCCTCAGCTGGGCAGCCCCAGCCCGGGCAGGGAGGGATGAAGGAGCTCTCTGTGCTTCCCGCCGGGGCACAGCCTCTCCGATAAGCGAACCCGCCCGCGCCGAGTCCCAGCCTGACCCGGGCAGGGCTCCCCGCACTAATACAGGCTCTTGTGGGATTTCGTGAATGAGGCTGGGCAGGGATTTGTGCGTCGGAGGTGCCACGGTACATCTGCCTTCCCCGGGGAGGCTGGGCTGAGGTAAACAGCCCGACTGGCTCCTCGAGGCCACTTCTCCGATTACCCAATATTTTCCTCCGGGCTCTGTTCTCCACGTCTCATAAATCCCCTCGCTGCTTGGCCCCTGGGCAGCCATGGGGGCTGTGAACACCCATCCAAGCGATGCATCCTGTTCCCGGGCTAACAAGGGAGTGTTTCAAAGAAACTCTGAGCAGGGTGATGCCAAACCAGAAACCTTGCGGAGGATGTTGCAAGTCGGGCTTTGAAGGCAGGGTTTGTTTAGGGACGTCAGGTTTCAGCTGGATCCACTGATACCGGACATGCCAACGAGAAATCCCGAGTACCAGGCAAAATTGAGTAAGATTTTCAGGATTTGGGTACCTTTAGCTGAGCAGCACATAAACATCCTGCCCTCTCCTCAGCAGGGAGGGGAGGAGAAATCTCTGCCTTGGGGGCTCCGTCTGGGTCAAATCAGAGCTCTCAGACTTCCCCGACAAGCACAACCATCAGCACCTCTCCCTTCCCCGTGCACCAAGCAATCACAAACCGGGGGCAGCAGAAAGCCAGCAGAGGCTCAGGATAGATTGTGTGTCTTTGAAGAGTGCAGACCAGAGACTAGAGCCGAGCTATGTCAGGTTCCACTGTGTTCCTACAGAGATGTCAGTTAGGCTCATTGAAGTCACCAGGAGAGTTGCAAACACACAGTGCTGCTTCATCTTTATAAAGGAAAAAAATAGGCAGAAATCCTGCTTGATAACAAGGACAACCAGAGAATGGGATATAGCCTCCTGAATTCTCAAACTGTGGCTTGGATCTGATCCTATTAAGAAGAGGGTTTCAAAAAGGGTTTAATTCTCTCTGTCCCTGCCTGCCTCTGGCCATGCTTTTCCAACAGGGATAGGGCCAGTCTTTGTCCAGAAGCTACTCCAAGTGGGGGATGCTTTGTTTCTGGTTTGTTGCTCAGGTCACATGTCAGGTCACATCACAAGTCCTGGAAGCTGTATGGAACAGCTTGGTGCTTTTGGGAGATGCAGCAGATGCAGCCAGGCTTTTATCTTCCAGAGCCTCCAAATGGCTGGGTCTGTATTTCATTTCAGTGATCTCTCAATTGCTGGTGATTACACAGAGCAGCAGAACAGACCCATTTGGATAACTCCTGCTTGGTCAAAGCCTATATTTAACCTCAATTCCTGTCTCCCTTTCCAACAGTCCATGATAAAGCTTATTTTCCAGCCGGCACCTGAACACCCAAAAGTCCTCAAGAAATCAACATTAGAGGTGGAAATTATCCAGGTCACTATGCCTGCCAGGAGCTGAGACCAGCACTTCTAATCGCTGTGAGCTCCCTTTACCCACCACTGAATCACTAGCTTCAGGAGTGGAAGCGGAGCTCCTGCACCAGCTCTGCCTATGAACGGTGTCAGCTGCTGGTGGTCCCTCCAAACAGCTCCATTTCATCCCATCACTATCCGTCTGCAGCTGTATTCCCCAAGCCACTCTTTGGGAACTTGATGACCTTATAAAGCATGATTGGGTTTTGTTTAAAGAAACAAAACCAGCTGCCTGCAGGGTACTTTGATCCTAAACAGTATTTTAAAGTACTGGGGCTTGGTGAAGCTAAGAAATCATCTGCTGGTGGGTCGAATCTCTTTTTGCAGAGACCCCGTCTGTCAAACAGCATACCTGATTTTCTTGCTTAGTATCAAATATTTGCTGTCTGTCTGAGTAGAAAGGATATTTTGTCCAGACAGATATCTGTCTTTGCAGTGGGGCATCCTTTCCCTGCTGCCTATTCTCCCTCACACGTGTGTACACATACTCATTTGTGGAGAGGAGCCAGACACAAAGCCAAGGTGAAAAAGCAGTAATCAAAGTTGCACACAAGGCAAAAAATGCCCCCAAATGCCATTAACTTCCAGGAAACAGCAAACCTTGAGAGTCCAAATCACCCTCGGTGAGAGCAAGCCCAGCTCCATTAAGTTCAACAGACTCTGTTACACTTCACTGAAGTAGGTCTTTTGGGGTTTATTTGAGGTTAACTGCCCAAATCCCTGGCTTGCACAGCTCTTTATGTCCAAGATAACAAATGCAAAGGCAAATAGGAGCTAAGAAAGCAGCTGTGCCAGCGCCTGGTTCCCTGCTCTGGCTGCCTGTGTTTGCTGACAGCACAACTATGCAAAGCATTTGGCTCCACACACAGCGTGGCTGTCCTGCTTTTATTCCAGCAGTCCCAGAAATGGCCCGTTTCTCTCCTGTTTGCTCTTGGGCGCTTTGCATAGCAGCCAGGTAGGGATACCCACAGAGTGCAAACAAGCCTTATCAGCACTTTTCCTTGATTATTGACAAGGAGAGTGAATTATAAACAGGGCCTGGCCACGCTGGGCACAAAAGCTGGGCTTTGTCTGCACCTGGAGGATGCTGCAGTGGGAAAAGCCAGGCACTGGTCAAGCTGGGATAAAAGCTTGTGCTGCAAGAGGCCAGAGCTGTTGGTGCCATAGAACTGCCTCATAGGCTGGATGCTCCAGAGCAAAGACAGTGGGACAACTGGCCATGTCACTCCTGCACCATGGTGCAGTTTTACATCACTGTCCAGCTCCAGGCACAGTAAATCCAGATGCAGATCAGCATAGAGCAAATGTCTCAGAGCCTGGCACCCCACAACACCTCTGTATCCTGCTGTTTTCTCATGCATGAGCAAGTCTGGTCTCTATTTGCAAGTGCAGCAATTAATCTCATGTTCAAATGTCTGTGTGATCCAGGACTTAGAACCATGAACCTCACAGTGAAACATCAAACCAATCTCTCTTTAACACATACTTATCTCATAGATAAAAATGGACAGATGGGGGGGGGGGGGGGGGGGTGTGTGTGGTGGGAAGGAAGAAGGAACTTGCCTTAAGGCCTAGGAGCTGGGAAAAATGGATTTTATTAGTCGTGCCCCCAGGGTTCAGCAATAAAGCAGCTCTGATCTTGAAAGAATACACATGTTGGGTGCATGTTGTTGGGAAGCAGAAACGGGGTGTGGGTCGGAGAGGAATGTCAGCACACACGGGATCTGATCAGTTTGTATTGCTATGGGACAGCTTCTCCTGGGCTGGCACTCAGGCATCCCCTCCTTCCTGGGTATTCTGCTCCCCATATCAGCCACCAGCATCCCCAGACCCAGTGCTGGTCAGTGCAGGAATACCATGTGAGCAACTGCTCGCACGTCCTGTCTGATACTTTCATTTCCCAAGAGGCAAATTTCCATCCCACCATCCCCACGCCCACCCCGGGTAACCCCAGCCTTTCACTTTCACCCAGCAGTTCCACACCACAGGCTGTGATTTCACATCAAAGAAGAAGCTGGGAACGTGGTGACTGCTCCCAGGGACCAGGATGGGAATTAACTGGAGACAGTCCAACAGGGATCAGCGAGAAGAGAGAAGACACGATTTATGTGGAAAGAGTGGAAGAATGAGGATTGTTTAGTCTAGAAGATGGATGATGATGACCTTCAGATTCACTCAGGACAGAGGAATGGATTCATCCTTTCCCAGAGGTTGTGGTGGATAGTAGGGGCTATGTCTCCTCCTTTTTTTAAAATAAATAGTACAACCCTCAGTTACCAATTTGGTTCTTATTATGGAAAGAGTCCCCATGTGGAAAGGGGTTTGGGAATCAGAGCCCATTATTATCTTGGGGCAAAACAGGGTCCTTTATGAGAAGAAAATGCTCCCAATTCCCAGATGCCTCAGGGGAGATGCTGTGATGCCTCTCCCAAAGACAGAGCACAAAGCCGCAGCTGGATAAGGGCTCAAGCACCATTCCTTGTACTACGGGAACATCAACATCTCCCTGGGCTCCTGCAGGGCTCTAGGGAGGATCTGAGTGGTGGTGCTTGTACCTGGTATTCCCTGCATTTTTCAGCTTTCTCTCTGTTTTGGGATCACCCTTCTTCATTGCCCTTGAGGCCTCTTACAGCTATTTACATTTCCAAGAGAAGCCAAACTGACAGTTGTTGGCAGCAGCTCAGTCTTTCTGGGATGAGGCAGGGAGCACCATCCCATTTACTCACTCCAAATAAATGCTCCTTCCCTGTAATTCCCAGAACCATGGGGGGATGCAGAGCCACACTTGGTGGTCTTGCACCCCCAAAATTGCCTGAGTGATTACAGTTAGCCAAGGGCCCCACTGGATTTTTTTTTGTCTGGTGAAAAACCATCACCACCTTATATATCAATTTATGATCACTTCTGCACCTCATATGACATACTAGCCTTTCCTGGGACTCTGAGGACCCTGCCACCTCTTCTTTCTCTCCTAGGAGGCAAGGTCCATTGGTTTGGGATAGATTTTTCTTTTGACAAAGAGAGTTTCCACCCTCTGCCACACCAGACACCCTCATTTCCTGCTCCTCCAGTTTTAACTGCAGGTCACAACAGCTGATCAACACAAATCCTGTCCAAGTCCCTGAGGCCTGGGAAGAGATCTGTTATAGCAGGGACTATATAAAACTAACTCCTGATGGGAAACCCTGAAAAGATAAAGCTTTGGCAGGGTAAGCTTATGTGATCCTATTTAAGTGTAAAACAGAGGAGTTCATCATCCATTATTCCTCAGTGGCACCTGAGAAAGGGGTGACCAATGGCTAACTCATGTAAGCAGAGGTAACTATTAGGAGACAGCAAATGTTGATTCCAACAGCAAATGTTAACTACAAAACCTAAGAAGCCG
>VZRO01001319.1:416312-474231 GCA_013397915.1 Daphoenositta chrysoptera
GAATGACACTCAGCTCTAACCCAGGCTGCAGCCCACCTCAGACCATGGCATTGGTGACTCATGAGCTGCAGAGGCCCTGGAAGCCACAAACCAACATTTCTCTGATTTGGGGCTGGTTTCTGGAGCCCTGGACACAGAGGGAAGGACATAATGAGCGCTGCCCTTGTGCCTCAGCAGGGGATGTGCTATCTGAGGACTGCACAGGGACAGAGGAGTCTCTGTCCTCATCTGGGACAGAGGAGTTCCCAAGGGATGCTCTCACGGAGGGAAGGCAGCTGGGGAGATGGTGGGAAGGGAAGGAGGCAGTGGGGAGGGCAGAACAATAGTTATTTATCTTGATTTGAAAACCCAAAATTTCTAGTTTGTTTATCCTGTGCTCTGGGGAGGGAGCACAGATTCCCAGAAAAATGTCTGGGAAAAAGAGGCTCCCATATCCTTCAACCTGTTCAAAGAATAGGACTACAATGTTTATTTGAATTTTAAAAACCAAACAAAAACAAAGGCACGTGGCAGCCCCAGTCCTAATCCACACATGGATGCTGGCACTGCTTGTCTGGATCACAGAAGCCCAGAATGGTTTGGGTTGGAAGGACCTTAAAGCCCATCTCATTCCACCCCCTGCCATGGGCAGGGACACCTTCCACCATCCCAAGTTGCTCCAAGTCCCCTCCAACCTGGCCTTGGACACTTCCAGGGAGGGGGCAGCCACAGCTGGTCTGGGCACTCTGGGCCTCATCTCCCTCACAATAAACTCTTCTCCAAGCCTCCCCTGGTGCCAGAGCAGGTCTGGGTCACTCCATCTTTTTTTTCACCACAATAATATTTTGGAGGGAGGATGGAAACAAATGAACAAGTACCTTAACTGACAATCTCTGTAATTCAGTTCACATAAATCCACAATTTCAGTGTTAAAGAGGGAATCTCTCCTCAGCCACTCAGTCACTTCCATGAATCCTCTCCCTTTTCAGAGCAGCTCACCCTGGTCCCAGGCTGACAGCCTGTCTCAGGAGCTGACCACACTCTGAAGGTGTGAGACACACCAGGTGGTGAAAGCAAGATGGAGGTGGTGAAAGGGGGAAGTCTATTAACAAAAATCACACAAATGGTACAATAAGATGTACGAAAAGGCACTGCATGTGTTTGCACTCACTACCAATAATTCAGAATGTAGAGCAGCCACCAGTCTGGATGAACAGCCCTACACCTCCTGCCATTAAACTCATCACAGGGTCCAGAGACAGCAGAATTACATTTATTGCATTTTTCCTAGATAGGTTTTAGCCAAAACAATGGCTTAACTCTTTCATGTCCTGTAGCAGGCACTATGGAATATTATACATCATTCTGATGTGTGAGCTAAAAGACAAAGAGCCTTTTTTTTTGCTTAGACCTCAGATTGGAGAGGTTTGATCTGGCACTGCTTTTCAGTAGGAGAGAGCTCACACTTGGCAGGAAAACACCTTTGAAATCAGACTTATTGCAAGTGGAGAAGGAACCTTGCCTGCCATTCTTCATGAGCAGTTGTCTGGTACCTCAAGCTCCCCTGGGGACAGCAGTATTTAGTCAAATTTTGGTTCTCAGAAGGGGCTAAAGGAAGGCAGGGAAATCACACAGCAAGAGGTACCAAAGGCTATTTTTATCCTGTCTGGGTTTACACCCACATGTGTGGGTTTGTTGGTTTGGTGCATGAGCCAATTCTCAGCTGGTTTGCTGACAAAAGCAAGGAACAACTCATCAGTGTGAATGGAAACACCCTGGTTTAAGACCATGAGTGATCTGGTCTCTAAGATCTATTGCAGTAATAAAAGCGGGCATTCCTTACTTTGTGGAGAAAATACATTGACAATGAACTTATTTCAGTGTCATTAATGCCTTTATATATTTAGCGCCATAAAAGTAAGCTATTGAAAGAATTTCTGGAATGTAAAATGCTGTCAAGTAGAAAAGGAACATACTAAAATTTATCAGTATCTGGTAGCCATCTCAGAAGAGACTAAACTGGACCAAAGATGTAGACACAGCCTTTGGAGCCTCCCAGGCTGGACTGGGGAATGTTAGTGGGTAAGGCCTTGGGTGCTTTCCCTCTGCACCCAACACTGGTCACTTGTGGAGGAAGGATGCTGGGCAAAATGAACCTTTGCTCTGGACCACCTGGAGATGTCCCTACATTTGGTAAACAGTGATGATCAGGCTGAGCTTTTATTCCCTTCCTCTAAATTTTCTTGTTTCCCTTCTAATAAACTAACCATTACAGAAACAGCCTTAGGAAATAAACTGCAAGGAGCAGCCTTGTCTTGTTTTCCAGCAGCAAAAACATGGAACAAAGCACAAGAAAATTCTATTGCTTTGCAATTCTGTGCATCTTTCAAAATGTTTCTCCCACTGCAGTCAGTCCTTAGGACTGACCACCAGTGCTTCCCAGCCCATGGAAGTGCTGCAGCAAGCAGGATTTACCCCATGACCTTCCCCTTCTTCCTACCTCCTCTCCCTGATAGACCTAAAACTGATTATCTACATCCAGAAGATCTCTGGGGAAGTGGAAGTGAAAAGCTTCTCCTTTGGGGAATTTTGGGGTTGTTGGCCTTTTTCAATGCTGAATTTCTTACCCTCCTCTATCAGAGGCAGTTCACATCCTGCTGACTCGACCCTTCACACACCAATTCAAGCCAAAGAGGCAGCCCTGACCACATCTAACAATGACAGCACAAATTCAAGATTGTGTACATACCCCCCCAAGTTTCCATCCAGTGTGATTGATCAAATATTTGCTTTTCTCAAAGCAGATAACTTTTCTGAACTTACAATCCTCAGCCACAAAGCCTTATCCCCCTGTGCTATTTATCTCCTGAGTACAAAGGCCAATTGATTTCTTCCATGACAGGCAGACCCAGGCTCTCAGCTTTCACCCCTGCTGCAGTTCCTGGTTTGAGTCTTTGTTTGGGACTCATTTGGAGAGCAAGGGAGAATAATGGGGAGAAGAAGGTCACTAAAGAATAAAAATGTTTAGAGTTAACCAGTCATCTGAGTACAAAGAAATCATTCAGTCCCTCTCTGTAGTGAGGGACTAATTTACCCATGGCTCTTTAAGGCTGTCACACCAATTTCTGGTGCTCTGAGTGGAGCTTGGCACTTGCAGAGGGCAACTCCTGCCTCCTAAATGAGTTAGAGAAACTATCCAGTGGCTGAAGTCACACAGCCAAGGAGCAAATGCCATCCTGCCAGGCGTTCTACAGACCCTGAGATAGCAAATACAGTCACAGTGTCTCAGCATTAACTTCTGAACCTTGAACCATGAGGTCAAATTTCCACTTCCAATTGAGACTCAGAAGCAATGTGCTGCTGGTCTGCAAGCCCCAGAGCACAGGAGGGGATAGCTGCAGATACTGGGAGTAATAAGAAAAGCACAGCTTGGCACAGGGACAAGCTGCTCCTGAGCTTCCATCCCAAATTTCAGATGCAGGCCCACTGGGCCAGGGAAGCTGCTGGAAGAGCAATATTATGAGGATCCACAGCCTTAGGATGACCCTAAGAAATGGAATCGCTTCAGGAAATGGAGCTATGAGACAGAGATCCAGTAAAAAAATACAGTGGAAAAATGCATCACTTGGCTTAGTTTTAGTTTTGAAAGTAGGGCAAAAGCCTTCAGTTTCTCACTCTTGCATTTTGTTTTTCTTAAGCCTTTGCTACAGAGGGAAGATCTCGCCTGCCCATGAACTTGTGGCTGTTGCCTGAACACATGGAAAGCTGATCCACTGCTGGTGGAGGTCTTCCTTATTCCTGCAAAGGGCTTGAGAGCCAGGCCTTTCCCTCTGTGTTATGCCTGGTTTTAAGGTGCCAGGGAACTACTCCACAGGTTTACTCGCTGCTCTTGATTTTCACTCTTCAGCTGAACTGCCTAGAAGGGCAGTTGGACACCTGAATTGTGACAAGTTCTTCTGCCTTTTAGCCTTTTTGAAATTGTCCTTTCTTGGGCACCTCTACTGTGAATGGAAGGCAGACAATAAGGATTAATCCTTCCCAGGAGTGCCACGAGCAGGGGAGTTTTCAGAGGCAGGGCTGGACATGCATAGGGCTGATTATAAAATCAGGTGGGCTGGAGAAGTTGGTAGAAGTTAGAGGGCAGAGAAGCAGCCTCCAGATTCATTGACAGCTGGGGAAACTCCTCTGGGAAAAGCAGCCTTTTGTGACATTAAATTTGGCACCCTGAAGCTTTGGGTTCCACCTTCAGGTTCAGCATACCCACAACCTTCCTTTTCTCCCCCATGTACCCCTCTGCCTTTCCACCAAGCTTTGGAAAAGACTCCCTTAAATCAGAGATCTAGTCCAGGTTTCTCTTGCTTCAGAGAGAAGAGCTACGAGGGAAGAGAATACACAACTGGAGAGATGCTTTTTGTGTTTGGGACACGCTGATGAGTCCTGTACCCACAATGTGAACACATGAGATGTTCCTGAGCAGATTTTCTGCCAATTTTCCCCCACTACATCCATCCCTAGAGATACTCATCATTGGAATAATAGCAAGGGTGGGTATTGTTGGAAGCTTCAGCCTGGAGGGCCATGGAATAACTTGATCCAAAAGCTCACTAAGACCTGCCTGGCATTGAGGGGCAGATGCACCATTTCCTACTCAGCCAACTCAGTTTTTCCTTGTATTCTCTCATTTAATCACAATAACATCATCTGCATAGCACAGATACAGGACAAAAAACACCAAGCAAGAGCTACGTGCTGGAAGAAGAACGTGAGACTCGGCCAAGAAGAATAGTTTATGATAAAACTCGTCACTTTTCAGATGCCTTACCCAAATGTTTGAAAAGCACGGTGGAAAAGGAGACCTTTCATTGTTTCCCTCCCACAAAATCTCTGAGTTTTGCAAAGGGCACTGAAAATTCTGGCTGTAGTTGCTTGGTTAAATCAACATATAGCCAGAGTCAGGAAAAATCCCATTAACTTCAGTTTGCATCAGTTCAGAGTGTGCCCCTGAAAATTTTAGGGTCACTTAATCCTGCTTTAAGGAGCTCTGTACTTTTGGATCACGTTATCACCATGAAATAACATATCTGGAATCTGGGTTGTTTGCACATGAGCTCCACAGCAAAGATAAATGAAGTGGGAACTGCCCACATCTCTTGCATATGGAAATCTGTGTTTAAAAACAAGAACACCCACACAGCTCATCATCAGGAGATGAGTTTCTTGTTGTTTTGTGGTTGCACTCACAATAGCAACACTGTTCTGTGATAGAGAACTTTCAGCCTCGGGTCTTGTGATTCTCAGGGAACTTTTATTTGCATGTCCAATCCCACTGAAGCCCAACAAGTCATGATCAAATGGATACTACTTGATTCACATTGGAGGTCTTGGTGATTCTCTCATCAGAACTATGCATCAAAGGTGGGGAATAGGAAGCACCTTGGCTTTAGAGGATGTAAGAAGAACCCCGTGTGGGATCCACATTGAACCAGTGACAGAAATAAGTGATGGTTTTCAATCTAACCTCCCTCACCCAATTTTTCCATTCCACTTCCTCATTTTAAGAGCTTTGTAGGAGCTGTCAAACCCAGCCCTTGTGTGAATTCTGTCAGATACACCTTGCACCAAGTCCAGAGGCCCCACATGTGTGGCAGCCAGTCATTCCCTGCTTCCCAGGTCAGTGTCATTTCTGGTTCCACTTGGTCCAGGGTGGGACAAGCTGCTCTGATTAGGGACCTGTCAGCACACAGAGCTGGTTGTCACAGCCTCCCACTGCCAGTAGCATTGACTGGTGTGGGCCCTTACAGTCTCTGTAGGAAGAGAAAGCATTTATCCTTCCTCGTATTTTATAGGGGAAGCAAAACTGAGCAGTTTTACCCAGGAAATCTGTGATAAAGAAGAAGAATTCAGTGCAATCTCCCCAGTTTTTGCTATTGCTAAACCATGGGTAAAGCCTACAAGTACCACATGAGGCCAGGTTCACATTAAAACAAGATTTTAAGAAGGATTTCATAAGTTATTTCTTCATTTGTGCTTGCAGTAGCACTCGGGGAAACACAAGATCCAAGAGTCTCTTGGAAGGGGGCTCTCGAAGACATTATTAGAGCACATGCACCCTCAGCCCAGCAGATGCTCACGTGCTTTCAGCTGTGCTCAGCCAAGGCCAAGGTGTTCCGTGGAGCCCCATGGGAATGATGCATGTCTGTGGAAGCTGGGCTGAGCTAATAATGTTTGACAACTGGGTTGGATAAAGGGAGAGCAGCCACGTCTCCTCCCCAGCCACTCAGTGGGCCAGTTCCGAGCACAGGAGGAGAAGGCCCATCCTCATTCCTTGCATCCACAGTCAGCCCTGTCCACAGTCACGTCCCTCCACAGGAGGGGAAGGCAGTAATATCACCACTCGCACTTGTCAGCAGCCCTTCACGCTCAGCTTTCCCCAGAGAGCAGCAAAGGGTTGCTTTCAGGAAGCAAAGCACATATTTTCCACAGTGATAAACGGGAGAGGTTCTTCCCAGGCAGAGGCTGGAACAATCCTCCAGCACACACACGCCCCACACGCAGCTTGAGGGGGTCACGGCTGGCTGGGTCAGTGCTGCCCACCAGGGACAGTGTCAGACACTGATCATCACCTGGGACTCACCTTAAAAAACTCCTCAAGTCCCACACAAGCCACTGGGAAGCTTTCATTAGACACAAGGGGATGGGGAGGATGTGATTTTCACACCCTCCTGATTGGGGAATAAGGGTCTGATCTCAGCAGACCAAACTACACAGCAGCAAGCACAGCGGTGAGCAGTGTTTCACCTGATCAAAGGCACTGCAGGGACCAAAGGACTGTCACCACGGCCTGGGGCACAGCAGGGAACACACAGCCGCTGCTGGCCTGGTGGTGTTAATATTCGCTGCTGGCTCATGGCCTCAGGCGATTTCTCCAGAGCAAAGAGGGTGTGAGGTACAGGAGGAAGAAGCTGCAGTGAGAACAGGTATTGGTATCTGCTGCGCAGCTCCCAGAACTTGTGCATTCAAGGCTTACAGTCAGAGGTCAAGTCCACATTGACTCCTGGCAGCACACACACCTCTGAGAGAGGACAGAGAGGTCACAACCTCTGCTTGAGTGGCTCAGTACATCTTCCAAGAGACCAGAGAGACAACAGCAGAAAATCCAGCCCAAACAGACAGCTCTTCAATCGCCTTGAACGCTCTTCCATCCCACACACAGAGGTGAGTCAGTGGCCTTTAGACCTCTGGGGCTGTGGAAGCTCTCCAGAACGCTTTCAATTGCCTTGACCCTTTGGCTTTCGTGAGCCCACACTCAGGCAGCAAAGCCAGCATTAGCATTTCACAGGGTGGGTTTAAAGCCAGGGTGCCCACGAAGAGATGCTGATATGGCTTGAGCTCCAAGTCAAACAAACTGGAAGGAACTAAACAGAGCAGAGGAGTCTTCTTGTTTTGCAAATCATGACAGTTGCCAGCTCTCCCTTACCTGCTAAACACATCTCAAGCTTGTGGAAAAGTATTTGGGAATGAGCTTACAACACCAGCTGATGCTGGAGTCATCTCCCTGCCTCAAGGGCCAAGCTGCAATCAGCTCTCTTGGGAGCAGAGTGTGCTTGGGGCTGGGAGCAGGAAGGAGGACTCACTCCTGCGGGAAGCTGACCCGGGCAGGATGGGCTGATAGCCACCTATCAGCAAGACTTCCATTGCTAGTAGCTGGCACAGTCTCAAATCTGCTTGGATCGCTGCTCCGCTGCCTCCTCACTATCCCAGACTTCCTCTGGTCCCAGCAACCTCTCAGCGCTCCCCGGCACAGCCCTGCCAGGCACTCTCCTGGGGTCAGCCCCTCACAATCCCATGGCACTCTCCCAGGGGCAGCCCCCTGCCCCATTCCACCCAAACCCCTCCAGAGGGCTGCACACCCCAGAGCAGGGCCTGGATCTTTCAGTGGGAGGGAGGACCTCGCTCCTTGAGCTCCCTGCAGTCCCACCAAGGCCCACACAAATCACACACGGTGGCGGCCAGCCACGTCTCACTTCTTCCAGCCTGACAATTCTTAGAGTGTATATGAAAAAAAAACCGAGTCCAAAAAAACCTTCAGCAAAAAAGGCCCCGTGGACATCTGTGCAAGCTCTGTCCAGATGTTTGTCTCGGCTGGCTGCTGGGGTGGGGTGTATTTGACATTTACATTTAACAAAACATCCCAAGATCTGTGATTACAAAGGGCCAGGGGAGACACACTAGAAATGGGAAGGAAGGAGTTTTTCCTGTTTGCAGTGGATGGATTTGTCTGACAGTTGGGCAGAACAAGTCCTTCAGAGACTGGCAGCAAGGGAGAAAGGAGGCCTGGTTTAGCCCATCACTCACAGCATTACAATCACATCACACTTGGTCACAGAGAAAGGAAAGAACCAAAATAAAACACACCTCCCTAAGACACATCACAAAAAGAAATAGAGGCTAAGGCCAGGAAAGAATTCCAAATAGTTCCACTTCAGAGATAGCAGAAGAAAGAAAGAAAGGGGAGAGGTTAATCCAGAGAAAGGAAAGACAAATTTTAATATGTATTTTTCTGTCTGAACTTCAGTTAAATAGCTCTCCTTGTGTTATATGAACAAGTTGACAAAGGCTGAAAGAAACAAAACCCCAAACAAAACCCAAGACATCACCCTTGAATACCAGAAATCCTTTTGCTGCAGACCATGAACTGCAGTCAGGCAAGATCCCAGCTACACACAGGCCCACAGAGAGGGGGCAAGGGCATAGTGAAAGAACTGATGAAAATCTGATAAAGTCATGATTTTTAGAATAAATGTCTGAACTTTCCTAGGCTGCCCAGCTACCTGGTCAGACTGCACACAGGACAAATGCCCAAGAATGGCCCAGTCTGGCCAAGGATCAGTCCCTAAAATACCCAGAACAATCTGGAATCACCAAGGCAGTTTTACCACTTCAGTAAAGGAGACCAACAGATTAATTTTCCCGTTTGGATTTATCAGTTTTCTATTCAGTTTGGGTAGGGGGAAGTATTTTTAATGTGCTGTGATAAAGAAATAATGATGAGGTACTAAGAGATGCTGTGACACATGGAATAGGTTTTTATATTCACTCAGCAATGGTCTTCTCTGTTCCAAGTTTGGTGAAGGGATGAGGCAGAGGGATATATTCCTGCCAGGGTGCTTGTACAGCACATCTCACTCTCTGCTAGTCCCAGGTAATGGAAACTTAAATTCCAAGGACAAACCATGGCACCCGACTGGGGACATGTGTAGAGAGCACACAGGCCACTGAGGGAAGAGGCAAGAGCCAAGCACAGGGATCCCAAGATAAGCATTAAATTGTCTTCCCAGAAGGAGGACAGGCACTGCCAGGCAGGCTTGGCTTTTGTTTCTTCCCTGTTTGTCTACCAGGAGAATCTCCATCAAAGAATAAACTCTTTTTTATCTGAGGACATTTGAAGTGTCCTCTTTTAGCAGTTTGAAATATGCACATAAACTTTTCACCATGAACCATGCACGGCCCCATCAGCAAGATCCCAGTAATTATTTAGACAAACGATTTATTTAGCCACCAAATCTGACCAAGCAATTGACAAAAGTTTCAGGCCACGCACTCGGCACCGCAATTCCCAGCCCAGGATAACAGCGCGGCTCCTGGTGAGCAGGGCAGGCAGGGAGCCAACCTTCCAGAGAAACAAGGCATCCCTTTGTGAACACAGCCCTCAGGGCTTCTCTTTGTCATCCTAGAGTAATTATTTTGCATATCTCATCCTGGGTGAGTTTGAGGGTTGCATTTCATTACATCCCAGGCACAGGTGTTGTACCAGACTTTAAGGAGAATTTTTGATCCTGAGAGGAGCAAGGAAAACTGGATATTGAGAGACTGTTAATAAAAATGCACCATTAGAAAGACATAGTAGATAAAACAAATATGCCTCCTTTAATTATGCATAGGCAGTAATTAATTTGCATTATTAACTAATTAATGACTCACTTCAAGGGCAAGGGAAAATGGTGTGTTTATAGCTAAAAATGATGTTATTGCTGCTTAGAAAATAAAAACAAAACATCAATTGAAGATCAAATAGCTCTGTCAAGTCCTGAATTTTGTTCCAGGAAATCCTGTGTTCTTCTCCCCAAGGAGCAGTGATTCACAGTTGTGTCTTGCTAAAAAGACTGAAGCTGGGTACTCTCATTTGCTCCACTTTGAGAAGTTTTTAAATTTTTTTGGTCCAAATTTGCAGATTCCCAGAGCCAAAATAAGCTGCAGAGTGTGAGACAATAATAAAAATTTGAGATTTATTACAAGGTTAGTAATATTTTAGCACTTTGGAGACCTGGTAAAGAGCCAAGACGGCCTTCTCTTTGCTCTTTGCCAAGTATTGTAAGAAACAGAACAAAACAATATGGAACACTCACAGCCCAGCAAGTAGAGAGATGAAAAGTGCTCCAGGTCATGGAAAAATAGTGACTTTCCCAGGAGGCTGCAGTGGCACCACACAGACCCACACATGGGCTTGGTGCACCCAAGTTTTGGAGAAATGGAGGGAGATCTTGCAGTCAGTCCTGTTGTATTTTTGTCTCCAGTAAAGACCTAAAAAGGTTTAGAAGTGTTTCAGTTCTCTCTCAGTGTCCCATAAATTGCCTTCCCTTGAACTGGTTGTAAGGAGCCACGTGTTTGGTGCAGAGGGAGCCCAAGTTCATGGCTGCTCCTTGGCTGAAGAAGCAGCAATGCCTCAAACGAAATGAGTGTGTAATTTCCCAGGCAAGGAAATGCTGAAGGGGGCTGCTTGTTGCTGCTCCAGAAGGGAGGCATGGGACCGGAATTCCCAGCTATCCAAACCTGTATGAGCCAGAAAATCTTTGCTGATTAGTTTACGGATGCTCAGGTTTTAAACTGCAGTTCTAGCCCACTTTGTTTTTCTTCCCAATTTCTCACAAGAGGCCTTTCTGAGACAAGGCAGGAGATGCAGCTTCAGTCAATCTTATTGCCAGTCCTCCTTGTTTCTGTCAGGATGTGAATTTTGTCACCAAGCTAAGCATGACCAGATGGGGACAACAGCCAAATAGGTCTACATAACATCACAAATCTCAACTACCACATAAAAGAAAAAAAAACACAAAAAACTCCTGATAAGCCTTCCCCAAACCCCTCTAAACTCACCCCACCCTCATTACTTCAGTTGCACTAAAAGACAAGTTGATCTATACTAAGCATCTTACAAGGAATACAGCCCCTACCTCAATATCCTGTGATTTCCAGGTCCTAATTAAGGAACAATTCCAGGAAATGAAATTATAGCCCCAAAGAGCCTGTGTGAACACTTGCAACAGGGGTGTCAGTAGATATGCTAATACCTGACTCCCCAAAATGCTGTGGAGAGCATCCCTTTCCTGTTTCCACATGAATTCATGGACTCACCACACTTCTAGCAGAACAAACCCACAGGAGCCAAGTGGGCAAGCAGAATTCGCAGCTGAACAGACTCAACTGTCTCCAGCCATTAGAAGGAAATACATGAGGGCTTTTCATTGGCAACACCAGGCTTTAAAGACATTGATTATTCAGCCTAATCACACAACTGACTATGACTTGCATTTGTATTTTTCATTACTTTCTCTGCATCACTAAGGACAGAGCTTTTTTGTTAAAAGAAGAGAAAAGCCCCTCAGTAATCTCAAGTAATTCCATGACTCTGAGCTAGCAAAGGGAAGAGGAAACGTAAAGTATAACCAGGTACACAACAGTTACAGAAAAACCTTAGTAACAGTGGGAGAGAGGCCAACACTGATTCACATGTGACCTGCTACTCCTAGGAAAAACATATGATTATATCATCCTCCTCTCCAATTCCCAAGGTGATGTGGTAGGAAAATCTCAAACGGGGCAAAGTGATCACAGTAAAATCATGGAATCATGGAATGGTTTGGATTGGAAGGGAGCTTAAAGATCATCCCACCCCCTGCCATGGGCAGGGACACCTTACTCTATTCCAGGTTGCTCCAAGCCCTGTCCAACCTGGCCTTGGGCACTTCCAGGGATCCAGGGGCAGCCACAGCTTCTCTGGACACCCTGTGTCAGGGCCTCCCCACCCTCACAGCAAAGGATTCCTTCCCAATATCCCATCCATCCCTGCCCTCTGGCAGTGGGAAGCCATTCCCCCTTGCCATGTCACTCCAGGCCCTTGTCCAAAGCCTTTCCCCAGCTCTCCTGCAGCCCCTTTAGGCACTGGAAGGGGCTCTAAGGTGTCCCCAGAGCCTTCTCTTCTCCAGGTGAGCACCCCCAGCTCTCCCAGCCTGGCTCCAGAGCAGAGGGGCTCCAGCCCTTGGAGCATCTCCATGGCCTCCTCTGGACTCTCCCCAGCAGCTCCACATTCTTCTGATGTTGCACCCCAGGGCTGGAGGCAGGTGAGGTCTCACCTGAACAGGGTGGAGGGGCAGAATCCCCTCCCTCATCCTGCTGCCCACACTTCTTAAAATGTTAAGTTAAGCATTATTGTGTTTTTTCTCCTGTTTTTTAGATGTTTTCAAAGAAACCCCGTTAACTATATTAATGTTTGGGGGGATTAAGTGTCCTGTGTCCCCTCCCACCACTTATCTACCCTGCTTCTTCCCAGCCGAGATGCCTGAGGCCACCAAGTCAGACCAGGAATTCCTGACCACTGAGGGGTTTGTTGTTTTGGAAACAGCAGTCAATGACTAGAACAGACATGGAAGACCAGGCTGAAAAGAGATGATGGATGTGAGGACACTGGAAACACAACTTGGTTCTGAAAGTCTTTTCTCCTCTGAGCAAACCACGTTCCAAAGATGCTCAGAGCACTTTCCACATTAGCTTGCATTGAGAGCACCGAAAAAAGGGGAAAAAGAATTTTCCAAAGGGAAAAAATATCAGAGGCCTTGATTTAGCAACTCTTAGAACAGATTAGCCTTCATCTTACAAACAAATGCCAAGTAAAAACATCAGTTCAATAGGAAAAAAAACCACTCCAAAATACTATTGTTTAGGAAATTGAATGTTTTAAGTTGTATTGTTTTCCAGAAAGCTTTGAAATAAAAGTAGCTTTGAAACATTCACAATTCTCGCCTTTAACTCTTTTCAAGTGCCTTTACAAGAGTAATTATGGAAAATAACATTCAGGTCTGCCTTGCACATGGTTAGATGTGTGTGCAATATAACAGAACATGGGCAGCTAGAGATATTCGAGGGTTTGTTCCAGCCATGATTTTCTCTAGTCTTCCATCTGATCCCAGTAGGATTACAGGAGAGAAAACACTGCCTTCCACAAGCTATACTCTTTTGGATGTAGTTTGATTTAAAAAAATTTTAAAACTGGGAAATGGCTGTCAAGGGAAATAATGCCAGGGGTGGAGGGTGGAGAGGAAAGGGATTGCCAAGAGGGCTGCAGTTTCCAGAGAGCAGAGCATGAGTCAGCAGAGTAAATTTCTTTTAATATATATATTGCAGAGCACAGTGATGCCCTGAAGACCACTACAGATGAAACCTCTTTACTGTGTGTGTTTTATCAATCAGGCAGCAAGATCTCATTACTTCCTGACAGAGAAACTCCCTGCAAAAACAGCTGGGATACTTTAAAAAAAAAAAAAAACACAAAAAAACCCCACAACTTATTTATTTTTTAAGGAGAACTTGGGCAATCTTTGCCCTTGAAGGCCTTGCCAATATGAGCAACATCTTCCATCTCCTTATATCTGATTTGTCACCGCAATATACAAGAACTTGCTTTTCTCTCTCCCTGACCTTGCAGCTCTGTAGGATTCGGGAGTCCTCAAGGGCTCCTTTTATTTGCTCTTAAATCCGGCTGAAAACTTTCCCTTTTGGAAAACATTCCCGTCTCCCAGTGGCTGGCTATGGTTACCATCTCCCACAGCAGCCAGCCCTCTTTTACTTGTGTTTACTCCACTTCCTTGGCACTCACACACCACTCCATGCCTACAGAGGAGCTGGAAAAGCTGCACCGTCCCCAGCCACACAGCAGCTCTGCGTCACTGGGAGGCTGAAAGAGGCACACTCAGAGCCCCAAAAGTGGTGGGCACACCCCACTCTTACCACTCAAACCCTCGGGGAGTCAGGTCTAGGTGCTCCAAGACCCCTTAGTCCAGCAAACACCTCTGAGATCTCACACAACCTACTAAAATGGCTTTTTCTTTCTTCTCACAGTAATAATTTCCAGTCCTTCATCCTGAGCAGCCTCATTTTACCACCCAAATGTCCAAGTAGGACATTGGCCACTTAGCTACCAACAATTCAGTGTCAGATTAAAGACTCTGGCTGCAAGAAGGGTGGCAGGAAAGGCACAACACCTGCATATCAACAAAAGGAAATCCAACACTGTAAAATGATGAATACCTGCTATAAATTGCAGCTCCTAGAACATCTCAATAATCCTCATGCTGTTGCTCAAGGCTGTGCCAGTGGGGAGAGTTATTTCCTCCCCCTGCTCCTGGGAACAGGCAGGATCCAAGGATTAGAGCATGACCCTCTAGGAAGAACTGCCTAAGTACTTTGTGGACCAGAGGCGTTGAGGGATGCTGGTCCTAACACAGCTGAATCACCTTCCCACTTAGCAGCCAGGGCAGGTGTCCTCAATCACATTCCTGCTCCTCCAGACCGCCTCAGAGAGCGTCTCAGTGTTTGGCCATTTGCCTCCCCAGGACTGTCTCCAGCCCCTCCTTGCCTTCAGGGCTGGGCCAGGGCAATCCCAGGCACATTGTCCATGGAAATGGACACTTTTTGGGCAGTCAGGGCTGGGGTCAGGGTGGCCTGGACTCTCTTCATGCTGCAGGCAGTCTGCTGCTCCTTCACATCACAGGCATAATTAGAGCTCTTCAGATGCAACCAGACTTTGATCAAAATGACCCCAAACTGTGAGGCTCTAGAAAGCACAAAGGTGGCCGTGTCTAGTCCATAATTTCCCAGGAGCACCAAGTGAAACTGCCACACTACCCCTACCAGGAGCCTTGGAGCTGCTTTGTCCCAGGTGTCGCTTCTCGGTCTTGCCAACAAGAGCATTATTGTTAGAAACAATAGAACTTTTAAATAATTTTAGTTAATGGCTTTAATGAACTTTTTAATTAATTGTTTTAATTAATCATAACCAATCTATATGAATTAAAAATAGTGTGTTAGTCTTAAATTACTCTTAGCCAGCACTGACCAAACTTGTCATAAGCTACTTTTGGAGCTTGGGGAAACTACTGAAACTTTAAGTTCTTTTAAACTAACTCTGATATGCTTCAGTGAACAAAGCCTGGGAGAAGAGAGGTGTATTGTTGAAATTGAAAATAAGGAGCCCAGAATTATGGACAACAAGGGCATTTTGCAGAAACCACAAGATAAAGAAAATATTAATAAAGACTCGCTATATGTGTGCTGGAAAGACCCAGCTGGAGGAAAAATATACTAAAAATATGGAGTAATTAGCACGAACAGTGAAAAATCAATAACCAATAGAGGATAGAATACTAATTATTGAATGATGTCATTTTGAACCTATGAACATTGATTTCTTTGTTTGCCAAAAATGTATAAATAAGTGGAAAAGTTTTGTATCAGTGCTTGTGTAGAGGCCAAAATTTTGTTGGCCACACACACAAACCTTGGCCAAGAATAAGGTAATGCCTGACTCACTAACACCAAAAAGGCAGTGTTACAAGGTTTTATTTATCCTGATTTCAGAGGATTTGGTGACATTATCATGAGTGATAACCCAGGCAGGCTTTAGGATAAAGGGCTTGTTTTCCTGTCCCTTCGGCATGAACATGTGGATTTCTCAGGCAAGCTTTTATTCTGAAGCAGGAGCTGGAGCAGCTCACCCAGCCCAGGCTGTGCCTTGCATCTCTCAGAGGATTCCTCCCCGCGTCTGTGAAACATCAGAGCTTTCTGTTCAAGCACATGTGGGCTCCTGCCCAGCTCATCCTCTCCTCTCCCTCGTCTCTGAGTAGGGCCAAAGAATTTTCTGCTCTATTTCTCCTGACTGAAATGGGTTTTGACCCCAGTGCTTTCAGACCTGGGGGCCTGAATGTGTGACTTCAGCATCCATTTGTATGAAAGCAGGTTGTGGTATCACAGAGAGGAGTGAGGAGGTCCAGCCTTGACCCAAAACCTACAGGGGTCAGTGGGAAGGCACTTTGGGGATGTGATTGGGCTGTGGGTGTTCAGCTCAGGGGTGAAAGCACTGGGCTCACAAGAAAGCAGTGGAGGGGTTCTGCTCTTGCCATTTGGCTGCTGGGTCCCTCTGTATTTCACCATTCTGCTTCCTGAATAAATCTCCATCATGATACAGGACCCCTTGAAACCTTTGGGTGGAGGGAGTTCAGAGTCATTAAAAAACCAGCTCAGAACTCCTGGCTTCTCAAATGAGCTGTGCCACCAAAATCGCTCACCAAGTAGTTGTGAGTTATGAAAGCGCTGGGGAAAGTCAGGGTCAATTTGCAAACAGAGCAAACGGGAGGAAATCCGATGCATAAATAATCTGTCGTGAACTCTTCACCCATTGCTCTCCCCGTTTAAAGCCTCCATGAGCTAATCAGCAGCTCTGTTCCTCAGTGAAGGCTGACAGTGTGTGTGCCTTCTGTGGTGTGATGTGATCACCCCTAATTGATTTTGGCTATGGACTCGCTGTGCGTGCTGGATATCTGGGAAGAGCAATAACTTCAACATGCAATCATCCTGGGCAGTGACCAAGACAAGTTGTTCTCCAACAATCACTGGATACCTTCCTCCGTGCAGCTTCAATGCTCCAGCTTAGCTCATCGTTTGGGAGCCTTTCCTCTGCAGCCTTGAAGCACCTGCTTGCTGGAAACAAGGCCTCCTGCCTATTTAACCTTGGATTTCAGGGCTTTGGACTTTCATGGTGAAATCTGGTATGAATTTTTCTTTGGAAAAGGTAAACTGCTCTTTTAAAAGCACTAGAAAAATCTCTGTAAAGCAGGGTCTATGTGGCAGATTTTGGAGGTCTGTAAGGACAGAGCTGAGCTGCTGTGAACACTGATGTGGGTGACACACTACAAAAATAGCTGGAATCCTCGCAGAAAGCACTCCTCTGGTGCTGTGTTTCATTAGTATTCCCACCCCATTACAGTCCCAAACCTCTCCCCCATCATCAAATACTCTTTTATGTGGCCAGATCTCCTTTCAAGATCTACTGCTTGCCTTGCTGGACTTTCATGGTGAGATTGGTCACAAAAGACATTTCACTTACTGCTCTACAAACAACCATCCTCAGCTCATGGGATATGTTCATCCATCACCAGATTTTAGGATTTCTCAGGAAGAGTTCCCCACTGGGATCTCTGATGGAAGTTTAAACTGTTGGTCTGAGAACAAGGGTAGATAACCTTACCCAGATTTTGTTTTGTGAATCAAAGTACTGACTGGACCCAGATTTAAATTAACCCAAATCTCATTTACCAGAAAAGGTGATTCTAACCAAGATGTGGGTTGATTTATAAGCCAGTCCAGGTTCTATACCTGCTCCTGGGGAGTCTCTTCCATCCCATAGCTGCACAAAAAGGGCAGCAGTGCCCTTAGCTTCTCACCACCTGCCTTTTAGCACAGGTTGCTTGCTGATTCCCAAAGGCATTTCCATGCAAAACGTCCCTTTGGCCCAAAGTGACTTCACTAACACACAAATGGCTTTCACTAAGGAGGACCAAAGACAATTTGTGCTGGAAAGAGGCAGCATCATCTTTAGGAGGTGCTGCTGTAGCAGGCCAGGCCAGTCAGGTCTTCAGCAAGAAAAGAGATTTGAATGGACCCCAATACAGCTAAAGACATGGCAGAGGGTAGGAGGAGTCATAGGAACAGGTCCTTTGGAGGTCAAATTGAAGATCCATGAAAGCCAGTACACTGACCATAGGTAGGGAGTGAGGGCAGGAAGAGGGGAACCTGCAGGGATCCCTTCCTCCCTGCCCTGCTCCTCGCAGCCACCAGCAGGTCAGGGACTGCCAGCAGCGTGGATGAATTGCTCTTCCCAAACCTGAATCCTCTTCCATTTGCAGTATCTGACAAGGAATTTTGGTGTTATATCCTCCATGCTGTGTGTGACTGAAAGCCCTCTTTCATGTCCCTTCAGGGCAGTCATTCCTTTACTTGTTTTCCTCCTCCATAGCTTTCCACTATATCCTTCTTGAGGAAGATGAATAGGGCTGCACACAGAATCCCGACCCCATGGATTTATATAATCACAAAGAGTGTTTTCTGTGCAGTTCACTATTTGTCTATGATAAGTCCTGCCTTTTGGTTTCTGGTGAACACTAAGCTGATGTTTGTACAGGCTGATCCACAGTAAACTCTCTGGAGCAGTGATAACTGGGTGTGCATGTGGCTGGGCTCCCTTTCTCCTGTGTGCTTTACCTTGCATTTGACAAAATCCAATCTCATCTGCCATTTTCCCAAATATCCCCCCCAGTACCAGGACATCCTTCTACATCTCTTTGTAGTCAGCTTTAGCTCTAAATAATCCTACCGAGTCTTTGCAAAACATTTCTCTGTAAAATCTAAGTGTTTCCTCCTGCCCTTTGTTTGCTATTATTTTAAGTTTGTAATTGAGGAAAAGTTTTTCCCTCCTGGGGAGGGGGCTTGTTAAAAGCCTTTTGCCTCTTAGCTAAGGGTTGTTTGACACTTCAAATAGTTGTAATAGATTTGTGAAGTGTGATTTCTCCCTGTAAATGCCAGACAGGCTCCTCCCCAGTCTATCAGTTTCAACCAAATGCCTACTAATTCTAACATTTCTGCCAGCCTGTCTGCCACACAAATCAGGATTCCTGGACTATGGGTCCCGGGAGCTGTTTTAGGAACTGGTGACATATTTACCACACTCCCAGCTTCCAACACAGAGACTGATTTAAGCAAGAGACTTCAAACCACAGCAACTGGAGCTGTAGTGTCCTATCCAAGCAACAGCAGAGCTTCTGGGAGAGAAACAACTCATTCTAGCAAGTTATTGCTGTTGGTCCTCATGGCTTGGTCTGATCAAGGTTTCATGGGTTAATGAGCCATCACCCATCAGGCAAGGTGGCTGCAGTCACATCCCAAAGATGGGGGGTTAAGCTATTGAATTTTACTTCACAACAGAATTGGACACATTTGTTCTGCCTTTTCGGTCAGCCAATAATCAGTTTGGTCAGACAGTTCTGCTGCTTCAGTTGTAAATCACTGCCTTTGGCTCACATGGTGTTCATATTAAAAGTAGCTGGAAATTGTCCCAAAATATCATGGAATTATGGAATGGTTTGGGTTGGAACGAACCTTAAACCTCATCTCGTTCCACCCCCTGCCATGGGCAGGGACACCTTCCACTATCCCAGGCTGCTCCAATCTGCTCCGTCCAACCTGGCCTTGGACACCCCCAGGGATGGGGCAGCCCCAGCTTCTCTGGGCACCCTGTGCCAGGGCCTGCCCACCCTCATAGGGACCAATTCCTTCCCAATATCCCATCTAACCCTGCCCTCTGGCAGTGGGAAGCCATTCCCCCTTGTCCTGCCACTCCATGCCCTTGTCCCAAGTCCCTCTCCAGCTCTCCTGCAGCCCCTTTAGGCACTGGAAGGGGCTCTAAGGTGTCCCCAGAGCCTTCTCTTCTCCAGGTGAACAACCCCAGTTCTCCCAGCCACCAAAGAACTTTCAGTCCAAGGACAGGACAGGATGGGCAGAGGGTAGAGATGTTTTACAAGGATGGAGGAGCTGTGCACAAACCCTTGTCTTTGCTATAGGGCCTGAATTTCAGACTTAAAACCTCAGTCACTCCAAGAAAATTGTGCCGTGGTGGGATAAGATGGGTCTGAGGCTGAGGGGTGAGAGGTTAAACAACTCTTGACTGATACACAAGCTGAAAGAACTGCTGCCAGGTTAACTCCTAGAAAAATCAGCCTCAGCCCAAAGGGCTGAGCATAAATTGGTGTATAAGCTAAACCAAGTGCTGAGGCAGCCTTTGCCGGAGCAGCATTCCCAGCCCTGCTGTCACACGGGGCCAGGCTGACATTCCACTGCGACTGACACTGCCATCACATCATTTCTTACCAACCCCATTTTTCCTCCCTCTGCTTTTCACTTCAAGGGACAGGACCTGCAGCAGCACAGCCTGCAGAGCCCTGCTTCGATCTGTCTCCCATTTGAGCATCCTCCTCTGAGGGCTGGCTCCTGCTCCTGCTCCTGGACAGAGATTACTGCCTCTGTGGGCTCTTACAAGGAAACAGCATGAGAGAATTGTCTAGTTCAGACTTTTTGGCAGGCTTTCTATACTCTGCATTATAGTGTATATTTCTAGGCAATGTCTTTGCCCTTTTGTGGTCATTTCAGAACAAACTGAGCTGCCTCCTTCAACATTTTGGTACCCCTGTAAACTTGCCTTAGACCAAACGGAGGTTTGGAGTGAATCAAACTTTGGTGGAATTATTTTAACATGTGAGCAATAAATACTCCCCTTCTCTTTATGCTTTGCTACTAACATCACAGTTACTCCAAGATTTTGCTACAGGAAAACACATTTCAGCATCAGACACAATAAATGGGATGCACAACTACAGTTATGGCTGCTGCCTGTGTTTATAGGAGCTCTGCATCTGTCCCACGCTTGGGTCTTTAAAACTTGAGCTGCACAAAAATGTCTGTAATGAAACATGAAACCAAATGAGACTGACCTAGACTGGGATTTGGTTTTACATGGAAAAGTCAGGCAAAGTTCACCTAGAGAGTTGTGAAGGTTCATGAACCCTGTGAGTGAGCAAAGGTCCGGTTCTGAACAAGCCTAGACAAACCTTTTCCGGAAATTTTAAACAACTGTGCATTTGGGAACAGAGATCCTTTAAAATAAATACTTTTGATAGGAAATCCATTGGAGTGAAACCTGGTGGCTTCAACAATGCTTAGCATTAATATGTTGAATGAACTCCAAGTTCAAGCTCACACAGAGGCTGAGAAGTGTTAAATGAGTGAGAATTAACCACAAACTCCTTGTTCCTGGGGCTCCAAATAAAAGTGTGTCATTTGTAGCTCTAGAGTTAAGGAGAGGAGTATTTTGCTTTATGGGATACCTGCACTGTGTCTGAAATATGGATGTCTCTAGGTGGGACCTTCACATATTCAAAGCATCTCCTCATTTTCTCCTGAAAAGCCTCTCAGGAATAATTTTTTACTGTGAAATACCAGTCTGCCCTTTCTGCACCTTCTTCTGGCCATGCTCAGCAAAATACTTTACAAACACTGATGCTATGCAACCAAAGTTTCCCTAAGCACTACAGTTGACAGCTGAAAATCACAAATATTTCTGGGGAACATATCCTTAGAGACAGGTCCTCTGACTATCAGTATTATGATACCATGAAATGAAATCTGAGAAGTCACCGATGTAATAGAGTTTCCTGAGGCAAAGAAATATTCCAGCAACTTGACAGCAGTTGGGGATTTTGCTTTGGGTCACAACTCCAGCTTTTTTTTCCAGATTTGGCCAGGGGAAATGGAAAAAGATTTACAATACAGCTAAAGGCCAGACACCAAATCTCTTGACTTATCATCTGGTATCTTATCTTTAAATTAGAAAGGAACTGAAGCCATGGCTTCAGACGTTACCACTACTGGGTTCCTAAAGCTGGGGGGAAAAAAAATAAAATAATGTATTTTTTAAAAGCCAGATGGGTAATCCATAGTGTTATTAACATGTGGAACACAAGCTGGTCTCCAAGGGGCTCTGCTGTCCCTTTCGCTGGGGGCTGAGCAGCAGTGGTGGTGCACAGATCTGAGCTCCAAATGGGAGGCACGGTGGTGGTCCTGGCCTCGTGACTGGCAGCAGCAGAGGGAAGTGGGTGCCAGGGGCTGGAGCTCTTTTGGTGATGAGCCTACTCTTGATACCCCTGGCTCCTGCCCTGCTTCCACGCTCACTCCAGAGATGAATGGACGTGGGCAGGGCAGGGAGCCTGTCTGGCAGCTTAAAAACAGAAAGGAGGAAAACTTCACAGCCAGCTTTTTTTTTTTGTTCAACAGTAAGAAATGACCCTCATTCTCCCCTAATAAAACTCCCCAGCCATCTTGGGATGGGCAAAGGAATAAGAATTAAGAAATTGAATGGTGGTACACGTGCCACAAGCATCACTTCCGTGTGCGCTCCGCTGCCAGAGCACACATAATAAAGCTTAATTTCCTGATGCTGTGCCCCGACTGGAGTGCACTGCCCAGATCTTCCTCTTGCTCTCAGCTGAGAGCCAAGTAATTCTATAGGATTATTTTGCTAAGAGCAAAGCTATTTGATCTGAAGGGATTTAGCACCAGATTATGGTCACAGTTTTTTCCGGATCAGCAGCAGCAGAGGAAGAGGGCAGGAGTTGTCTGGTGATTTGAGTCAGATCCTGGAGCTTGGGAGACCCTTTCAGCAAGCTCCCCACGCATCTGGAGATAAGATACCTTCTCCTGTTGTTTGCACACTGAACCTCACACCTCTCCTCTGCCATGGGGGAAAGCAGGTTTTGATAGAGCTGCTGACTTGAGGAGAATTCCTGGTTTTCATTCTTCATAGAATCAAGGAATGGTTTGGGTAGGAAGGGACCTTAAAGCCCATCTCATTCCAAGCCCTGCCATGGACAGGGACACTTTCCACTAGACCAGGTTGCTCCAAGCCCTCTCCAAATCAGCCTTGAACACTTCCAGGGATGTGGCAAATTGCTGTCCTTTGTTTCATGAAGTGTTTAATGATAATGATTCTCCCCTGGACTCCTTAAATTTCATATCTTTTTTTTTGTTCATAAATATTCCCTTTATATACAGACAACTCTATAGGGAATGGGAATAGTCTTACACATTTCATAGTGCTAGCTTTCCAAACCTGCCTGTTCCAGCCAGGGTGGTTTATTACAGCATCCTTTGGATTCTCACAATATTGGAAAGTGTTACCTGAGTATTTCTAGTGAAAAACATGAATGGACACATGTCTAAAAGGTGTACAAAACAGACTTGTACAGATGGGTGCACACATAGACAGATCTGCTCCTGAAAGCACTCTGCCACAACCCCTTCCTTATAAGAAATGAGGGTTGTTACCACCAAACTGCTCTTCTGGCACACCTGCAGCTCTACAGGGAAGAATGTTCATCTC
Organism: Daphoenositta chrysoptera; assembly: GCA_013397915.1. NCBI lineage: Eukaryota > Metazoa > Chordata > Aves > Passeriformes > Daphoenositta > Daphoenositta chrysoptera. Next base: position 439,384 of record VZRO01001319.1, read on the forward strand.
AGGGCTCTCAGTTGGGTTGGCACCAACAAAACCATTGCTGGCACCACCATAAAGTCTTTCTTTAGAAAGTACAAGTGATTTTATAGAGAAAAAATATCTTCAGAACTTCATATTAGCTCTACAGTGAGGGAAAGGAGAGGTATGACACATCTCTTCCACCCCATGGGCTGGAATTGCACCCGGAGTCCCCATCCCATCCCATCCCGTCCCGTCCCGTCCCGTCCCGTCCCGTCCCGTCCCGTCCCCTTCAATTTCCCCAGAATGTCTGTATTTCACACACCAAAGCCACATCATTTTGAATGTTATGCACCTGGAGCAAGCTGCAACTCCAAAAACAGCAAGAGAAACCATAAGTCCCATAACCCAAAGCAGCCATCACGGGATGCTCTGAGTCTTTTCCAACTTCATAAAACGATGGCCAAACCTCATTTGATTGCTATGGGAGCAGGTTTTAGCTCTTTCTAAACCAATTAAATACTTCTTTCTCCAGGGCCATGCCTTAGGGTTATTTCTTTGCAGAACACTGACAAGCCCGTGTCCCTTTGAGAACAAGAATGCACTGGGTAAGCTGTTGCCAAATCTGCTTTAATTCTGGTGTGTGTGGAACTGTTAAGCAGCAGCAGGGCCCATCATATGCTGGGGTACACGTCTAACATGTCTAACATCTAACATGTGGCAGGGGGGCAGAAAGATTCATATCAGCTGATGGGGGGCTCTTTTGAATCTGCAGCCTGGTGCAACCCATGGACCAGCTCTGGGTCAGTCACCCTGCAAGGTTTTGTGGGCCTCAGTTTAGAAACCACAGGACTGCATCAGAAAAATAACATAGTAATGTTACTTAGCCTGGAAAAGAAAAAGACTTAATTTAAATAAAACATCACAGAATATAAATATAATTACGATTTTACCAACTGTCCCCTCTTACACAGCCCTAGCAATTACCGGAAATACTGATTAACTTAAAAATACAGACCAACTGCTCTTAGAATTGGATATCCTAGTGAATCTTCCTTCCCAGCTGCATGACAAATTCTTGGATGGCTAAACAAGAAATCAGTACTGGGCACTGTACACATGCTATAGGTATGAATTACTAATGGGGAGAAACAAAGTCATGGTAAGATGGAGTTGATTGTAAGCCTTGATTAAAGGCACTGTATTAATTCCATGGATTTGCTAATAGCTGGGGCCAAATGATTACATTTGTCCTGCTATTTATGGATTAGATGTTTATATTTCACTTACAGGTCAACTTCACTGAGGTAACCATGACCCCAGGCCTTCAGCTCCCCTTCTGTGAGAGCAAAGCTGAAGGGCTGGCCAGGGAGACACTCACAGGGTTTGACAACTTGAGAAACTTGGCCCAGACAAACACGGGCTCCTGAGGCATGTGAGGAGGCAGAGGCTGGTGGTTCTGAGCCGCCACTGGCCCTTGGGAAAAGGTGGAGCTGAAAGGAGGGGTGCAGAGGCCACCACGGCAGCGCTCCCTGTCCCCTCTGCTGCACAAGTCATGACCTCTTTAGACTACAAGCAACACTGTATTGTGGGTATCGTGTTGCTTAAAACTGGATGCTGAAGCCTCTAGCTGAGGCAATTTATTGCTTTTCACAGAGGAAATGAGTACAAATTTGGCTGGGAACATAAATAAATATGAGATCATTTACTTGGTGCTGACTTACATGATGAATGGTTTGCATTTAACTGTTTCCATCGCGCGTTGTCCAGATCCTGGAAGCAGCATCCTTCTTCTGGGATCAACAGGAGCTGTAGGTGCTCTGCTCCTCAAAACACCCACATTTCTCAGAGCCAAAATCAGCACCAGGCACTTCTCAACTCTCCCTTTCAGGATTTTGTGTTTGCAGCATTTGTTACTAAAACATCAAACTGATCTTTATTAAAGCCATGAGGCATCATGACTCGTCCTTGCCAAATTTCCATCTAGGCCCTTTTCCACATTTATACTGAAATGCTCACCAAGTCTAAGTGTTTTGCACCAGATCTTTCTTTGTGCATATATATACTGACAGAAACCTTTAAAAGTAACAGTTGGTAGAACAAATGACAGTGTGATTGCCAAATGTTTGAGATTCTGATTATTTAAAATTTCATCACAATGCCCAGATCCCAATATCCAGCCTTATGTATGGAGTTCTGAGTGAAAGGATGTGACTTCAGTGGCATGATAATAAAACGTAGAATACAGCTATAAATCAGAGTTTGCAGAGTACCCAATTAGCACTGCAAGCACAAAGTTTGGTTTCTACCATCAAAGCACTCTGAGAACAATAGAAGTCTGCACTGAAGTAGTTTGTGCTATCAGATGGAGGGGAAGATGTGGATGGTCTGGGGGAGGCTGGAAGGAGGGAAGCTTGGAGCTCTCACAGATTTTCTTTACCATAAATCTGTGCAGCATCCTTCATGCCCCTGAAGACACATAGCCAACAACCTTTTGAGCTAGAGACAACGTCACAGGCCATGAAGGGAAAATTTCCAGGCCAAAGGACTATGACTGTCCCAGGAACAGCTGCAGTAATGATATAAACTGGAGGAAACTTGCTGGTTTAAAAGCTGTGGGCTTCTATGTTCTTAAGGTGAGATATATCATGGAATCAACCCCTGCAAGAGCATCTTGGGCTTTTGAGTGTTTCACTTGAAGCTTCAGTTCATCAAGTCATGTATCAAAGACCTGTGGGAGGTAGGCTGCACTGTTTCTGGTAGGTGGTAGGTGGACTGTTTCTGCATAGAATCAGAGAATGGTTTGGGTTGGAAGAGACCTTGAACGTCATCTAGTTCCAATCCCCTGCTCCAGACAGTTCCTGTGGCCCTGGCCAGGAATACTTTAATGGGAATACCACCTGCCTCAGGTCCTGTGCGCCAGGAACTTAAAAGAGAACATCTTCCACTCTTGATCCAGGTCTTGGTGAACCTCCTTCCCATCTCAGTCCTGAATTTCTAAGAATAATTTCCACATACTCTGATAGCAGCCAAGGGAATCACAGACTATTCTTGCATTCCTCTGAAGGGTTTATTTCAGTGGCCTTTGAGAACTGATGTCCCCAGAGAAAACTCAGGTGAACCAGGCCAAGCAGAACATCATACCTGGTTATCCCGTGGGGCTCTCCTGAGATCATCCTGTTCTGCATCGTGTTTCTTTAGCCCTGACTGCAGCCAACTTGATTAACCCACCAAGAGCTATGAGCTGTCTCCTCTGGTGTTGTAGGACCATTGGGCTCTGGAGCATAATGTGTTCCTTGCAAATGGATCTCCATGCAGACAGATACCTTTGTATCTCAGAAGGAAAACAGACCAAGCCATGGTTACCTCCATCCGCCTGATGCCTGTCCATACTCAGGTCTTTCAACATAATAAATGTTGGTGTTACAAGCACCTTGCTGACAAAAAATCCTTTTTCATACATCCTTTTAGTGTTAATGCCCTCCCTCCAGCAATGTCAAATGGAAGGAGTAAGGTTTCAGGCTCCGTACCAAGAAATTCCTGTTTTCAAAAGGCCAGACACAACAGCTGGGAAATTTTTGGTTGTTGCTGCCTTGTGTCAGCTCTTGCCCATTCCTGGAGTGGGGTGTAATTTCTGAAACCTAGCAGCATTTGAAGCAGGCTGAGCAATCTTTGAATAATATCTTGGCTGACATTTCCCAGATGCAGGAGTGTGCACTAACACAGAGCTATATGTGTGTTTTATAGCTGTCTATATACACACAGGCCTGGGGAGGGGAAAGGGGGGTAATTCAGCATGTCTGGCTTTCGAAATGCTGATTCAGGAGACTGGAAGCTGCCCCCAAGTTGCTGTTCTAGCAAACCCTGCCCAGTTTTCATCCAAGATGAGTCTAGGGGAGCCGAGACATCTCTTTAGGGTGAGGGTCCAGCCCCAAAAGCAGTGACTGCCAGCAGCACTGCCGGGCTGTAATTATGAACAGATTTGTTTTTGTGGTGTTCACATTCCCAATGCTCCCCCTGCCTTTCCCCCTCTCAGGGAGCTGTCTCCTCCTCCTCTTCCTCACATACATGCCAAGCCCCTGTGGGGACACACATTTCCATGGGCAGCAGCAGTGGAAATCAATGTCAGCCCAGTAATCTCCTGGAAGCTGCCTCCTGCTCTCTCCAGCACCACATTTCCATCACAGCAGCAATTTTTTTTTGTCCTCTCATGGGTGTCTTTACCCTTGGATCCTGTCAGGAGTGACAAAAAGGTGTAATTTTTGCTGGTTTCTCCAGTGTGGCTGCCCACACACATTCCCACAATCGCTTCTTCCCCCAGACTCCTTGGAGACATATGTGCACAGAGGAGGAGGGAATCCCCTCATTTCCAGGAAAAGCAAGAGAAGCTGTCTGAGCATTTAGCCCAGAAACTTCTGCATGGGAGTTGAGATCTGAACTGAGGACTTGAGACTAATCACACCAAGCTCTGAGTGTTTGATCAGTCCTTCTCTGCCCTCCTGTTTAGGTGAGCTGTTAGGGGGCTTTGTCCTGGGGTTCCATCCTGAGCATGCTCTGCCCCAGGCAGGGATTATCCAGCTGCACAAGCAGCATCAAGATGTGGAGTAGGAGAACACTTCAGAATCATCTCCTGATAAAATATCTGAGGCATTTTGAATCCACATCCGTATTTCCTGGCAAAGTCTTTGTATCTCAGATATTTTGCTTTCAGAAGTTCTTTGGGCCCGAGCCCAAGAAGGAACATCTCCTCCTCTTCCTTCCACCCACCTGGGCCAACAGATGCAGCTGGTGGGGGCATTCCTTGCCCGTGGAATCTGGAAGGAGTTCTGCAGCACGTCACCAGTGCTGGATCTGCCTCTGTCCTGTGGGGATCAAGACTCTGCTGAGGAAAAGCAGATAGGGTTTCAGACAATCCAAAGCACATGTACAGTAACTAAAGCTGCGTAAGCACTTTTCTCTTCTAGGGAAATTTTCCAAACGTATGTTTCAAAGGAATGTGAAAATATCCCCCCTCTTTTCTTGCTTGCTTCCTATAAATCCAGCCTGATGCAGACAATCCTCTCGGACTCTGCTCCAAGAGGGATTAAGGGTCAGGAAGGGGTAGGGATGACAACTCTGGGAATCCACGCCCTGAGCAGCCAGTGCAGAGCAGGCCCCTAGGAAATCACTTATCAGTCATGGAAACCACTTAAGGTTAATCATACAGTGCTGCCATGAGAAAACACACTCAGGCACTCAAATCCAGTGAAAATGGATGAGTTTGGGGTCATTTCCCTCCGTTTAAGCACCATCAGATGTTTATATCCTCCACAGACAATTCAGCTTTTTGGGCATCCCCTTACCCTCCAGGAATGTCCATGCAAAAGGAAATTTCTTCATGGGAAGTAGTTTGTTTAAAAGCCAGTTTTCATGGGGAGGAGAAAAGCAAAGCCTTGACTGAACATTTCTGGTGTTCAGCTTTGTGAACATATTGGCTGCAGTGATCGGGTGCTGCACAGGGCTGCTGAAAACAGAGCTCCAGGGGGATGAGGGAAAGGTCTGGGGTCCCTAGCATAGGAAGGACATGGACGTGTTGGAGTAAGGCCAGAGGAGGGCCATGAAGATGATCAGAGGGCTGGAGGAGCTGGGAGAATTGGGATTGTTGCCTTTTCCTGGTCTTAAAATTAAGAGCCAGACATGGTTAAAAGGAAAGGGGTTTTTACCTTGGTATTTATTTAAGGATCCTTAGGTGCACCCCATTGTCCAGGTGGAACGTGCCAAAAAGCGCACCGAAATGCACACACACGATAGATCGCGAATACAATTTATGGGCCTTGCAAATTAGCATAGCTATCGAAGATTCCCCAGTGAGAGACTTGAATGAATCCCCCATTCTGAGGAAATCTCCCCCCTGGATGGAGCTATCTTAGTTTGCAGGTTGTGTTCTAGAGAGGACCTTGGTGTCTAGGTCTAGCCTCCTTAGAAGCAAGGCTTCCAGGATGTTCGGTCTCATGGCTTAACAGAACACTGGGTCTCAACTGGGTTATCAGACTTAAGAAATTACAAGTGTGTGGGCTAAAAGCACTAAGAATACATAAAAGCTACATAAAGGGTATATAAAGGGGTATATAAAAAAGGCAAAAAAAATCATCATGGCATCAGTTCAGCCTGGAGAAAGAAGGATTCGGCGTGACTGAATTGTAGCCTTCCAGTGCCCGAAGGACCCGACAAGAAATATGGAGAGAGACAACATACAAGAGCCTGGAGTGACAGGATAAGGGGGAATGGCTTCCCACTGCCAGAGAGCAGGGTTAAACGGGATATTGGGGAGAAATTCTTTCCTGTGAGGGTGGTGAGGCCCTGACACAGGGTGCCCAGAGAAGCTGTAGCTGCCCTATCCCTGGAAGTGTTCCAGGAGAGGCTGGATGGGGCTTGGAGCAACCTGGGATGGTGGAAGGTGTCCATGCCCATGGCGGAGATGAGCTTTAATGTCCCTTCCAACCCAGCCCACTCTGAGATTCTTTGAGAATGTATGATGAGCAATGCCCAACCCTTCTGCAGGAGCCGAGCAGGGGAATCAGCTCTCGGGATGATGCCCTGTGAACCTGGAGCCAACATGCCCTGCTGATCCTGTGACAGCTGATCCCACATCCTGCACCCTTCCCTTGCTCTGTGGGAAAAACAGATCTGCCATGCTGAAGTGGGTACGTCCATGTGCACTGGCACGTGAGTGTGTACATGGATTAACAGTCTCCCATCCTTCCCCAGGGGCTGAGCATGGCCCTTGTCCAGGGTGAGGGATGCCAGCTGTGAGCAAGAATGGCCAGAGCCGTGTGGGAAGCAGCTATCCCATGGGAAATGGCTGAAAACCCCATCTATATGCATGGCGTTATGCTACACATCCCCAAAACTGAGCTGAGTCATTCCAGACAGGCTTATCAGAGATTATTTCCCCTTTAACTCCAAAAACATTTGCTAGTTATAAATATTCTTGTCTTCAAAAAAACCAACACCAAAACCAAACAAAAACCCCAGGAAAAACCCCAACCCACTGAGAAAAAGCCTCCTCCTCCAAGCACTGTATACATAAATTCACAGAGAAGGAGTGACAAACTCCCAGTGTTTCTGATGGGTCACCATATTAATTTGTAGACTTTTATGTTCTTGCAAATTGTCATGTAAAATGGCATTGAAGGTCTGCACAAAGTTCCCATTATGGTAATTTGATTTCATATCTAGCTTTAACCAATAAACCTACAGATCAGTTTCCACAGTAGAAGGAAAACTATGGGTTTTGCCGGAGGTTAAGTTCCAAAATCCCTCCCAGTGTCCCAGTCTGCACGAGTGTGTGTGTGTGCCCGAAACAAGAACCAGAAGTGAAGAGAAGGAATTAAATGTTTGGGCCTTATTCCCAGGGAATGTCACTCAGTGGAGCTGCTTCGTGTATTTGTGTCTATTTGCATCCACTGAGGAGCTAAAATTACAGTTTAAGCAGGAAGCTAAACCTGGAGTTTTTAACAAGTCTAAGCAGTTGAATTTAATGCTCAGGAGCAGGGGGGACTGTTCTGGTGCTAACTGAGAGGAGAGCTAGACTTGAGAAATAATAATAAAAGACAATTCTCACCTTATTATCCACCTTAGGAAAACCAAACCTTTTAAATATGCTTCAGGGTAGAAGCCACAAAATGTTATTTAATATTGGAAAAGCCTTTCTGGGACTTACAGCAGCTTTCAGTCATGGGAAGGCAAAAATACATCCAGATCTTCCTTTTTTTGGAGACAACTCCAGATTAGAAACTCCTGACACCAAACCTGCCAAAATTGTCCAGACTTGCTCAAAATCACCAACAGAAACGAACAGCAGTCCCAGAAACGGGAAAGGCCAGAAACCACTAACTAGGAATCTAATTTTGTAACCAGGACCTTTCTTTGATCTCTTTTACAGGTAATGGATAGACTTCAGGCTCAGCATCCCTTTGGGAGGGGTGAGAGATAGGCACGAGCTAAGTGATCCAGCAGAATTCCCTGCGTGGTGGAGCTGAGGCAGGCAGCTGTGGAATGACTTACTGACGTGCCGTGGGCCAGGAGAGGTCTGCAAAGGAAATCTGCCTCTCCCAAGGGCACATAACTGCAGGAGCTGAGGCTCCACATGGCCTGCAGGAAGGATCCTGAGCAGGAGCCAGGTGAAAGGCCTGTCATCGGCTCCTCCTCCCACGGCCCAGGGCAGAGCAGCACAAAGCAAATACAGGAGAGCCTCCCAGCCCTCCCCATGCCTGCCTGCCTGGCTGGGGCTGTGTCCCCTCCCAGCTGTGGAACCCTTTGCCCAGCTGTGCCAGCCACTGCTCCAAAGCTCAGGTGCAGGGGGAGCAGGTGAACCCAGGATTCCTGCAACTCCGGCCAAGGGAGCAGCTTCACTTTAAAGGGAAAAAGCACGGAGGGAGTTGCATGGTCCTGATGCCATGATTATTGTTTACCTTTTCGTTTATACCCCTTTTATATACCCTTTTATATAGCTTTTATATACCCTCACTGCTTTTAGCACACATACTTGTAATTCCTTAAGTCTGATAACTTAGCTTAGACCTAATATTCTGTTCAGCCAAGAGACCAAACATCCTGGAGGCCTCGTGGTTGGAGGCCAGAAAGCCCTGTGCTATCCTGAAAAACCAAGGTCTTCCCTAGAACATCCTGTAAACTAACATAGGCCCATCCAGGGGTCGAACTCCTCGGGATGGAGAGGTTCAGTCAAGCCTCTCACTGGGGAATCTTTGATAGCTATGCTAATTTGCAAGGCCTGTAAATTGTATTCGCGATCTATCGTGTGTGTGCATTTCGGTGCGCATTTTGGTGCGTTCCACCTGGATGTGGCGCACCTAAGGATCCTTAAATAAATACGGAGATAAAAACCCCTTTTCCCTTTAACTGTGTCTGGCTTTTAATTTTAAGACCAGGAAAAAGGCAACAGTCCCATCCCCAGCAACAGAGCTGCTTCTCACTGTAGCATTGTTTTTATAATCAATTTATTTATTTTTAGTTTTTATAATCAATCAATTTTATAATCAATTTTTTAGCTGGAAACAGCCTTCCCTCTGCTACAGCTCTCCCCCTCCAAGCTTGTTTTAGAGGGATCTGGTAAGGATTTGTCTGTATCTGAACTCAACACACAACCCTCTGGCACAGAGGGAAAAAGCTTCCTTCAGTAGCTCACAACCAGATTTCAGTGTCAGCTTAGTTTTTATTCACAACAGCTCTGCCTGGAAATTTCTACAAACACAAGCAAAAAGTACCAGACTGTGGAGATGACCATGCAAGCAAACTTCCAGGACAAAGTTTCTGTCTGTGCTGCCCTTTCTGGGAGAGGCTGAAACACCGCAGGACCCCTTTTCTCACTGCAGCCCAACAGTGTGATCCTAAACCAGCCAGGACCTGGTACAATGCCCAGGCATGAGATTTCCTTTAATTCATGGGCTCTTATCTTTGCCCTCTCAGCAGTGTCTGCAGCAGTCGAGTGCACTTCACAGCACAGCCTGATTCCTGAGTGATGCACAGAGCTCATAAATGCTCAATAGAGCTCCTTGAGCACGTTACAGACAGGAAAATTATACACTACCGACAGCAAGCTGTTGGGTGCTACCCATTGATTACTCATTTATTAAAACACACCCCCCTTCCCAACTGCTTGTTAATAAAAGACTTGCTATTAAAATTCAACTCTCTTGAAAGTACAGAAGTGCACAGAGATGAAATTCCTTCCCAGACGTGGAGGTGACCTCTATTTACTACAAACATTATCCCACATTTAAATTTGGAAATGAAACAAGGGTGAGGCAAGGAGTCCGGATTCCGGTCGGACCTTCCCTGCAGTCAGAGGTGAGCTCTGGTGCCAAGGCTTGCTCAAGCCTTCCTGCCTGCCTGCTTTCACAGGATCTTTGGAGCACTTTGTACATGTTTCAGACTGGGTGGGGGAAAGGTTCCTTTGCACAGACATCTGATGAGGCTTACTCACAAGTGTTACTCACCAGCCACTTGCTTGTGGGCAAGGAGAAGTTCAAGCCCCATTCTTTGCTCAGACCCAAGAAAAAGCCACAAATCACCTTAAAGCGAAATGATTGGGTTCGACTCAAGATCATGTACCCTGTGGTTTGTATGAAAAAGCAGCATCAGTTGGAAGGAATTTCTCTCAGCTGAAAGTCAGGAAAAACATTTATGCCACACAACCCCTCTGCAGCAGCACGAGGCTAAGCCAGGCCTCAGTGAACTAAGATCCTACATCCCATTCCCTTTACGTGTGTGGTCACAATTCCCAGTCAGGCTGTTGCATCCCACACTCACAAAAGTGAACAAAAGCTGATGATGCCACCTTGAAGTCCGAAGCTTCAAACTCCATCATTCTGTGAGGGGGTCAAGAGGAAACTCAGCTTGCTGCAGCCTGAAGGTTAGCAGGCCCTGCTGGCTTTGGAAAACACCTGGATCTAGACTCAGCTCAAAGCCCTGTCTATAAACAAGCCCTGCAAACCCAAAGCTGAAGCCTGATGGCACTGGGGTGACAGCCTGTTCTCCTGAGCTGAGAGAACTGCAGTGAGGATCCAGTTAGCCTGGAGAGCACAGGTTGTCCTTGTGATTGCCACACCTCACCTTGCACAGCTTTTTCTTGGATCCAGCAGTACAAAGGGTTCAGTAAATCAAAAAACAGCAAAAATCCCTGGTAATTAAAAAAAAATTAAAAGAAAGGGAAATATTATTTTACATATTCCTCCACCACTGCATAGATTCTGTTTCCTATTAAAGGCAACTGTGTGTAGTGTTTCCATTAAGTTTCTGCTTCCTGTTGTGTAATATGGAATGTTAAAAATCTCAATATCGCTTCAGAAGTTATTACAAACTCCACAGAGTTTTCTATTCCCAAGAAATCTCTCCCAGTGGGAAGCTGGAATAGTTCCTGCAGAATTTACAGCAAATGCCTCAGACCCTATGTAATATTTATGGTGTCTCTCTCATCTTATCCAGGCTGGTTTGCTGCTCTGCTGCTGTGAAAGAAAAGCCTGTTTCAATGGTTAAGGGCTGTGACATTCACTTTGAAGGATATTGAAGCGGATACGACAGCCACAGGAAATGGTCCAGCCTCACTGAGGTACCTCGGAGAGGTATTCAGTCAAATGAGAATTCACTAGTCTGATTCCCAGGAAAAAAAATAAAAATCACTGTAACTTAATGAAGAAAGAGAAAGAAACGTGACAGATCTGGATTCCATGAAAGCCAGAAGAAAAATTCCCATTCACTTTCATGGGAATAGGATTTTGACCCCAAAGAACTTCCATTCAAACAGAATTATGATGCATTTTGAAACCTTGTGAGAATTAGGTGATATCTATTTGCATTAAAAAGAAATCACCGTGTGATAGGATGTATTTGCATGGCCACAGCCCCCAGATACCACAGCCCTGCTTTTAGAAACATAAAATGAGGCAGCAAAGCAACCCAGGTGGTGTTATTACTGCTTCAGTTACTGAGTCAGGGGCAGAGGTGCCACCTCCAAACTGCTGCTCCAATATTGCTCCACGTATCAAAGTGCCTGGGCTCTACCAACTGCAGAAGAAATGTCTGCTCCAAAGTTGTTCCCACTTTGCTGCCTGTGGGAGAAATGAATGTACAGTGGCAATAGCTGTGTGTTCCAACCTGCCAGAGGAAGTGGAGATAAAGAAAGATGCTGCTTTGGGTTGAGCTTGGTACAATATATAAATGACAAACAGATGATCTAACTGAAAGAGAGGAGGTTCAGATGAGAGATTAGCAAGAAATTGTTCCCTGTGAGGGTAGGGAGGCCCTGGCACAGAGCAGCTGTGGCTGCCCCATCCCTGGAAGTGTTCCAGGCCAGGTTGGATGGGGCTTGGAGCAGCCTGGGATAGTGGAAGGTGTCCCTGCCCATGGCAGGGGGTGGGAGTGGGTAAGCTTTAAGGTCCTTTACCACCCAAACCATTCTGGCATTCTCTGATTCTGTGTGTGCATACTGACCACTCCTTTACTGAATCCTTTTGCAGTCCTACATCCCAGCCTAAACTTTCAGAACTAGAGGTCAGGGCTCGAAGTCCGGTCCACCTAGACCAGACTGTGATTCCCATGTGCCAGGCACTCAGCAGCTTTCAATCATCTGGAGGGAAGATGATGGATACACAGTACTTTTTAAATACAGGTATTTTCTGAGGAGTTGTGAAGCCTGTAACTGCAGACAGCTCATCCCAGAGGCATCAGTCGAGTTGAAAGTTAGGGAAATGGGATGTGGCACCTGGATAAAAGGGATGAAATGAGCAAAGAAGGAGCCAGGGGTCAGCAATGAATCCTGGCTGTGCAACCTGGTAGATGGAACATCAGCTCTCCGAGGGAACAGCCGGAGCCTGAGTCATTGCAAGGTGGTCTGAGCAAAGTCCTGGAACACATTGCCAAGATCAACCTGCCCTGTTCTCTGCCCCTGTGGACGAGCGACACAACCCAACAGGGCAGCCCATGTCTCCTGCTGTCTCCGTAAACAGACAGGAGATTATGTGGGAAGGAGGAACCCACATTAGCTGTATCCTTGAGGGCAGATTATAGTTCAGGAGACAAACAGTACCAGAAGCAAGGAACAGCAGGAGTGCTAAGCCTGCATGGTCATTTTTAGCCTCCTTTGCATATTCACACGTACACAGGAAGAGAATTCATCGCACCAAATAAACCACAACCCTGGCTTGGACATGGACAAATAGTTCTGGATGACTGGAGGGTGATGTTGCAGTGAAAGGAATCAAACTTTTAGCACAATGTCTCAAGAGATATTTAGAGTGGAGAAGATGGGAAACCCTTCATCCAGAGAGCATACTGATGGAAGATCCATGGGACAAGAATAAATAGTAGGTGTTCCATACTGAAAAGCAGAGATACTGAAGGGAGCAGTAAAAAGATTGAAGTCAGTGTCTGGTTGTATTTAACAACATCATTAATTCCTTGAGAATCAAAAGGAGTGAGTACATTCACATCTGAAATGACTTGGAGACATGCAGCAAACATCCGTGTTGCGCTGAGCACTCAGAAATATGAAGAGGAAACAGTGAAATAAGATTCAGTTTAGGATAGGGAATGCCAGGGAGGAAGAGTGATCCGAAATGCAGATATTCAGTGGAAGAAATCCAATTTGAGAGTGGGGATTGGGGTGAAGGTTATCCTCTGAGACATGGATTTATAAAACAGTAAGGCAAGACAGCTATAATAAATTGGACGTAGTTGCTGTGTACATCAGAGAAGGATCATCTCTGGTAAAGGGATGACCAGTGAGATTACAGGGATATTACTGACGAATTCAAATTTAAATGGAAAAGACGAAGAAAAGTCAGGCAAGAATAATAGGAATAATTAAGGTATATGTGCATATAACTTTAGGGCTCATTGAAATAAATTTAGAAAACTCTTAAGAGAAGACAAAATTACCTTTTATGTCAAAAACATTGATAAGCCCTCACTAGGAACTAGGTATTTGTTCAGAAAAATATTATTAAAAAATATGTTCAAAAGCTCAGAATTTCACGAACCTAGTACAAGACCCAGATGTGGGAGAAGTCAACTAATCTTTCTGTGAAATGGCAACAACCACAGTGCAGAGACACACTCACCGAGGTACTGAAGACATGTATCAAAAACTGGTATCCAAAACGAGTCTCCAGCCAGGATAAATGCCTGTTTACCTATCCCCTGGGTTTTAAGAAGGCATCTGTGAACTTAGTATTTGGGAGATATGGGGAAAAGCTGAATTTAAGGAGAAATTGCCTCTCTCTGCATATGAGAGCTACTCCTGGCTTGTTTATATTTTCCTTTCCTGGGATGATTTCAAATAAGTTTGCTGCTCACAACTGTCGGCTGCAGTCAGAGCATGCAATAAGAAGGAATTGATAAAAATGCCACTTGGGATTTCCATGCTAAGTATCGGAGCACTCCCCTATAGTCGAGTAGCCTGATTAGACCAGACAAAGCACTTGAAGAACACAAGTGTAATGCAGGAAGCAAGTCTGCGAGGAAGCAGGCAAAGACAGGCCTGGTTCACGTCACTGGCAAATCCTGCACCCCCAGGAATCCTGGATTTCTCCATGGAAGTGGGAGCTGGGCTCGCGTCTGGGCTCTCTGCAGGCAGCATGTGGATGAGGCTGCTTGGACAACACGGTGGATCCTATCTTTCCTGCATGATGTTTGGGAATTTCTTGTGGGACTAATGGCTTGATCGTCATCCAGAGAGGGGCTGGATTCAGCACACATTCCTCTCACACCTCGTTACCGCCCAGCCACCCCCGCTGCCTATGTTTGTTTAAATGGAGCTCCTGAAGTCGGAGGATGCTCGTTAGCAGCCAGCTATGATAAACATGGCACTTGTGCACTTGCCTAATTTGGTACATCTGATGAGCCAGAACTTAATAAATGCAAACTGCTACCCAAATTACTTAGATTTGTTCAGTCATTTTCTGTCTTCCTCAGCATATTCTATGGGCTGATCTCATGACATTCTCCTTCATGCCAGGGGTTTTTTTTGTCTATCTGAACTTTCTTTTTCCACCAGAAGCCTCCAAGCTGGGCTCCTCTGAGGCACTTTGCATATATTATTTCAGTGCTCCAGTGGAATGGTTCAAATTATAATTTTCCAGCTGAGATACAGACTAATTCATTCAAGACCACCTTTTTTGTGTGTATGTGTGTGTGCGTTTGTGTGTGTGACAGTGTGGATTTCTCTGTGGCCCTTGAGGAGATAAAATGCACCCAAAGTGCTCTGGGAAAACTGGGAGCAAGCACTTGGACAGAGAAAGCAAATCGTGCAGCAAAGTCATGTGCTAGCAAGTGTGTCCCATGTACTATTTGGGGATGAGCTGATTGTCATCTTGGGATGGTGGGAGAGAAGACAAGAAACCAGGCACAGATTGGGAATTCTGATTGACAGATACAAATCTGGGCTGAAATCCTCTGCTGATACTGATCAAATCAAACCCACAGCAGGAGTCAATGCCAAGAAACTGGCTGCTAATTTTTGTGGCTAACCAGCAGTGAGGACCAGTGTTCTATTGGGAAGCACAGGAAGGGATGTGCATCCTTTTCCTTGCTCCTGGTCTGAGTAAGGCAGGAGATCCACCAGTTGCATGGCATTCACTTCTGGGGTCCCCAGCAGAGTCCAGAGGAGGTCCCAGAAATGATCAGAGGGATGGAGCACCTCCACTATGAGGAAAGGCTGAGAGAATTGGGAATATTCAGGTTGGAAAAGAAAAAAGAAGACCTCATTGTGGCCCCTTCAGCTCTTAGAGGGGGCCTGTAAGAGAAATTGAGATGGACTTTTTAGCAGGCCCTCTTGCTCTAGGACAAAGGGGGATGGTTCTAAACTGAAGGAGGGTCCATTTAGATTAGATAGTAGGAAGAAGTTTTTAACAAGGAGGGTGGTGAGGCCCTGGCACAGGTTGCCCAGAGCAGCTGTGGCTGCCCTATCCCTGGAAATGTCCAAGGTCAGGCTGGACAGTGCTCTGAGCAGCCTGATTTAGTGGAAAATGTTCCTGCTCATTGCAGGGGGTGGGACTGAATGACCTTTAAAGGTTCCTTCCTACCCAAACTATTCTGTGATTCTGTGGTCTCTGCTCTGGTGTTTGTGCCAGGGATGATCTCACCTCTAGCTCTTGGGAAAGCAGGCGTAGGTGCCTCTGATCTTCCCTGGGATGGACAAACTGGACAGGGAGGGCTGGTGACATGCCATGAGGCCTCTGGATGCGGCACAGTGCGTCGCATCTGAGCGCCAGCATGCAGGGCTTACAGCTGCAGGGACTGTTCTATGGCTGTCATCCCAGAGAAGTCATTCAGGGCAACTGAGAAATGTGCCAGGTAGACGCCTAAAATTAAGATGGAAGTGCCTTGGCCACACAATCCTACCTGGCTCAGGAGGACACCAGGGAGATCATTCATGGATGATTGTGCAGGATTGGGAAACAGCGAATCAGTGTGGGCAGAGGGACATCACAGGACAAGGAGGGACACACGGGAAAGGCTGAATCCAGGTTTATTTCTACCATTCCATGACCGTAATCCTGATATTTGACAAGTAGCTCAAATTCACTTAGAGTAATCTTATAAAGTAAATAGCTTTGATCCGATGTGTTTAATTTAAAACACTTATGTTTTATTTATTCTTTTATTGTGAGGAACAGGCTGCACTTTCTTTAATAATGTCTAAGAAATAAGGGTTTCCAATCCCCACACAGAGCAAAATTCATACCAGCAATACTACTGTGAAAAGTGATTTCCTTGAGCCTATTTTCATTCAGGAAAAACAGCTCCTGTGCCTCAGGAACCAGTGTGGCCACATATTGAATTGTAGTGCATCAAATAAATGGATGAATGTTTGAAAAATTAACTCATGGATGATTTGTGAAGTTGAGAAATTGATAAATGCTCAGTCACAGCAACAGCAAAGGACTGATATGATGATAAAAATCATGGAGAATGTATTAAGGGCCTCAGGCAAAAAAAAAAAAAAAAAAAAAGGAAAAAAAGAAGGAATTAGTTTGCAAAATATGATTGTTTTTGAAATGTTTGCCTAGCAACAGCCCAACAAATGCTCCAAGTATGGCTGTATTTCATATTCTCACAGCAATACCACATCGCGTTTCAACACAAGCCAGCCCTGAAATCCACCCTGGTGACCTCAGCTGCCCTGCTCTGGTGCTGGGGCATCTCCCAGCTCCCACCCTTCCCGAGCCGTGGCCGATTGCAGCCCCAGCTGGCCATGGCAGGGCACAGAGTGCATCTGTTTCCGCTATCCTACGTTGCAACAACCTATTCCCCGCTTTCTGTCGCCTGGCATCACGGAAGAAAACAACTCGATGTGCCAATTTCCCTGTCTGTGCCCCGGTGGCAGCGGGTGGTGCCCACCTCTGCCCACTCAGCTCTGCCTGACCTCACTTTCCCCATATGCCGTCTGAGCTGGAGAAGTCAAAGTTGGGTCAAGTTCTTATGTTCAAAGCCCAGGTAAAATCTCTTCCCCACAGAGTTCTGTTTACTTTTCCCATCACCTCACTCATGGCTTTGGGATCATGGCTTTGCTTTTCACAGCAGACTTGAAAATTTGAGTCTAACAGCAGAAACATCTCAGGGGATTTAAACAAAGTCCAGTGAACTGCTAGGAAAGGAAAGGTGCCAATCTGTCAGAAATTTAGCCTGAAATAAGGTTTAGATCCATTTGTGTCCCTGCTATCCCATGGAGCTTGGATGGAAGTGAGAACAGAGTTGACAACATAAATAGTGGCTGTGCTGTGAGAAGCAGAGAGTTGTGTACACGGAGGGAAGGCTTGGGGTGGCATCTGGCTTCCCTGAGTTCTGAGCCTGCTGTTGCCAGTTATACCACTATTTTCCAAAAGGGGGGTGGATTTAGGTGCTCCTGTCTCTCAGCAATGGTATTTGTCCCTGAAGATGAGCTCAGGCTCCTGGATTGCTGCTAAACTCCGTCCTCAGAGGGAGCTGGGAGACCCCGATACTGTGGAGGAATTATCTCAGGAGAATGGCTGGCTCTCAGAACTCCTGCTGCATACTGAACTCCGAGGAAGCTGTGATCCAGAAACCTTCACCAAACACAGCTCTCCTGTCTACTTTCTTGTCCCCTTTGCCAGTAGAGAAGCAGGTGTCATGGTAGGCAGGAGGGGCAGCGCAGCCTCAACCCCCCAGGAAGGGACACAAGCACATTCTGTCTTCTGACAATGTGGCTCTGGAGAGGTGACCTCTGCCAGAGGGATAAGGCAAACAGCCAGGCAGGTGCAGCTTTAATCAGGTCCCCTTTTGAGGGAAAAGGCCTTAATTTCATCACCTGTGTCACTCTGCAATTTGGGTAGGCTTCGAGCACGGGGGTGAGCAGCAAACGCAGGGCAGCTCCACGTACCTGCCAAGCCTGGCAGCTCTGCTGTACTCAGCAGTGCACCTGAGTGTGCATTCCAGCTGGAGATCCTGTGCCAGGATAAATTTTGTCCCCAGTGGGAAGGCCAGGCAGTGCAATTAGATCAGCTAACCCTTAAAACACAGACAAAGCCGAGCCCAAGGCCACCCAGGAGCAATATTTAAAAGAGAGCAGTTCAGCAGCTGTCCTTGGGTGGCTGCAAACTACTTTTATGAGCCCAGTTGCAGGAAGCAGGGACTGCACATCATCACCTCTGTTTTCCAGGTCCAGGTCCTGCAGGCCTCGGTTTCATGGTAACTGGAACCAGATCTTTGTTGCTGCATTTGTGTTGATTTAACACAATCACTTTCCTGTTAAAATTACCTAGAGTATATGAGGCAGAATTTAATCTGATTTCCTGCTTTTATGTATGTCAGAACCCAGACAACTCCTATCACAACATAACCTTTGCCAACATGAAGTTCACCCAGCTGCCTTTTTAGGACATTTTTGAGATAGAAAAATGGCTTTACACAGGATCACCTTGTTTTGCATCACACTGCCATCATGTTTTATCTAGTGCTGGGAACCTGAGAGCTGGAATTACCACATCACAGTTTCACATCCCTGTCACAAATTGGAGGCAGAGGGATGAATGGATCAATGGCCCATCAGCTGCTTGCCTGCAAAGCATGCTGAGGCCCTCAGAGGAAAGCACGGCAGCGACAAGTGTTACTTATTAATCTGCAAGTTAATAACACTTTATTTTGCAGCATATCTCTGACCTTGGTTATCACACCCTTCCCACCTCCCCACTCCAAACCACAGAGGGTTGTGATACAGAATACATCTGTTTCCTGTTTCAGAAATTGCAATTACATATTTACAACCAGCATCCTCATCTGAGATTCAGAGGCAAGCAGTTGTATTTACAAGTAATATGCGTTCCTGAACCTATCAGACTCTTTTGCATTGTACTGCCTGCTGAAAATGCAGAATAGACAAATAGAGGAGAAATAACATTCCTGTTATTTGGAGAGGTTTGCACCATCCTCTTTTTATCTCATAGCTGTTAAAAGTAAAGAGGTATCTGGGATAGTCTGATATATTTAACAGAAATAAATAATTGTAATGACACACAGAGAAAAAAGACATGCAGCAATTATTTAAATTGGTCATAAATGTTCCTCACTAAGATATTATTATTATTATTGTTCTTGTTTGTCATGAGGACCTGCGGGCCAAGTAAGGGTATGTGCTGGTTTCACTGCTTCACTGAAGTGAGCCCAGTGGGTAAAACCCTGGCCAAAAGAAATCAGTGGTTAGAAGGCCATGGTGATTTGGCTACAGGCTCCATCACACACTTGTGCAAAAAATCCCTCGTGGACATCATCTTGCACCTGTCTAGAAGTGAAACAAAGCCTAAAAACCATCACCCTTTCTGTACACCATTGTGCACTGGAAAGACTTACAGCCTTTGGGATGAGATTTGGGGTCATGTGCACCAGTGTAACACGTCGTGAGTGTTGTCTGCTGAGCCACAGTAAGTTACTGTCTGCTGGGGAGCAGCACTGCCCCACTCCTGGAGATTTGGACCCAGCTCCTTTGCCCTTCCAGGTGGGGAGGCTGTGAGCACACCCTGCTAGTAGCTGCACCTTGGCTGAGGAGTGGTAAATTATAAAGCTGTTGAAAATCAGTTCTGTGTCCATCTCATAAGCTGCCATACCCTTGAGAGGTTCCCTTCCTTGAGGGAAGCAGCCAACACAGTGGGATCCAGCCAACACCTCCAGGGAAGGGCACACTTTGGAACACACTGCACACAGTTACACACAGAAATATTCTGTGCAATGCAGCTCCTTAGGCCCCTCAGATGCTCTGGGACAAAGCCTGGCAAGCCCACAATTTAGGTTTTCCATCTCCTGCTGACACGCTGGATGCAGACTGGAAGCTCGGCCTCCTGCCATTCTGGTAGGCAGTGAGGCTGAGGGAAATGCATCCCTTTGACCACTCCTCTCCCTCTTGCTCCTCAGGATAAACAGCTTGAGACTGATGGGCCCAGCCCTGTGGTCAGGGATAAACATTGGTGAAAGTATTTGCAGACATAGGACCATAATCTAGAGACCAGCGTCGATACCAGATATAATTTTGTTTATGAGTGTCAGTCCTGGGAATTACTGGAATCCCAAGGGAAAAGCCTGTGTTTCAAGATGCTTACAACATCTTATCCCACAGCCTGACTCAAGTGAGCAGCTTGACTTGCCAGAGCCATCAGTATCTGCTACACAACTGAAATCACAGGCTGGCGTAGGATGGACACGTTTTGCAAGTGGAGTTGGGAGTTGAAAACATGCAGACCTGCAAAAATGCTGGCACTTTGCAGGATGAGAACTTGCAAATGCTTTGGCCAGCTCTAAGTTGATCCACGGTGAAAGGCTGTGTGGACTGGCTGTGTAAGGAAAGAGAAAACAGAAGGACTCCTGCACAGGCCTGCTGCTGCTTGAGCAAGTGAATTACCTGTCTCCTCTGCTTGGTACTTGGCATATTCCCTTCTCCTTGCTGATACACCAAATGCAAATATCTCGATTTCTCACAGGCTCCATGGTGTGTCAATACGCAGGGAATCAGCTCTTTGCTACCATCTCTTCCCTTCTCCAGTTCTTTCTTTGAACTCCTGAGTGCAACAACGTCTTCCAAAAGAGTTGGTTCTGCCCAAATGAGGAATAGGAACCAAACTTCTGAACCTCAGGTGCATGCAGTGTATAAACCCTGCTTTTCCCCCTCCAGGAGAACATGCAGCAATACCATTCATGCCAAATAAAAGCTATGACACCTTAGCTTTTAGCTCGGAAAACAGCAGCCTGGACTTTCAGGTTGGCTTAAACCTCAGCACACCCACCAATGCAATGGCCAGCACACACATCTTCCTGCCAGAGTCTAATCTCTTTAGATTAGAGGGAATTTTAGCAGGCACTTCCCAGCCTCAGAGTCAAGGTGCTGCAATACTGACAAACCCATCAAGAGAATGGGCAGCTGGAGGGATTCCTGAATTGCAGGGTGTTGCCTGTTTTTCCTGGGCCAGCAACCAGAGTTTGGGAGCTACAAAGCTGGCTTGGTGTGTTTACAGGGAGAGCTGCTGCTCACACGATTTGCTGATGTTTCCCAGGCAGCTTTGCAGATGTGACAGGGATAAGGAGAGGCCCCTGCAGACCCAACTCGCTTATAAACAATGGTCATATTTGCAGTGGCTCTTTCCCTTTGGGAAAGCTCATGGCTTGGATGGGTGCACTGCTCTCTGAGTAGAAAACTGGCTGGATGACTGAGCCCAGAGAGTTACACTCAGTTGGTGATCGCTCACCAGGGCTCAGTATTGGGGCAGTTCTGTTTAACACCTTTATTGACAACCCAGACAAGGGGATCAAGGGCACCCTCAGTAAGTCTGGACCACACCAAGCTGGGCAGGAGTGTTGATCTGCTGGAGGGTAGGAGCTTGGACTACTCTGATTTTAAGCTTTATTTCAAGGAAATTAGGGGGAAGGAAAGAGAGAGCATTGTGTCAGATCAGCATTAATGCCAGGAGAAGAAAGGGGGGAATCCTGATGTGCGTTTTGTCTGCCACAATCAGGAAATGCAGCAGACATCTCCTCAGCATCATCTGCTGTCCTCATTTCTTCTCCGGGGCTGAGGCACACTGGAGACAAAAGATTTTGCAGCCCCAGCAGAAATGTTTGTGGAATGTTTATCTGATCAGCTAAAGCCTTTGAAGGCTTGCTTTGGGAAAGAGTTGTAACACTTCATCATTCAGATGCAACTGCAACACTCGGTGTCTCTTTTTTTGCAAGAGAGGCTTTTTTTAGGGCAGCAAATTGGGTGTTTTGTACCAACAGCAAAAGTTGGGACGAAGTCAGGGTACCATAGTTCACTGAATTACTTATTTTTCTGGACAAAGCTAGAGATGGGGCTACATGCTGTTTCATGTTTATCAGACACACTGCACTGTCCACCAAACAAGCAGTCCCTGAAAGAGAAAAGAGTCCCCAAACCCCAGTTTTGCTGCTAACTGTGCAGTGAGATGTAAGCTCCCTCCCTCTGCTCTGCACGGAAAGAAAACCTGATGCTAGCCCTCGTTACTCCTTTCTATCTCAAGACGGAGACTGCACAATAGGGAAAAAGCATCTCTGCTAAGAGTAGGAGTGCTGGCTTTTCCATATGGAAAAAGTGATGTCAGAGACATGGAAGCAGCTTGGGAAGAGACAGATTATTGGCCTGCTCCACAGCTTGGGAGCAGATCAGTAGTCCCTGGGCAGCCAGGCTCTGCTTCCTGCTGTATTGCATGTGATGGGGTGAAATTAAAAGCCAGCCCTGTTATCATCTTTTAACACCACTCAGAACATCCTAATTTCAAGGTCAGACTATCAAAGAGATATATGGAAAGGTTTTGGTGTGACCAGTCTCCAAGCTGGACAGTTACAGCTCACATGGAATGTGGATCTACACAGTCATGTTCTGTGGTCAGGGTTACATTTACGACTGTGGTTCCTGGTGCTTTCTCTGCTGGGATTTCAGGTGTTTCTACAAGCTTGGCTGCTTGATGCATTGCAAGGGACAAACACTTCTGATTTTCCATATGATGCCCAGTATGGACACTCGAGACATCCTAAATGGCAGCTGTACTGAGCTCACCTTTCTGACCACTGTTCCAGCTGCTTTCAGCTTTTTCCCCAAGCTAAGTCATTGATCACAACATTTCTTTGTGCCTGCAGGTGCTACATATTCATTCATGTAATCTCAAAGACCACGAGCTCAGACGTATGTCAGGCTGAATTTCCAGCTTCAAGGGAAAAAAAACAACTCAGAGAGACTATAATATGCCTGCTTCTACTTCTAACCACCTGGAAAATACCATTTTGTCACAGGACATCAGCTCACCATGGAAAATCTGAGCTCCAGCAGATTTGCTTTTAAAGCCCATCTGCCCTCGAGTCCATTTTTGTCCAGGACACATGCCCTGTTCTGAGCTCAGCCTGGCAGTGGTGGTGACATATCAATACTTCAGCTTGGAGTTTAAAGCCAGCCCCTTTTAAAGCTCAGTTCTGCAGCAGAGGCTTAATCTAGGCTGAGTCTAGCCTAGTAATTCCTTAATTATCAGCAGAGAAATACACACCAAGCACATGCAAGACTGATGGTGGGAAAGTCTCCCAAAAACGACTGATGATCTCTGTAACTTCCATTACCAATAATATGCTTCAGTGCAATTAATTCCTGTAAGTCTCCTGATGATACCAGCTATCTCCTTCAGACACTGCTGTAGTCTCCTCTAATCTTCCTCAGCTGCAGAAATAAATTTCTTTATAACTTCCTTGTCTCTATGGGGAACGTTGTCCTTTCTGCTTTCTGACTTTCGATGTCATGGAGTTGCTCCTAACCTTCTCCTAAGTCTCTTTGCTCTCACCTTGCTTTTTTTTTTCTTCTTTTTAAAACTCTTTTTAGGCTTTTAGTTGCATTGTTCCTGGTATTGCTTCATCTGTGCAACTTTCATTGCTGAAGCAAACGGGGCTGGAGCTTGAGCAATGCAAGTTCAGAGCAAGAAATGAGATAACTGAGGCAGCAATGAGACAAGGCGATGTCTTGCTCTTGCGAAAGAGAAATATAAAATATAAATTGCTGAGGCTGCAAACAAGCACTTTCTGCTGGATCAAACCAAAGAATTACAGGCTGCAGCAAAGGATGGTTTCAACATTTTCAGGGCTGTGGTGTTTAGGATTCATTTAGGATATTTTGCTTTTGCCATGATTTTAAACCTTTCATACTGCCACAAGGCAAAGAACAACAACTATGTATTTTAATTTTGCAGTTCCTCAAAGATATTGAAATGTTTGAAACTCACTGCACTCCACGGGATGCTTGAAAGTATTCCTTCGAAAGGAAATTGTGGTTGAGATATCAATGTCAATACAGTGATAGCTCACCTAAAGTTCCTCTAGCGACAAAGAAAATGTTTATTTTTATGTATCCTTCTATGATTCCTTGAATGTACTGAGCTTTATAAACATTTCCAGGAAAAAATACTGTTTATTTACATAAAGTTTTATTAGCACAGTACCATATGACCTGATGTTAATGGGCTGGGGGGAGTATAAGGAGGCAAAACAATCTTGCTTTGAGGAGAATAAAATATAAAGGGACAAAATATAATTTAGATGATGAGCTGAAGCACAGAGAAATGGAGGAACCTGCCCAAAGCCACCTAAGAAAGTCACACAGACCCAGATGATCCTACATTTGCACATTCTTACTCTGACTTCTGTCCAGGGTGAACACCACGGATATTTCCTAGGAAGAACTTCGGCCCCATTAGCTTAGATTTTAGAAAATCTCAGGCTATGCTGATTAATAATTAATTAATTAATTGCCCCTGTGCTATAGACAGGATGAGAAGCCATTAAAATGAGCCCAGCCTACAGTTCTGCTCTCAGGTTGCATGTCTGCAGGGCCCGTCAGAAGCACTACATTGTTTTTCCTTGCAGCCATGATGAAGGAATTAATACTGGACTGTGAACTTCCCAAATTCCCTTGCAATCTGATCTCTGCTAAGCAGATCCCTACAGATAACTCTTTCTTCTTAAAAACCATGTTCCAAGTTTCCTAATAAAAAATGTATCAAGGTAAACTGCAACCAAAACCATAAACGTTTTTCTAACTTATACCCGGTTTTATTTTGAATTTCCATACTGAGTTTTAGACATCAGTTAATGGCACAAGTATGATGACATCTATCAGTATGATTTGCCATTTGACTTGAACTTTGAGTAAAAATTCTTTTTGTCCCATATCCCATATTCTTGTGTTTTGATTATCTACAACACAGAGGAAAATAAAAATAAAATAAATATTTCTACCCCTTTTGCACTGGTGTACAGGTGAACATCCTAATGTGTAACACAACCGTGGAGAATGACGTGTGGGAAGGAAGTGGAGAACAAGCAGTACTTGTGAGTGGGTGATTTGAACCCGAGTGAAACATCCTTTCCTTATCTATACCCCCTGCTGAATTCACTTTGGCTCAAACCACTCCCACAAGGCTTTGCTGAAGTCAGGGTTCAAACTCAGGCTAAAACTGCAGTGGACACTCACCCTGTGTTTAAGAACCGTTCAGAAAACTTTTCATTTTTAGCACCCACGTCTCTAAGATGTCATGAGCTATCCCAGTCACACTGTGGGGGAAAAAAGAAAGTAAAAAGAACAAAGGAAAAAGTGTTTCTGATACTGCCAGTACCGGAGACCAAGCAGAAAATATTTTTTTTTCTGATGGCAGAAAAACACTTGGCTGCATTTTTTTCAGCGAAAATGCTGTTCTCTGTTGTTTGGAGGAGCAGAGACCGTATTTTGTTCCACTGTAGCACTACCCTGCTTTCCACAAAGCATCCTGATACAGCTACGGGTAGGATGAAGCTCATCTTCCTATGCAGGCATCTCTGCACTGGGAACATCCCCCACAGGATTAGTGAACTGCTCCCAGCTTCCCTCAAGCACAAAAGATACTAATTTCTAGGAGTTAATCCCTATTTCTGTGGGGAAACTGCCCATTTTTCCCTGCAGGACATGGCCAGTCCCTGCCACCGAGGAACATGAGCCTGACAGCTTAGCAGGG
Source organism: Daphoenositta chrysoptera (assembly GCA_013397915.1). NCBI lineage: Eukaryota > Metazoa > Chordata > Aves > Passeriformes > Daphoenositta > Daphoenositta chrysoptera. The sequence continues at coordinate 464,880 of VZRO01001319.1, forward strand.
ACATAAGGAAATTATGGATGACAACTATATCCAGAGTTATCTAAATCAAGCAGAGGCACTTGGAAAAGTTATAATACATAATTCAGGTTGAAGCTGACCTTTAACTATTGCAGGCTGAAATATTTTTCTGAAGCAGAATACCTTGAGAACTGGTTCACAAAGGGTTTTCTACACATTTCTCTGATGCCCTGAGCAACAACACACTGATAAACAAGAAGCCAGCTCTGGGAACTGTTGGCCTAATCTGGACTTCAAACCCCTGATTATTAAACATTTCAGGTGCATATATGTGTGCAGGTTAGGAGAGACAATGAAGGACAAATGCTGCTAACGACTTACAGGCAATCAGGGTATTATTACCAGAGTTGTAGTCAAGTTAAGGTGTTACTATTCTCAGTTTTAGTTGGATTTGACTTTAATCCCACAGAATCCAATAAAATATACCTTCTTGGAAAATATAATATGAAAGGATCCTATTGAAGCATCTGCCGTCCTTGCCAATAAACCGTAAAAGAGGGAAAGACATTTGGAAACTAGTGTTCAGAGACTGGGCAGGAAGACTGGAAACTTTGCAGAGATGCTGTTGTGTTGTCCTGTTTATCTTCTTTCCCTCTTCTTGCTCAGCTGGCCAGCAGCTAAGGAGAAGTATTTTGACTCTTGTGAGTCATACTTACCAGAAACATTTTGCTTTGGGCATCTCCTTGCTGCCACAATTCCAGTCCCCCTTCTTTCTGTATTTCCCATTTAAATGGAAAGACACCAACTACTATTTGGAAATATTACATGCTCTTGTATGAAGAGCACTGCACTGGTCATGCCCAAATCTTTCCATTACAGCAATTCAGGAAAAACTGCAAATAACATTTGTAATCAGAGTAGGACCCATAAGATGAGTCACTGATGTCTGAGAGGTTCCTGACTATGGCAATTCATGGGGAGGAGGTGGTTAAAGAGAGGGAGAAAAGGAAGTTTGGCTCTGATCCATAAACAAACAGACTCGTATCTGTACTGGAAGAGTGGGAGAAATAATAAAAACTTTCCAAAAACACCACATGGGAAAACACCCATTGTTTCCTCCAATCTTTACTATCCTGTGGGATAGAGCAGTAGACTCAGGAGAGGAACTCTCACCACTTACAATCAGCTGCTCAAGAGGTTTCTAAGAAGGTCAAAGATTATGCTTCCAGTGAAACATGATGGAGGAGGAAGTGAGTGGCCATGCTGCCCTGTCTCTGCCCTGTCTCTGCCCAGGCTCTGCCCTCTCTCTGCCCTGTCTCTGCCCTGCAGGACCACCCTGAGCAGAGTGTGCCCTGCCTCCTGCTTTGGGTGCTGAAATCAGTGGAAAGCCCCTCAGGACTTCAAGCTACAATAAATCACATTCCCTTTTCAATTTTGAATCACTACGAAGGAGTTATGGACAGGCCTGGCCTGCATGGGAGGCTGTGAGAGCCCCAGTCCCACCTGATGGAAGCCATGGGCCTGCACCAACCACCAGAGAAGAAGCACCAGCTTAGAGATGGTGACAGCCACTGCCAAAATAGCCTTGGAAGCTTCCATGCCTACCTCTGCCCTCTCCTGGATGCAGGATGGACCGTGACATCCTTCCAGGCTGGCAAGTCTTTCAGCTCCAGGTTCTGGTTATAAATAAGCAAGGTTCTCTCATTTTTGGTATTTAATATCAAAAACTGCATTAGAGTCCATGGGGATCCACCAAATGTGGTGAGAATGGCTCCAAGTTATTTCTGATCCTCCAGTACTGATATGCTGTGAGGTACCCTGACTCTCTGAGAAGTTCTGAAATTCAGAGTGATTACCTAGCTCAGGCATGGGTGAACCCTCAGCAGACACCTCCAAAGTTTCTACAGTGTTCCTCACCATCCTTGCTAGTACTGCATCCTTAACCGAGGGCAAGCACATCCTCCTTGGTGTCTGCTCTTTGCCAGTGCTCCTGCTGAGTGGATCCCACACTTTCCTGAGGAAGGAGCCCTTCCTGGATCCATGGCTCACTTTTTAACATGTGCAAGTGAAGGATGGTGTCTTGAAGGTCATCTGCTCTACATGGCCTAGCAGACAGCCAGCAACCTTCAAAGAATATCTGGAACCACTGTGCATGGAGAAAGTATTAATAAGGGTGTCACAAATCCACATGACTCCACCCAAAAACTCAGTGGGGTTGTCCTTCCTTTCTCCAACAGCTGCCTCTGAGCGATGGTAACTGTTGGAAAGAGCTGGACGTCTGGATTATAAACACTGCTTTTTGCAGGGCACATTAGAAGTCATAATAACATGGTACAAACCCAACCCTTCTACAGCTTCTGATTCCAGTAACAACTTGTCTCTCACTCTGACGTGGGTCTTGCTGTTGTGCTGCCAATGCTCCTACTGCTCAGATTGCTCAGCTGCTTCAGTAAGTTCCTAAAGCTTTCTGCCACTTAGAGCTTATCATGGTCCAGAGTCCAGCAGAGGATCCCTGCACCAGAAATTTTCATATTTTTGCTCATCACATGCTGAATATTCATCCTCTGCCTCCTGAAATTACTAAAGAAGGCACTCCTGTGTTATTCCTTTCCTGTCAGTGATCAATCAAAGCCACGCAGCTCTGTTCTCATCCTCATTTTAATTTGTCTGGGCCAGGACCTGAAGTTCAGACCTCTATTTAGACCTGATTCTGTTATGTTTAACTTCCCATTGTATTTAACCCTCAGAGTTTCCTGAAGGAGCACAGATGAGAATTTTCAGTTTTCCACCTTTCCCAGCCGTGGTCAGGGGACCAATTCACGCCCCTTTAAACACTGAGATAACCTTTCCAAGACAAACTCAGCACACTGTACTTTGACACCCAGCTGAGGCCAGGCTTGGTTTGAGGGACAATAATTCTCACCCAGGCTGGCTGGACACATTTCTCTGTTAGAATAGGAAAAGTTTGTGTAACACTTGTGGCCTCACACCTGGTTTGTGTGTAGGAGTCTGGTTTAAGTCCTGGGGTCAGGCCCTGGCCATCTTTGGTACAAATTTAAACCAAGCCTCAAGCTGCTGTAATTTGTGCTAAGAGTCAGGACGAATGCCAAGGCAACTCAGGACCCAGGGATACAAAAAGTGACTGAGAGTCACATTCTCTCCATTATTCTTCTAATGATGAGCCCACTGCTGTAGATATGAGCTATGGAATGAATACCACAGGAAGGCAGCAGAAAGTAAAATCATCTTGTGATGTGCCTCATTGCTTACCTGTGGTTTCAGCAGCAGGCCCAGTGAGCATTCAAACCTTGGGGCAGAAATCTGTAAACTTGGCTACTTCAGCTAGGACTGAAATCACTGCACTCAGAGAAATGTCTGCATCCTACCCAAGAAAAGACATGATGGGAAGGCATCCAGGGAATGTGCTTGGTGCTAGAAGGCAAGTGTGTTAGAGTTCCCATGAATTAGCACAGCATTGTTTCCAGATAAAAAAACCAAAGTGGTTTGGATTGCAAACCAGAAGCACTTCTAGATTTCTTCAGTGCTCATCTTAAAGGTAGAAGTTTTCCATGGATATTTTTTCATAGTTTGCGATCTTTTGGTGAAACAAGCAACGTTTACTTTTTTAGAAATCTGACTCTTTGGCCAAAGAGCTGATAGACCAAAGCACTTCTGATCAACTACACATGGTACAAAGTTATCTGAGTTATCACTGAAGGACCCTTAGTAGGGGATGAAAACCAATATTCCACCTTAGCTAAGCAGATTACGGTTTGGAGAGGTGCAAGGAATATTGTAAGGCAAAAGGGAAATGGAGGGGATGAATTGCTGGTCTGTGGGCTGTTTATCAGCTCTAGTCTCACTTTTCTCATGCAGCTCTGTGGGAGGCATTTCTGTGGGACGTGATAATAAAAGCTGGGATGTTTTTCCACCCAATTTTTTTCATGCTTTCTTTGATTTTGCTGTAGATCCCAGAGACCAGATGTCTCATATTAAATGAAGAGTCACTCAGCTCCTCTTTGGGGACATACTTGGGGAAGGAAGGGAGGAAGAGTTTGTTCTTTTAGAAATGAGAGTTAAATTGACACACAGTGGATAAAAGGCAGGCAGAGGCCCCACATGTTGTTGATAGGAAAGAAGATAACCCTGAACAGCAAGGCTGATCACCACAGGACCTGAAGATATTTTATTAAAATAACTTTCAGAAGCTTCTTTGGCCATTCTAGAACTAAGAGTGACCTGAGCACTTGGACATTGTGAGAACATTGGTTTCCCAGGGGATCCTTCCCATCTCCCCAGTGGGATAAGGATGTGAGGGATGACCTAACTCCCTCCTCTGTGCAGCTGCCTCAGCTCTGACAGGAATAAACGATGGCAGCCTGCTGATGGCTGACACGTTAGTCATGCTCCCACTGTTCACTGGGCTTCTGCGTCTGGCTGGGTTCATCTGCTACCCCTTGTAACACACTGACAGCACAAGCCATCTCCTTGCATAAAGAATTCCTACGCTTCACAAATTGGGACCCCAACCCCCGTTTGAGCTTCTCGCTGATACTTTGTGTAAATGTCATCATTCATGAAAGAAGCTGTACTCAATAAATCACTCCCTTGACAGTGCTTTGAGAATGGGATGTGGACGTCTCTTGCCTCCCCTGGACTGGAGAGCAGCTGTGGCACTGAGATCACTCCCCACAAATCCCAGAGAAGCCCGGCAGAGGTGTTTAGCCCAGTTAAAATCTGCAGCACATCCTTTCCACACTCACCACAACCTTCAGGCAGCCCTAACAAAACAAGGTGGTGAGCAGGAAACACCAAAACTCTCACAAACTAAAATGTGTTACTGGAAGGGGGTGAGAGACCGCAGGCATTTTGGTGTCCTGAGGTCTTGTGGTGGCATGTCCTTCAGAAAGAGACTCCAGCTCATTCCTGCCAATGCAAACCCAAGGGCACTTCGGTGGCAGGTGGCACCGGCACGGGGGAAAGCGAGCAGAGAGCGCTGCAGTGCCTCCAGCTGCAGATGTGCCCAACAGCTGGAGGACCACCAGTGTCCCTCAGCTCTGCCCAGCTTCCTGCAGCCTTGAGAGTCCTCCATCCACCAGGAGTCCCAAGGGAGCTCATTTCCTCCATCTTTCCTAGAGCCATCCAGCGGCAGCTACTCCGCTAGGATTTATGAGCTCCCGCTGGGAGACAGGAACACAGATTCACATGAGTCATTAAGTTTAAGTCCTGCGGGCAGGATGACCATTAAAATGGATATTTTTGAAGGGTTTTCGTTGGCACTGCTTACCCAGTTAAATGCTTATACCATAATTACTAAGGGGAAAAAAAGGATGTTTTCAGGAAAAAAAGTACAACCCAAACATAGAAATACTTCACAGAACCCAAACAAACTACACACATTTCTTCAAATTATTTATGGTGGAATTGGTTGTTCTGCTTAAGCAAGTTACAGGGATTAGGTTGTCTATGTCCACAAAAGCAGGATCCTACCCAGAAGCTTAATCTTTAACTTAAGGGAAAGCAACAGCAAGATCTGCTGTCTGCTGCAGAGGGCATTAGCATGAAAATACACCTGGTCAGAGATTATTCTCACAATACCTTTGTCATTAAAGGACAAACACAAAAGAATGCTTGACCAAGTCTGATTTTCGCTTTCAGTCAATGTGAGGAAATCTGAACCATTTAGCCAAAAAGTGTTCATGCAATCCATGCAAATATTTGAGGTTTTTTCCTTCTTTCTGGTGTTTTGACTAGATTTAATGAAAATATATCATAATTATAAGTAATTATTACCAAAAATCACCATCAGCAAGTTAAAACTTTCATTCTCTCTCTTCCACTGAATTTTTCCCTCCTACAATTTCAGTATTACCAGAGTAAGTAGCCCAGCTTCCCAAAATATTCGGATTATCCGTTTGCCTCTGCACTGACTCACAGGAAAGCTGTGGACAGCAGCTTGCAGACAACACTTTCCATCTGTCTGTAACATCCCCCTCACTGAACATGGCAGAATGCTGGTGCAGCACAAGGACACCTACGTGCTGTACCTGCAAGGTGAGCTGCTCTCCTTGTGTTTGGGAGTGCCCTTATTCCTCTGCCTGCTCCTCCAGCAAGGCTCCTTCTCCCTCTCCTGCATTACTCAGTCCCTTCCCTAAAGTATCTGAAGGAGCCAGCCGGAAAGATGGAGAGAGACTATTTGCAAGGGCCTGGAGTGACACGGCAAGGGGGAATGGCTTCCCACTGACAGAGTGCAGGGATACTGGGAAGAAATCCTTCCCTGCAAGGGTGGGGAGGTCCTGGCCCAGGCTGCCCAGAGAAGCTGTGACTGCCCCATCCCTGGAAGTGTCCAAGGTCAGGTTGGATGGGGCTTGGAGCACCCTGGGATACTGGAAGGTGTCCCTGCCCATGGCAGGGGGTGGGATTGGATGATCTTTAAGGCCCCTTCCAACCCAAACCATTCTGTGATTCTGTGATTCTAACAAGCTTAGCAAAGGTAGTGGCACAGTGATGGGAGCTAAGGAAGGAGTTTCAGCCCCCGATCCCATAGCTACTGTCCAGCTGGGAACCATCACTGCTTCATAACATAGAGAGAAGTACAGGTTACTTGGATTTTGGCTCAGCCAGAGCCATTGGCTCCTGCTGACCACCTAAGTGATCCCACCAGAGCAACAGAAGGAATTGAATGTATTAAGAAAACAGCTATAATTAGAAATGGGTTAAAACAGATAGACAGACCTCATCACTTGTTTTTTGTTTGCTTTAGCAAAACCAATACCAAGAATGGTTTGGCTGCAGGCCTCATTTCTGAGCTCATAATATTCACGGGTGGATCTGGGAATAAGAGAAATGGTTTCTGTCAAAAGCTGTCAGCAGAGAAAGAGCAAATTATTCTCCGTTTCAGCATGCTCCCACATTTGTATAGCTGAACCACTCTGACCATCACCACATCTGTCACTGTGGCTTTGGAAATTCAGTGGCTGGATGAATCTGTGAAGCTGCTTCTCTTCACTTCAGTGGCCGAGAATCTGCTCTGAAGACTGGGACTGAAGTATAGAGACTGGGACTCTGCAGAAGGGGTCCCTGTTCCTCAGCCAAGGATCATCAGCTCTGGGAAGTGTTTCCAGAGTGGCCCAGTGCAACCTAACACTGCAGACTCTGCTCAGGTGTGACCAAGGGGCTTTGGTTGTGCAGGAGGAAGTAAATTATAATCCAAAAGCAGTATTAATTCCCCTTCTGCCTCCCTCTTCTTCCTTCCCCTCATTTCTATGCAAATCCACATGTATGTGAGTATCTGACCGAAGTCAAGTGCCATCCAAAGGTAATCCTACCAAGTTCAAGGGTTTTATTTAAGCTGCAGCTACACAAGCCAACAATTGCATAAGTCCCTTTATTTTAGGAGCTCTGGCTAACATGGAATAAGACAGGTTTAAGTGCTATTACAGCTCCAGAATTTCTTATGGTTTCTACAATCTCAAACTAATCCAGGAAAACACTTAAGCAAAATTTATCTTCTACACCACAGACATCCATTGAACTACATCTCCATCAACCCACTGCTTTATAAAGCATTAATTAGCAGAACCAGCCCCAATATTTTTGGTATATTCACTTTTATGGAAAACATCTCCTCAGCTGCTTGCCATTTTACCATTCCAGTATCAAGTGATGGAATGTTATTATTAAATGTGTTTCCTTAGGCGTTATCACCCTCACACATTCCCACATCAGCTGCCTTTTTAAGAGGTTCTTCATCTGTAAGGGAACATTAAAGCCTTGCTGAACGAAAGGTCTCCCTCATTTATTGGTTCTAGTAGTACCAGGGACCTTCTTGCAGCTATTGGGGGTAACAGGACTGCTCCTCTCTCCCATTCACTCAGCAGAGCTGGACCATTGATGTTTGCAGTTGCAATCCAGCCAGACTCCTACTGAGTTTTACTAACAGAGGATCTGATATAATACCTCTGAATTCCTCTGCTTGCTCAAGCAAAGCTACAAAGCCTTTGCTGTGACTCTGCCAGCTTTCATCAGCTACCTTGGTCAAGGCTAAACTCTTCCTGGATGGGAGTTTTCCAAGAAAAATCCAGCAACAAGCCAGTCCTCCAGCACAGTGCTCGTGGGCATGGTGCTGTTGGAGGAGCTGTGTTTCAGATGTGGTCATAGGCAGGCGTGGGTTCAGCACTGACTCAAAAGGGAAGAATACCACCCCCTGAATCACCAGCACAGCTTCCTCCAAACCTTGAGGTTTCCTGGCCCTGCATCAGAAGAGGTTTCTGTCCCTTCTGACATTTTGGTTTACCCTCTGTAATTTTCCACTATGCTAGACATCCGTGGATTTTTCTCACTGGAGTACGACAGACAGTGCCCCAGTCAGTTCACCTGGATTATGATATGCCCAAGACCTGGGATCGCACCACCAACCTCTAATCCCAGAAGCTGGGGCTTTGCAGCCTGTTGAGCCATGCTAAGGTGGGCACGCTCACTGAAAGTCTCACAAGGGAGATTGGTCCCACTGGCTCACCTTCTCTAGAGCTTCTCCAAGGCTAATGAGAGCAAAAAGAAGGAGAACAGGGAAAATGCAGAGGGAAAGGAACAAAACCACCATTCCTGCTACTCATCTCCTCCACAGGCTGTTGCTGTCCAAGCAACACTCACCAGGCAGGCCCTGGTGCAGCAGGAGCTGTACATCCAATGCTGCACAAGACCAAAAGCAAGACTGCCTCCACCTGCACCCTCACAGGGAGCTCAGATACAAATCTGTGCTTTCTCTGGGATTATTCCCAGCTCAGTGCTGGGCTTTGCAGCTCTACACTTGTGGGTGGCATGAAATGGCAACCATAGTTCATGATAATGGATAATGGCTCTCTTGCTGTTCCCTGACCTACAGAAACAACTTTCTGACTGTGGACCCCAGCCCCTGACTTAGCTGTGTCTTTAAGCCAGGTTTTCCCCTGATGGGGGTGTGATTTTAAAGAAACTTTCAGCACTCTCTGCTTTAAGATAGTTTATGAAGTCTTACCAGAGAAGTAAGGTCACTAGCGTGACCCAGACACAGCACACAACAGAGATGTGCAGCAGAATGCCTACTTATCAAGATAACATGGTCTTCTTAAAGGTAAATCATCCAATTAAAGCTTAAAACGAAAGATATTTTTACTTTTCTACCAAGGTTAGACAAATGCTTTTGTCACGTATACAGGAACTGTGGAATTTTTCATCCAATAACTTCAGACATCTACTGCAGATTATGGCATACTAGAAGAAGAAAAGTCTAGAAACAACAACATTCCTCCATTTTGGAGATTTTGCTTTTTATCTATTTACTGCGTTAATAAACCCAACCCCTTTGGATTTTTCACCCTGTGATAACCTTACATAACATTCTATTATTTAGTTC
>VZRO01001319.1:474244-549135 GCA_013397915.1 Daphoenositta chrysoptera
TGTTCCCTGGGGGCAGAGCCCGACCCCCCCCTGGCTGCCCCCTCCTGTCAGGGAGTTGTGCAGAGCCAGAGGGTCCCTCATGAGCCTCCTTTTCTCCAGGCTGAGCCCCTTTCCCAGCTCACTCAGCCGCTCCTGGTGCTCCAGCCCCTTCCCCCGCTCTGTTCCCTTCCCTGGACACACTCCAGCCCCTTGTCTTTCTTGTCATGAAGGGCCCAAAACTGGACACAGGATTTGAGGTGCCTCACAGTACCCAGCACTGGGGACAGGCACTGCCCTGGGCCTGTGGCCACCTTGTGCTGCTTGAAGCCATCGGCCTTCTTGCCCATGAACCAATTGACACTCAATGACCAAGAGAAAGAGAAATATGAGACCTCTCTCTCATCATATTTCATCCTGAAAATGAGCATACATGGGTAAACACTGCTTTTCCATGTCCCGGGAAGAGAGCTGATATCTCTTTTGAGGTTTGTTGTCAGGGAACCTGGAAGATGGGGAGGTCCTTATAATAATGGAAAAATGTGCAAGCTTCTATAAATTCAGAGTGTGAGAGAATCTGCATTCATTCATTGCACTCTCTGTGTTCTTTTCCATTAAATGCAAGGATGCAATGGCCCAAGGGTCCCAGAAGCCTAAGAGCATTCAGAGAAGGTCCTGAGGAGGCATAAAATTCCTGCAGAACCTTGAAGCTGGGATCAAAAAGCCCACACATCCTTCTATTCATGCCCTGAATGTCATCATTATGTTCAAAGGAAAAAACTAAGTTCTTTTATCAATCTGCTTTACCTGAAACTGATGCTTGCCCTGCCCTTACACTTAGAATACAGGATCCAATCTTTATTCCAGGACATGGTTTTGAGCTCAGAGTTGGTGGGCTTTTAAGAGTCTGGATATTTACTCAAGGCTGTGCAAATCCCTCCCACTCAGAGGCCGCTAAGTGAGGCGTCTTTAGCCAGACTGGTGCTGGTGTTCATGACTCAAGGTTGACTCACTGAGCCTCTTGCTGTGCTGATGCTGCAAGACCATTTACGTTTGCCTTGATTGCCTCTTTGTCCTCTCCTTGCTGCAAGAGAGGGGATGGAGAGGCAGTGGGAGATGGGCAGTGTGGAATTCTCACTTGTGAATAAAAAGGAATAAATCAGGGAAGCATTTACAAGGGGAAAAGGAGAAATTAAATATAAAGGCATCTTAATAGAAAAGTTCCCAGCCTTGATAAGGACTCAAAAGAAAAGCAAACACAATGATTTTTCATCTGTTGGCCTAACCTGGGTGCTTTCTGTTGGAAAACATTGTATCAATAAAGGAAAACAGCAACAGTGCCAGCAGAGGCAAAGGAATGACAAAAAGCAGTTGTCCTAGAGCTGGGAAAAGGAGGAAAATTTCTTGTTGTGGAAATCTAGACTTTCTAAGAGAATTCCTCTGCTGAATGTAGTAGATCTTGTCATTAATACCTTGCAAAGGAAGGCATGCCTTTGCATAGGCCTTTAGTTAGCTTAAAAGGACGCACACTAGCAAACCTATTGTTTCTCAAGCTGACTCAAAATACTTTTTGGGAGGGAGTAGAAGCTCACTGATATGGTTTTAAGTAAAAGGATCACCTGGTAAGGTAGACAGCTGAACTGTTCCCCTGCTGGAGAGCTCTCTGCACCTGGATCATATTTGATCAGCAAACATTTCCCTTTCATGCTATTTCATACTAAATCTACTTACAGCAAGATGTACTGCAGCCAACTTTTGTGTGCTTCAGCTCTTCCTCAGCAAGGGCTTAGCTCAGGCCAGGGGAAAATTGTGGATTAAAATATTTTCCTAAGGCCAGAAAGGGCCAGTTTGCTTGTACATCTTCACCTCTTCCATCACCAAGACAGTGAACCTCTGTTATAACTTCTCTGTGGGTGGCAAATAACTTTCTTTTCTATTTAAGCCACCACCACCAGGCTTAATAGTTTGTGACTGACCTGGGACATAATTTTCAAGAACAAATACTTGAACTTTGGGAGGAACAGGACCTGTGATTTTGCCAGAATGGGCAATGTTGGATGGAAGGTCATCTAGCTCAAACTCCCTGCTCAAGCAGGGCATGTTACTCAAGGGCATGTTACTCAAGATTGTGTCCAAACACGCTGTGAGTATCTCCTAAGAAGGAGAGTCAAATGTCTCCTTCAAACGTTTATTTAATCTCATGGGTGCAGAAAGAATGTGGTAACACAATTCCTTTTCCCTGTTGCCACTCTGCAAAACCCACAGGTAATTCAGACTCGGATTCCTGCTTAAATTGGTAAGAATCTCTACTGATTTCACCTGGATTTTCTGAAGAGGAAGACTTCCGTACACAAGTATCAGCTTGGCTGGTTTATGGTCTTGTCCTTATACTCCATGCCTGCTCAGGTAGCATCAACCTGACAGAAGGGAAAATGCCCTCCTTTTGCTCCACCAATGGCCTTTATTTGCTCCATCCACTGAAAAGTGACCCAAGGCACTTATTAACCTCAGGTACTTGTTTGGTTTTCCACAGTCATAAACTCCTGAGAATGGTCAGAACCATTTCCTGTTATTTCACCAGTCTCTGCACAGGTCTCCACAGAAATCCTGGAGAGTGGGAAGAGCCCAGCTCCCACAGTGCTTGGGTGGACACTCGTACACAAGCTCAGCCACATGGAGATGGGAAAAGGAGCTCTGTGCTTGAGGAAGGAGCCTTGGCAGCTCCACTGACTCTTCTGTGGCTCACCTGGCCCTGCCACCAGAGCTAAGCCCTCTTGGAGAGATGTGGGATAGGGAGCAATCTGGTGGCTGCTGGGGATATTGGCCTCCAATATTCCTTAGTCCTCCCCTCCCTTTCTTCCTTGTGTAAAACAAGAATTTAGAAGCCAAGCAGGTATAAAGTTACTCATGGAAACAAAAAATCACTGCTGGAAATGAGTGACACAGGTAAGGGGAACCCTTGGACAGTCGCAGCTGTACCCACAGATCCTCACAGTGTTGTGCAAGAGAAATGTGTCCAAATAACAGAGGCAGTTGCCCCTAATCCCTGTGTGTTTCTTGCTTCCCTGAGGCCAGTACCATCCCTGTGCCAGGCACGGCAGGATCACATCCCATGAAAGGACTCCTGGGCTGGCAGCAGTTCCAAAAACACCTCCCTGGTGCTGATGGCATCTGGGCATCTCTCAAACCGTGTTGATTTATTCTCCTTGTAACCCTTTGAGGTGAGAAAACACCGATGTCTGCACTTTGAACAGGAGAATTCAGGCATTAAAAAGTCACCAAGTAGCTTTGTACATCGCAGACAAGCCATTTATGCAGGAGAGCTTCCTTCCTCTTTCACTGGGAACATTCTGCTCTAACTCCAGCTGACCCGGGGGAAAAGGCTGCTGCTCCAGCCCTTTGCCACCCATCCAAGGGCACTCCAGCGTTAGAACAGATATTTCCCAACAGCTCCAGACAAAATGACCCTGCTTGGCTTTACTGAATTCTTCTCTTCCCCACCCTGCCCCAGGTCATTCTGAGAATGGACTTCATGAGAAAAAGGAACTGAAACACCAAGATGTGGCTCTGGCGTTTGAACACAGTTTGGGGAATTTCTTGAAAATGCCTAAAGAATTAAAGGCACGCTGAAGCCAAGAGACCTCCTCCAGTCATCTTTGGGAAGCAGTAGGTCAGGCAGCCAAGCCCCGCTTCCACACCCTTTGTGCTTACAGATTTTGCATCAAAAAAGTCTCAAAGACAACACAACGATGACATAAATGCACTTCCCCCCTCCTTCTCTGCTTCCCCTTGCAGGGCCTCCTGTTTCTTTTGCAGTTCTGATGGGACTTTGACTGGAGGCTCTGGTGCAGGCATTAGTAATCCTAGAGCCTCTGTATCCTACAGCAGGCAGGAGCTGGCAGGTAGGGAGAAGTTGTAAGGAAACTGCTAAAAGCCAGAGCACTGTTTTTGTGCAGAGCCCCAGCTTTTCAGAGCTCCTCTCCCTGCTGACACTGTCTATGCACAGCCATTTGTGTCAGGACAGCTGGGAGAACAGGGAGGAGGCTTGGGGAACATGGATATGTGTACAGACAGGGAGACACAGCCAAAAACTTCTGCAGAGTCACCAAATCAGCCTTGTCCATAGGCCATGAAGGAACAAATGCTGCATGTATTTCCCACAAGAGCATGATGCTAAATTCACCCCTTCCTCTCTTTTTTTTTTTTTTTTTTNAGCACCTTCTGAATCTGTTAAACAAACTATCTTACAAGGATGCAGGAGTAAAAAGACTCATCAGTGCCCTCCCCCTTTAGCTGCTGCTTAAAGAATTATATAATAACATGCAGTAAAAGAAACCCTCACTTAAAATGGAAGTTTGTCGTAAAGCCCCCTTACTTTTGTTCAGTGGAAACTCATTTAAACTTGATTTATTGCACCTTGGAATTTAAAGCTTCAGATGAGATTAATGGGCTGTTTTCTGGTTACATCATCTTCGTAGATTGTCAAGACAAGCCTACAGTGAATTCACAAAGGAAAGTTTGGTTACAGTACCCTGTTAAAACACTGGAGCAATTGCTGTTTCCAAGTAACTCAATTGGATAATATAACAGATAGGCTTCATGAGAATAAATATAGAATTTCCACTATATTAGAACAGTGAGCTGTGGCCATGTTTTACATTACAGGAATAGATCATGTATTTTTAAATACATCAGACGTGACTCATTCTTCAGTCCACACTTTGATTGGCTGAGAGAACATACTTTTCCCCTTTTGGACTGTGTTTTTGGGGGATTTTGAGCTCTATACTTACACTTTCTAGTGTGGTTAGGTTGGAAGTTGATAGCGATAGTGGAGAGGCTGGAAAAGGAGGATTTTCAAAGGCAGAAAAGACCATCCTGTACCCTGCTGCCATGATCTAAAGAAAGAGTATAGGGACAGGCAACACTTGTAGAGCAAAGGGTTTATCTATAGAAGAGTAGCACCCACAGACTCCTTGGAATTTGGATCCCACGGGTTCAAAGCCAGCAGCAAACCCATCCTCCCACCCTGCAAGTGAAACAGCATTTTTAATTGCTGCTGTGAAAAAAGAAGGTTTAGTCCACAACCGTGTCCAGCAACTACAACTTTGACACGTGTTCTGAGGTTTCCTCAGGGACAGACTGTGATTTCCATCAGATATCCACATAAAGCAGAGTGAAAACAACTCCAAGTCACAACTTCAGTCAGCAAAGCCTTAGGACCAGATCACAAGTGGCACGTGAGGGCTCAAGCCCCCACCAGAACGGCCGATGGAATTCCCTCTGCACCAGCCTGGAAAGAGAAATTCCCAAGGGGCTACAGCACACGTTAAGGTGGGAGCCTCCCCCCAGCTCTCCAACAGGCTCCACGAGTTTTAACAGCTTGACAGGCTTCCAGGAATGCAGCCTGGAGCCAGTAAATAAAAGGCTTAGTAAATAGGAGATGCAAAGAGTGATACTGTTTGCTAACTTACATCCAACCCATACAGATAGCCAAGCAATTGGATTTGGCTTCATTTCCACACAATCTCCATCCCTGGGGGTATCTAGTTTAGAAAGCAAATTTCTTTACAATGAAATGGATTTGGCAGCAAAATGAAGTTCATCTTGAGGGCAAAGAAAAAAACCCACCACGACTCTCCCAACACTGCTAAGCAGTTACCGTGTAATTTATGTCAAATTATTGGTTGCTAGGAGGACTAGATCTAGATTAGCCTACATTTGCTATAGGAAGGGATTATAGATCTTTCATTCAGCCCATCAGAAACATTATCAGAGCTGCTACTTAGTCTGCCAAGTGTCTGATAAATGACCTTTGGGGGATTTTGTCCTTAGAGGTTTCGTTCTTTAACAGCCTTGTTCAAACCATGGAGAAGGACATGAGCAGGCTGTAAGGTTGAGCCATACATGGAGCCTTTGGAGGACCAATAAAATCAGAGTATTTGAGCTTATAAATATCTCAGATTCTTAAATCTCCAGAGGGGAAGTTGTGAGAAAGGGCAATAAAACCAGAAAAGTTGACATTTCTCAAAGATGCAAACTAAAGAGGGGGGAAAAATAAGGAAATTAAACCAGACTTTAAAATACACAGTTTCATAGGAAAAAAAAAAAAGCTTTTAGATTTCTTTTGGGATTTATGGTGAACCAGCTTTACTTCCTACCCTGCTATAAAGACCTTGTATTCAAGGAGGAGTCAGGATTAATCAAAAATTAGCAGCACTGTAATTTTGTTTACAAATTCACATCTACAGAAGTGCTCACATTTTGCTTGGTCTCTGATTTGATCTGAAGGGATTATAAGATCCTACCAAATAAATGAAAGCCAGCTATCAACACAAGCCAGACTGTTCAGAATGATTAAACATATATCCTTTCCCAAAAGGATGAATCTTTGTAGCACACGAGCAGCTGTTATATCCAGCTCTGATGTATTTTCTCTGCACATTGGAAGTACCCAGCAAAGCAGCACAGGGTAATTAAGCCTGAGACTAAAAGCCAGCACATTTATGAGCCTTAGTAGACATTTCTCAGTAGTTCCTAGGATTTACCATAAATTTACATGTTTGTTTAACTGGGACTATTTGCTGGAAGGGGATTTTCTTCTGCTTTTACAGATAATTTTTCAAATGTAAGAAATTGTAATTCATGCAAAACCAGCATGGTGCAGCACAGGATTCTGCACCTCTGCTCTGGCACGAGTGCTGGGACAGGCAGAGATTAAATTGAGCTCCCCAGTGCTGTTGGCCAAAGACATTTAGATTGTGGCCCATGACTTAACCTGTGGTTTGCAAAGCAGGAGCCCATGATCAGGGCACAGGTGAGCTGCAACAGGGTGCTTCTTCATGTCCTTCATGGCCACCTGCTCCCTCCCACTAACCTGGGGCCAAACTGTGCTCAGCCCAAAGGTGTTTATTGGTCCTTCTAATGGTCAGACTGAAGGTTGTTGCTCCAGTTGCTGAACAGAGGCCATCAAATCAACAGTGGGAGGGGAGCTGGTCCTGACCCTGGGAATTTACCTTGGGGCCACCTATGAGTGAGGATGAGACCTGTCATAAAGTCAAGATAGAACAGTTAGAAGATAGAACAGTTTGAAGACAAAAGTTGATATTCTGTTACTTCAGCTCCCATAATCACCTGGTTCACCCTGCACTGGCCAACTCAGCCCCTCTCTAAGGCAAGTTACTCTCACAACTCCATGGTGCAAAGAGCAATAGCATTGCTTTTGAATTAAAGCAAGTGGATCCACATACTCCACACGAGTGGAAAATCAGTTCTATGGAATGGAAATTCCCTTAGTCTTAGGGCCTCCTAGATGATCCAATCAACAGAGTAGGAGCTGAGAAATTCCAAAGGGGTTTGCACGTTCATTCTTCTGTCCAGCAGCTGAGGCAACTCCCAGTTCTAGGCCTCCACCAGCCAGGCATAAAAGGTCACCTGCCCTCCACTACAAGTGGGCAACAGGACAATGTCCCATTGAGCAGGTGTAAGTTTGCTTTCAGGTAACCATTAACAGGAGCTCAATGTACAGACAAACAGCTCCTCTTTCCACCCATTCCTCCTGGTGCCACACGGATGAACCCCAGCAGTGACTGTAATTACAGACGTGTGTGAGCCTGGGGGTCCTTTACAATCCTTCCTTTGACCTTCGTTTTGCCCAGGTCCAGCCTTGTTCAGGAATTACTTAATACCCCATAACCCCAACCCTGTTTTCTCATGGGGAGACACAGCCCTGGGAGAACAAGCTGCACTTTGCATAATTCCTAAGCAGATTTTCCTTTGACTTGGAAAAATCACAAGACTATGGAGGCTGTATAGACTAAAGACATACTTGGGACCAACAAATGTGGTGAACACATTGAATCAAGACCTTGCGTGCTCTATTCTGGGTGCTGATCATTTCTTTAGGTGACTTTGGACATGCTTTTTAACAATGAACCCTGACGTTGTTCGTAAGTGCTTTGGGCTCCTGGAGCCTTCTGTCACATAACCTACTGATAGGCGAGGGTGTGTAAATAGAGTTGGGTGAAACTGGAGAATTTTTGACTAATTTGTTTGGTCAAGAAAAATGCAGCTAAGGCTGTAGATTGTTTAAATCAAAATCACTGCTAAAATGAACAGGATTACACTGATTTGTCAGAATTCTGATCATTGTGTGGTTAAAATATATATTGTTAGCAGCAGTATTTGTGAAGAAACCAGGTGCTTTTATTGTACCTGTTCACAGGCACCTGAGTGAAAAGGCATTTTAAAAGTCCCACAGAAAAAATAATCTCTTTTCTATTCTATATATTCTTCGTTTCCCTGCTCATTTCATTGCAGGGGGGTTGAACTAGATGGCCTTTGAACGTCCCTTTGAACCCAAACCATTCCATCATTCTTCAATGGTACCATGAATCACTGCATAAAATACACGTTCCGTAAGTTGCAAATGTTTATCCTCTTAATTACTGAAAATTAACCAATGAGAATGAAAACACAGTTAAGAAATGTTCATGGTAGTCTATTACCAACTCCTTGGTAACCTTCTCAGTGCACACACATGTGATTTGGTTATGTCATGTGTCCATGCTGTTTGCAAAGTATTCCATAGAAACCAAGAAAATTTGGGGGCATGAATCACCTCAGTACAAGTTTTGTTACAGGTCAGCAAAGAAAGGGGAGGGAAAAGCCAACCTAAACAGCACAGGTAATTGATCTCACATTCTTCTGTTTATACACCCAGTGCCCTGAAGGCACATTGTGAGTCCCTCCAGATTGCTTGAAACGTCATTTCTTGCCCGTGTTTCCTTAGAGACAGAGGTGAATCAGCCTGGAGAAAAGCAGCTGGAGTCAATAAAAATTCCAGAGGGATAACCTGGCCCCTCCACCTCTTTGCCTAAGACTTCCAGAGCAGGACTCTGCTTTCTCCTGTTTACTTCAGTCTAAGGGGCTTCTGTTTTGAGGGAGGAATGCAACACCCTCTCATTAAACTGCAAGGATCTCCGGGGAGTTCCTCTACCATTTCAGCTGTTTCCCTGTTTTCCCATGCTTTATTTACCCTCCACTATCTGTTGGTAAGTGAATGGCTCAGGCACTCCTGTCTGCCTGTTCCTGCAGCTCAGTTAATGCACAGTCTGAACACCAATTAATTCATCTCCTCTGTCCCTCTGACACACAGAGTTATCAATCTCTTGGTGAGGCACTTAGGGACCAATGATTCCAGGTGTCATTTGCAGCCCACTGGATTGGAGGGAATCTCTTACTGGGTTGGATCAGGACCAGGTGCAGCAGAGCTGAAGCTTTATTCCACCTCCCAGCCTCTTCACCATCAGCACATGTCCCCTCCAGCTGTAATTTGGAGGTCACTCAGGTAAAAAAAGATAGTCCTGTTCAAATCCTCTCTCTTCCAAGCTCATCAGCTCTGAAGAGATACTATGCTTGGTGGAAAATGCCCCGAATCAGGAATGAAGGACAAGAGATGTGGCCACCCTTGAAAGGCTTGATAAAACATTCATCTGGAAGCTGCACAGCTCCTGAACCTGTGGGGCTTTTTGTAAATGCCGCTCAAATTACTTAACTGGTTCATTTTATTCAAAAAGCTGAGGAATAATTACAGAAGGGTCAGGGCATGTAAATACAGCTAAAACAAAAAGAAACAGACACCTCTTAAAGAAATGGCATGTTTGTTATAATTTACTTCTGGGGTTAGAGTTAATAGTGACTAGAGAAACAATTTCAGATTGTCTCAGACAATTCTTTTAAATTTATTTCTTCCACGCTTAAATTTGCATCTTACCTTTGTCTGTTTTATGAACTTAAACACAATCTACAGCCCCGTGGTTTTTTGTTCTAAATGCTAAGCTTTGAAGTTACTACCACACTGCTCCAGACGTTGTGGGTGTATATTTAGCCTGTTAATGTGTAACAGGTTTCATTCATAAGTCTCAATATATTCTGTAGCATAACACAGCCAGAGTCAGATCTGCTGTGATCAGCAGAGGCTCCATTCAGGAAGAAGGAAACTGAGCCTCCTTGCCTCTCTCTTTCTGGGGAAAGCCTTTGAAAATCACAGCAGACCGGAAAAAATGAGAAGTTCCCTCCTACTCCTTCCAATTTCAACAAGTTGCCTTTTTTTTTCATTCATGAGCATAAAAGCTATTAATAAAATCCCTGAATGAGAGTGGTTAACCCCCAAAAGTGACACATACCTTAGGCTTTGCAAGCCAACATGACAACAGTCAAAACAGAAATCAGCCTCTCAATATCTCAACACATAACGCTGTCTGCGCTTTAAAAAATCCATCAGACGGCATCGTATCAGTTGCAGACATATGAGTCACTAGAAAGCCCGAGACAAGCAGACCTAGAGTCACCTCCAGCCTGGAAAACACTTCCTGTCTTTAATACAGAAGTGGAGGATTCTGTCAGTGAAGCAAAACTCCTGGCAGACAGATGCCCTGCGCTTCCCGCCCCCTCCTGGGGAAGGGGAAACCAAGGGCAAAGAGGAGTGGTGGGGAAAGGAAGAACAAGGCTCTCTCCAGCAGGCCTGCAGCTGGTACAGCACCGAGGTTTGCCCATGAGCAAAGGAACATGAGCACAGCCCTCAGAGGAAAAACATGGGATGAAGCACAGATGTTTTGGGCTAGGGTAGCAAAAGCTTTGGCTGGTTGGAATTCTTATTCCTGTCTCATCCAGCAAACCTGGCATTTTGCTTTTTCTCTCCTGAAAGCACCTCTCCACGGCAAGGTTTAGTGCCAGCAAGGAATAGCATCTATCCAAGTGACCATGTGTGTCCCAGCAGGCAGTGCTGGAGGGATTGCAGCAAGACAGGACATCTGTGAGGGCTTTCTGCCCTTAGCAGGGTCAATCTATGACTGCAAACACTTTCTTTCTCCCCCATCCACCCTGGTAATAAACCAGCAAAAGCCCAATTACCGGGTCATTCCCCTTCCCTGGTGCTGGAGACCTCCCAGGTGGGATTCATATGACAGCTTTCCTAAGGCAGTGTGGGGCTGCCCTCAGCATAAATGGCTTGGGTTAAAACCTTCTCTCTTGACTCGTCAGCTTCATTTACACGGTTCCTCTGTTGACAAAATCTCCACCAGTCCTCCCCTTCCAGATTTTCAGGAGAAATGCAAACAAAATTTCTTCAGTCAAACTGCTCTTAGTTGTTCTTAAAAGAAATCAGAAAAACAACTCTTGTCACTACCTCTGCTTGCACTTCTCAGACCCCTCTTGAAAGTTTTAAAGAGAAAGGGGCTGCACAACCTCAGACCTGTCCTTTGCTGTGGATGCTGTCAGACCCCAGACCCACTCATGTTACCCCATCTTCCCTTGGCAGCTCTGCCGTGCAGCACCGAGGCTGCCATGAGAAGCTTTCAGGGTGGAGCAGGTAGGGCACGGCTCCCAGCCCCTGGAAAAACATCTCCAAAAGTTTGGCTTGCTGGATTTCCAATAAATCCACACCCATCACAGAGCAGCACTCGAGGGCAACTGAGTGCTCAGCCCAGGAGGGAATGGGAAAGGGGCAGCTGGGCTGAACCAGGGCACTTCGATGGGCATGGAGAGAAATCAAACACCTGCTCTGCAGCCTGCTGAGCCCCTTGGAGAAAGATGGGCACAAGGACACGATTAACAACACAGGTTTGATAAACAACACAGCCAAGAGGGGTTCAGACACAGCCCTTGATCTGACCCTGTCCAAATCTTTAGATGACATCTGAAAAACAAAAATATGAAAGGTTCCTTATCACCCAGAGATGAAGGGACAAGAGGAATAAAATGCAAATGAATAACAGTGAGGGATGGAGAAGAGAAATACTTGGAAATACTTCGTACTTGGAAAGAGTAGAACAGCATCCGTTTCTCTCAATGGGATAAATTAAATTAATACCTCAGCTCTGAGCAACCATAATGCTTGAAACCCAAATATTTATGAGCTCTACTTTGCTATTTCTTGCCCCTCTTTTTTTCTTCTGATTAATGCCTTACCAAAAGTCTGGTGTGCTGGGCATAGTACAGGTCTACATCAGGATATAGCTCCTGAATATTGCAGAGCTCAACACAAGCCAAGAGGAGAGGAACACGCACCAATAAACCACAGAAAAGTTTTCCAGCCCCATGAAACTGGAAAGCATTTGTCAGGGAAAATACCTGCCTCAGGTACTTTATGGTCCATGTGGTCTTTTAACAAACCTGTTTGTTTGGACCGCAAACTACCCCCTGACAAAACAATTTCTAACAGGAAAACACAGCTTCCTAGCCCTGTTTAGCTCCATGGGATAAAGCAGCCCAGATCAATTTTCTTTATGGACATCTGTAAAGTGTTTCACTTTTGAGGACATGGTAAGTGGCCTGTTGCCATCACTTGCGTGGAGCTGGGGAGGCTCCTCATTCCCAGTGAGGCTTCCCAACCATTTCCCAACCATTTCCACACCCAACATTTCCCTGCCATATTCCAGCTGCTCAGGCTCTCAGCAGAGCTAGAAACAACATTTCATGTGCATTCAAAGCACTCCACAGATAGCAGTTAAATTTCTCAGCATGTAAAGTGGAGTTACTAGTGTTCTGCTCTTGGCTGAACAGATTTCCCCACAAAACACAGGTCCTTAATGAGGGAGGAGGAGGGTATCCAGTGCTGTTCCCTTGGGGACACCTGGCCGTGCAGCAGCACAGGCAAGAGCTCTGGGCTACACTCTGCAGCAGAAGATGGGGCAAAAAATTAATGCACATTATCTCCTATATGCACCACTGATCCCAAGCATCTCACTCTCCAACTGGTGAGTTCCAAAGAAAAAACATCCTTTTTTTCCTGTGAAAAACATTATCTCAAAAAATTGTGTTTAGCCATAATCTCTGAGTTTCTGGCAAAGAAAAAAAAGCAAGTGCTGATTTTTTTAATCCCTTGGTGAAAAGGAGAAAAGATTACCTGCCTTAACTCCATTCTTTGCTGCCTTTTGGAACTAAGACAGGGAATTATTTCTGCATAGCAAAGGACCAGCCTATCCAAAACAAGGGAAGACACACACCACCCAACACCTCATTTTACTAACACAAGTGCCTTGAGTGCTATAATGGTCATCTCTCTGTAATTCCAACAGCATCTGAAGAAAAACAATAGACAGGAAGAGAGGGAGGGAATACTAATGGTGTAAAGTTTTAAGTGTGGATACAAGTGCTTTATTAAACATTTTCTGCCAAATGCTCTAATGCTGGAGGAACTTTGCCAAGCAGGAATTTGGCTCTGTGTGCTTCTTTGTCCATTTATTTGGTTTCTTTAAGCTTTATCCCAGCTCTCAATTTAAGGTATTCTGGATGCATAAGTAGATCTAAGACAGTGATGCCCCTCTTAAATATTTATCCAGAAATTCACAGACTGGTCCTTTTTCAGGGAAACCCTTGAGCAGAATTTAACTTTTCAGTAAAGGGGTAGACCCACTGCTCCACGTGATGATTGCACTTATACCTGTGCTGAAGATTTTAGATACTCTGCAAGTCCCAGCTTTGCTTTCTGACAATCATGAATATAAAGAAAGTTGCTTCTTCTTTCATCCGTTGACTGGATTTACAGCAGCTGATTCCTTCCTTTCTACAGCCTCAAACCACAAAATCTCTTTGTTTGAGTAGATAATGAACTAGCAGCAAGTGGTGTTTACTCAAAGCATCTTCAAAGAGTCTCAGAGCACACAGACCCCAAACAAAGCTACTCTATACAATTCACTTGCCTGTTTACAAAACTGCAAAGCAAACCAGTGTTCTCATGTTTTATCTGAGATAAAACTCATGTGGAAAAAGACTGGTCTGATAGGTGGGGTGTTTTGAACAGTGCATATAACAATACCAGATATCTTGGTTAAAACAAAACCACAGTTCAGAGCTGTCAGTGTGAGTAAAATGAGGTTTTAGTCCTTCTGCTCATCAGCTGCTCCTATTCACCACTGGAGCTAAGGACTGATGCTGAATGTATGAAGTCATCAGAATCCTTTATATGCCTTCCATGACAAAGCCCTTCAATTCCCCTCTCATTTTTCCTCCCAAGCCATAAGCAAGGCCACCACTCTTTGCTACAAGCCAGGCATGATCCTCATAATGTGGTTTTCAACAGCAAATTTCAAGAAGCTGTAAAAATGCCCCAGGGTCAAAAAGACCTTTCTGGAGCAAGAGGATCAATCACACACAGATCCACAACACTGAGCATAGCTGAAGGCTGGTATTTCCTATAATTAATTGTAAGTATTTAAGAATATAATTAACCCTCACTAACCAAGACGGCAGAGTTGCAGTTCCACCTACTAAAGCTCAAGCAGCCAAGTTAGATGGGCAGCTCCATCCCACCATCAAAATTTTAGCTACTAGCTAGTAAAAAACAAAGCAAAACAAAAAACATCAGGGGATGGATGTGGGTGATGTGCTGGGTTTGACTCACTTTGAGAAGACCTGACCAGCACGGCCATCCTTTGAGTGTGCTACAACCATAAATTCTTGGGTAGGGTTAATGCCACTGCTGCCCTGTGAGCTGTGCCAGGTGTGCAGTGTGCCTCTGTGAGGTATGAGAAGGTGCCCTAGCTTGAACCCTGTGCTTAAGGCAAACCAGAGCTAATTTATGGACAAGAGATGAAGCAAGTGCTGCAATGTCTGGCTGCCCAGACCACAGGCATGCCTCACTGCGAGCAGGATTTTGGGTGCTTGGTGAAGTCAGCCCAGGCTGGTCTCAGCAGATACTCCAGGTTAATCAGCTCCCACCTTTGCCTGTCTCCCATCAATCACTCCCTCTGCTCTGACAGCCCACTTGACCCCAGGGCTTGCCAGGACACAGCATTAGTGAACAGATCAGGTTAGACTTCACTTCTAGGATTATTTTATAGCCTGGAGCAGTTCATTGATCCAATTTACCTGCTGGCTTACCAAATACATGCCAGGCACTGGGTCAGAAGGAGCAGGTGAAGGGAGGGGGCACACGGGATGCTTTAGGCTGCTATTGCTGGTGGGGAAATGAGCAGTGGATCTGCTCCTGGGATTGGGAAGCAGCTACTGAGGATGTGGGAATCCTTTCTGGATTCAGGTGCCTTCAGTCTCTTCTGCACCAATCTGTCCCTTTGAACTAAGGAGTCACTAGCAGACAGACACTCTTTAGTGTTGCTCAGTTCAGTTATTTGTAATTAAAATTTAAACCTTCCCTGTGACAATGCCACTGTGCCAGCCTTCTGATGCTCTTTTCCCTACTAAAAATCCTACCAATTTGCCAGTGTCATGCTGTTGATGAGTTGCTCAAAACAGAATACGTGTTGCTAAGGGCCATAAACACAGGGCTGTTACCTCCTTGTCTCAGTGCTTGAGGGCACTGAGCCTACCATTTAATTAACAGCCACCAGAGCTGGGAATTGCACATGGTACAGGAGCAGCCAGTGTAGAAACACCATCTGGGCAGACAAGTTAGAAAAGGGGATCTCTCATCCCTGCATGCTGGGGAACACAGAGGTGTCTGAGTTAGATCTCCATGGCTGGCTTAGCCACCACACTTGTAAATTCAAGGCTCATGCCAGCACACAAACTATTTGTGGTTTAAGGCTACGAGGCAGCTCTAGGTAAGCCACAAATGTTTGTGTCCCAGAGCAAGCATTTCCAGGGCACCCAGACAATCCAGAAGAATGACTGTGATTGAGCTGTCAGGCAGATGCACAGACTCCTGTCTAGACATACAGAGCACACTTCAGGCCAGGGCAGGTGGATGGACACACGTATGGGAACGTGGGTGGTGGCAGGAGGCTGAAGTGAGCAGTGTTCCACAGCACAGCAGATGTTCCAGCTTCCCATCTGTCTAACCAATGCCAGACGGCCTTTCAGGGATTATCTGGCACATGTTCTCCTTGGTCTTCCTTGAGGCCACATCCTGTCACAAGCCCATGTGAGATTTGGTGTTTGCTATCATGTTTAAGAGTGCAGCATCACAAACATGGGCACATCAGAACAAAAAGATTCAAGCAGAGAAAATAATTTGAGGGTAAATTCAGCTTTTAAACATTTGCTCCCAAATTATAACTCGTTTCTTTGAAGGAAAACCTACATACACAATTCTCAAAAACTGGAGCCTCAGCCCTCTGTTGGAGATTCCCCTCTTTGGGAACTAAAGTGGAATTAGCAATTGGACTGCAATGCACAAGATTTAATTGCCCCAGATTTAAGTGGGACAGATGATCCCAATCAATATTAAAAGCTCAGGCTGGGCAGATCTCAAGCCACTGCTGAGCAGGATTCACCAGTCAAGATACAACTTAGCAACAAAACTTTCCTTCCAGCAAAGTATCAATACATGCAGCTGGACATCTGCCCAGACCACAGGGCTGTTCAAACAGCCTTGCTGGAGAAGTCAATGCCCCAGAAGTCAGGCTCCAAGCTAGAGTCTCCCAGTAACTTTAACAATAAAATCTCTGCACCCAGTCATTAAAAGGAGGCAATGCTGTCAGTGACCAAAGGAAATGGCAGGTCCCTTGCTAGTTGAACAAGTAATTACATACCCTGTTTGTGAAAATGTTCCCTGCCAATGGAAACATCATTTAAAATAATTTTTAAGAGGCTGTTTTTTTAATAGCCGCTCTATAAAGCAAGCAGGGAATAAATACCCATTAAAATCAGATCTAGAACTCAGTATGAAAGAAAAAAGCAAATGCAACGGGTTTAACTTTGTAAACTTTCTCTCCCTGTTCCCAGGCCCTGCAGAGCTGCCTTGCTGTGCTGTGCTCTCTGCAATCCTTTCAGCAACTCCCCCATTTCCACTAAAACCCAAACTGGACAGGCCAAGCTCTCCAGTGATATCAAATCACATGGCTTTTTACCACCTTATCTGGATCTTTGGCCCTCAGTCCCCTTTCCTTATTTTTTCCCAGCCCCCTCCCGTCTCATTTCCCTCTGCAAGGAACACAAACCAGTCCTGAGACACAAACTGGATCAAACAGGTGCCATCCATCACAGTGCTTTGGGCAGAACAGGCTGTGACAGAACTGCAAAGAAGAAAAATGTCTAAAAATAACCAAAAAAAAAAATGGTTTTGCACTCATATCAAGCAAATCCCTAAGCATGAGCATTAAAATACAGCCTGCCCTTGAGAATTCGGTTTTTAAATAAGGCTGATCAGGTCCAGACAGAGCAGAAGAAACTTCCACCGTGCCATATGAGCAGTGCTCTCCTGAGGCTGCTACTGCCCACATCCCTTGGGACACTGGCTCAAACTGGAGACATGAGGAAGCCAAAGGGACAAGCTGGTTAAATTATATAAACTTATTTTGCTAGTATGAAAATAAACAGAATTTTAGGGTTTTTTTTCTGAAAGTACTTAAAGCAGATGTTGTTTTTTCAAGCCTTCCAAGGTTTTTAAGGATGTTCCTCCAATTTTTAATGCAAATATCAAGAGTACATTTTGACTACCAGAAATGAAAAATGTTTTGAAAAACAATTCAGCTGGAAGTTTTATAGCTCTAAAAAAAAAATGTTATTAAAAATTACTTCACAGAGGTACCTTTCTGTGGAAAATTTTGCTTTTAAAAAGCCCATTGATTTTCACACAAATTTTTTGACTGCTGCTAACAGGATAAAAGCTGCTCCCATTTATAAACAGGAATTTGGAGGCAGAGGTTTTGGGGTCTATGCAGGTAAGTGCAGCCTTACCTCGGCTGTCAGCTCCACACAGCCTTGTCTGGCTGCATTTCCTGACAAAACAGTGCCGCCATACCTGGAGTTTCCTACTGTAAAATCCAACCTGTTGGTCAGGATGCTACAGCCATTGACTAAACAGCAGGGCAGTTTTCCATGGATGCAGAGCTCATGAGGGCTGGAATGCCCTCTCCATGCACCTGGGACCCCAGGAAGAGTCAAGTCTCCTTTGAAGTGTGATTACAGCTGTGCAAATAATTACATTTTGGTTCCCTGGCTGAACTTGAAAACATGCTATTCTGTTTCAGAGCCATCCAAAATGACTTAAAAATTTTGAGTGCACCAAGAAATAGAAATCATCCAGTTCCCACCTGGGGTCAAATGAAACATTGCATTTCCAGAAGGAAAGAGATAAAATCTCATTTTAAATGTAAATTTTTAGTAAGCAATGCTTTCCTCCACACACTACAGCAATGAAACAGCTCTGAGGGGCTTGCAAATCAGCACTGCAAATGCACAGCCCCTCCAGAAGGCACGAGGGATTGTCACAGCGTGGACAAAACAGGCAGGAGGCACGGCAAAGTGGCTGTAGGGCTCATGCCACCCTGGCACCTTCCCTTGCCCCCTGCCCTTTTGTCCCAGAACACACAGAGCTGGGCTGAGGGTGATGCCTTGAGGTGGCGACCTAAAAACAGAGGCTAGACAAAAATAAGAGAATAAAAGGTAGGCATTTATTTGAAGGGCCTTCAAAGGTGCACCATGGGCAGTCAAAAGTCTACACCCAAGATGGGTGCTGGGTCACGGGTTCTTCAAACTTTTATAAGTTTAGTTCATTTGCATATCAGGGTGAATTGTCCAATTATAACTTCAGTTAATTATGTAATTACCCCACATTTGCCCCCCCTCTAGGCTTTAGTGTACACATTTTGGGGCCTGGTGTCCTTGAAGAGCAAACCTGGAGAGGTTTGTTATGTCTGACAAGCATGAGAGAACAGCAGCCAAAAGGCCCCATGAAATTTCAGAGTTACACACTAGACAATACAGGATTTGAAAAATATAAAAGTTAAAACCTAAGGCATCAAGGGGTGCAGAGAATCATGCCTATGGCCTTCCTCCTCTGGGATTGCTCTTGTGTTACTACAACTCCATCCACACTCTGACTCCTTAATGAAGGCTCAAGTTGCAAAATTGGTTCTTGACTGGATTTGCATTTGGCTCCTCCTCTCCTTTGCAGGAAGGGCTTGCAAAGGAGATTTTTGTCAAGTCCCTGAAGTCTGGAAAGGCAAAGGCCATGCAAATGCTAAACAGCTAAATATTAGATGCTAGAAGACCAACTTCAGCAACTCCAACAGTATTATGCCAAGGTGAATGTTCATCCTAATCATACAGCATTTCCAAACACATTTGGAAAACAAAATTGGCTATTTATGTCTTTCCTGCCAGTATCATCTTAAAATAATCTGGAAAGTGATTTTGACTTATTAAAATTAGCTTTCTAAATCTGGCACTTTTCTGCTCCCCAGAGGCTGAGGAAGCCACCAAGAGCATTGCCATCACTTGCTGTGTGACCCCACACGAGACACCAGCTGGGACACACATGGAACAGAGCAGCCAGTGCCCTGTGAGGCTGCAGGGCATGTAGCTCCTTTTGGAGGAGCCCCCCCATGCCAAAAGAGCCCCACAGAAGTCAGCAGGAGTCCATATGTCTGAGATTTTGTGGCTTGATCTGGGCTTACATAGGTGGGGTGGATGAAAGATGACAAATGACATTTCCTGACATATCAAATGCCAGTTCTCATCCCTTGGAATTGTTATCCCAGCCTGGCTGTGGACACACAGCTCCTCCTGTTATCCTGAATATAAATCCACACTGAACTCTCCTTCAAGTAGTTTGCATATAAAGTGAAGCTGGCATACTTTGGCACATGAAACTGGATTTAATGAAGGCCTGGTTTGAAACTGCTTGGTAGTTGCCAAGAATATTTCACCAAATCCGAGCAGGCGTTGGGCCAGGCTCTTGCTGTTCCAGATGCATCAGGCTCCTATTCCGAGAGAATGGATGACTCACCCGGCCAAACTCCAGGCTCAGCGTGGAGGGCGGAGGAAACAGCCTGGTCCAGCGTGAAGCCACAGAGCCAGTGGGAGCCTGTGCATTGCCTTCAGCAGCCTTGGATCTGCACCTGGGAGTGTTTGTATTCCCAGCATGCATTTCCCTAAAAATATCCCAGCACGGGGATACCTTCCCTGATTCTCCCTCTGCCATATCCTCAGATTTTAGTTTGATGATCAGATGTCAAACTTCTCCTGTATTTTTCCACATTCATTCTCTGTTTCATAGCACAGCATAACCCCCAAAATCCCATCCAGTCTTCTTCACTCCCTGCAGACTCAAGTCCAACAGTGAGAATGAGACCGTTTAATTATTTGCCTTTTATTTAAATCCAAGCTGTAATATTATATTGGGAAGCACCTTTCCTCTATTAATTGTTAAACCAGATTCCTAACATAACATCAGTTATGGTTAATTGATAGCTACCTACCTTGCATATATAACAGAAGGAAAAAGTGACAACATAAAATTCCATAATAAAAATCTTCAGGCACCACTGTTTGGAAATTAGTGATTTAAGGTTTAGATTTGCCTTCCAACTCCTGGCTGCAGCAGAGGATTGAACAGAAGTGGTCTTTTATTCAACAGCTTTAACAAGATGTGAGAAAAGGGCCTGTGAAGATGTTGGATTGGAGAAGACACAAGGTAGAGGATCAGTTACAGCAGAAAGGGGACCTGAGTGTTTGAAGATTGCTTGCACCCACCCTAATTCAGGCTGGAACTGAGGACAGAGAACCATGAAGAGAACATGCATGGAATGGGTCAGCTCCTCTGTTAATGCACATAGGTCCATTCTTGGTCTGACATGATTGTGCAGCAGTAAATTGGTATAGAAAACAAGTCAGTCCTTCTTTGGGCAGGACTTACCCTGATTTCCAAAGCCAGCAGACCCCAGGCCAGCAGCCCCCGAGCCCGAGTCCTGCACTGCCAAAGGGGTGCAAGGCTCCTTTGCATTCCGTGGGTTTCCAGCCTTACAAACTGAATATGCCACAATCACAATATGCTACTGCATTCTCTCCTTCACTCCTTGTACTGATACTCCAGGCAAAGTTTCACTGCAATGCACATACCCCAACAAATGTGTCAGTGGTTCTTGGAAGCCTAAATTTGAACTTCTTAACAGCATAACAAAAACAACTGAGAAGTTACTCAGTGCATCATCCATGGCATTTATTAATATTAGATCACCCATGCTCACTGGCTGCTCTTCTGGGTAGCCATCAGCAGAGATTTATTTCCTTCCAAACGATTTCTCCTGAGTCAGAAGAGACCTATGTGAAAAAGTCATCCTTTGGAAAAATACAGTAAAAGAAAAATTCTGCCCTAAATTGCTCCTTTTCAACACAGTCTGCATTACAGTAGCTTGTGGCAGAATAACTCAACAGACAAGGCTGCCTTTCTGTCACAGAAGAGGCTGAGAGAGACAGTTAACACTTAATGTTTACATCCTTCTCTAGACAGACGGTTGTTTTTCTTGCCCAACCAAACATGTATATCTGGCCTGTCTCCAGTGTCCTGGTGGTGCTGCTGTCATACTTTACCCTGTCTTCTGAAAAAAGAAGAAATGCTTGATGCTTTTTCTAACAAACCAAGCTAGACACTATTCCGCAAGTCCACTGCTTGAGCAGTCACTGCTTACTCTTTGAAAATTGTGGAAATGTAATGACAGCAGCTGAGTACTCATTATCAGAACTGTTGCTTCTCATGGTTCAAATGTCTTCAGCAGCAAAACTGCTGCAGATTAATCTTCTGTAGCTCCTTCTGCTAAACATGGTAAAGGTGTCAAGTGCCCATTTACAGCTTTCTCCATAAATCTGTTTTTTCTCAGGGCTGAGAACTTTGCTGATGAAGAACTCCAGCAAAGGCTGTTCCCTTGACACCAGCAAGAGTTGGATCAGGCCTAGAGCAGCTATAAACATGAGCTTTCTTTGCCTCTAACAAAACTTGTGAGCTCCTGTGCTTGGAATTTTGCACTTTTCAATCCAAGCTCGTCAGAATCTATTTCTGGAAGCTTTCAAAAACATCCCAGGGAGCGCCTTTCTTGGACTTGCAATCATACAATGTATCTTTACATCCAGCCACTGAAGAAGTGAAGGCAATAAATAAATAAATCCGTGAGTTCTCCTTTTCTTCAGCATGTCATTCATTTCTAAGTGGCTCAGACAGCAGAAGGTTATAACCACAATTAAGCTGTACTTCCCTGAACTGAGGGGTTGCAGCTCTGATTTTTATTATGGGTTAACTGAGCCATTTGTAAGGGATTTCACCTTAAACCAGAAAGCCTGCCAGCACCAGAGCATGGCTGGGTTCATGTCCAGTCAAAGCACCATGCCCATTAATTTCCTTGGGCCCTGGGAGCATGTCCTAAGCCTGGTCAAGTATAAAAAGGAACATTTCCAAACACTTCATAGACTGAGTTAGACAAAAATACCACCATTAAGATGGCTCTTGGAACATCTCTTTTCCTTCACATTAATCACAGAGTTACTTGGCCTAAGCCATCGGTACTTCTCCAGCTGAGGTTCATCACTGCCTTCCCAACAGCCTCCTTCCAAACTAGTAGTGATTACATGAACATAATTAGGACACTATAATCCTCTTTAGTTTAATTAACACCTTGTAAAGTAATAGCTCCCCACCACAAATCTGAAATCAAGGGGAACTTAATTCAAGTACCCAAATGAGTTTGGGCTGGTCTCCAAAAAGCTGATCCATGCACAATATTATGTATTTCCACAGGAGAAAAATAAACTAAAGCTATGGCTAATGCAGCATTTTGCTAGGGAATCCCCTATGTCCTTTCTCCACCACCACAAAGGATGAATCATTTGTAAAATGAGATGATAAAATACAGACACTGGAAGATTTTTTGAAGATGAATGGAGGGATCATATAAATACTGCACAGATAAAATGAGTGTGTATTAGTCAGATATATTTACTTTTCACAGGCAGCCAATTTCACCTTACTGTCACATAAAAGCCTGGCAAATTTCATGTGAAGAGTGGGCATGAGTATCAAAGGAAATATTGGCATAACATGTTCCTAAATTTAGTATTTACATTAAGTGGAGTTATTTCAAAGAGTGATTTTTCTCCATTTTAAATTATTAATAAACCCCACCACAAGATCAAAAATCAGAACTTCAAATACACTGAAACTGGGACTCCCACCTTCATTGAAAGAATAATCATGCAAGTGTTAGCAAGCAGAGGGATAAAAGAGGAGATATATCCTTGGATCCATTAATTATATATGGAAGAAAATGGTACATCAGTTCAGCCCTAAGACTGGACACTGAATTCCCAGAAAAATAAAAGATCAGTTGACATTTTTAGTGAGGAACAGAAGACACCAAGGAGCATTCTCAGATTCTCACTGACAAAAGAACTAAAAGGAAACCTAAAACCTTTGAATTTGCCTGCGTGGCTTTGCCTCTAGACCTAAAGAACAGACACTGAACATTCAAAAGGCTGGAACTCACACTGAACATCAGGAACAGGAATGCAGAGTGGAAACAAAGATAAGGAAAGACATTCATTTGTACTGCCAGCAGAACACCAGAGAGTAACATATAAACTAGCAAGAGTCTACGCCACAGCCAACAAGTGATATAACTCCCTTTACAAGCCTTCATCCCTCCTTTTCCCTTTCTTGACAGCCCAGGAAAGGGTGGAAATACAGCAAAACTGGGAAGCCATCTGCAAGTATTAAGCCAACTCTGCATTCACAGGCAAGCTGACTACAGTGGTTATGTTAACCACTCTGAGCAGTGCTATGAAGGAAGGAGACAATTTCAGGTGCCTCCATGAAATCCTAGAGCATGCAAACTCTGGAGACTGAGGGGATCAGATCCTTTAGGCTCTCCCGTGGGAAGGATGCAGCACAGAGCAGCACCAAGCCAAGATAATGAAGCTGTGTTACCATGTGGTGCCTCTGCAGAGGGAAGGTTGGAACAGTCCTTTGGTTTCTCACTGTGCATCGGCACATCAACTTCTTTCACGTGTTCACACAACTCTACCTATGTTGTTTGGCAGTTTCATGAAGACATTTTCATACTGTTGGTATAACAGCAGAAAATTCCAGTCTTTCTGGATCAGTGAGCCATGGCTTCCTGCTGTCTCAGGAACCTCTGGGTACCTTTACCATTAAGCTTTAAATGGAAAGTGAGAGGAAGTGGATGTAAATCCTTGGAAGTGAAGCTAAGCCATTCCCATCAACCACATATTGTCATTTCCTCTCATCAAGACCTCTGGGGCCAACCCTTCCCCAGTTTTCATAACAGCAGGAGTCTGGATTCATAGTTAATAATTCCCATTTACCCCTGAAACAGATCACAGAACTCAGGATTTAGGATCCTTGTACGTATTTAAGTTAAAGACAGTTACCTTTCAAGCAGCACCTGAGTCAAATAACTTCAGGCAGCCACTAGAAGGGCACAAAGTGTGCACTGATGTACACACACCCTCTGTTAATCAGGATATCCCAAATGACCTGCTGCCTTGATGACTGAGAAGGAGGAACTCAAGACCTCTTTTTCATCCCTAGATTCACAGACCTGCAGAAACATTGCATCCCTGCTTCCATAAGAGGCATATCTCAGAAGTGCTGCACATCAGGATATCCTGATAGGCAGGAGGGAATATTTTTGGGCAAGAATCATAATTCTTTCCTGACTGCTAACATCTGTTTGCTAAAGCCTACAGAACTTCCCTGGAGTTTTGAGGTTTGAAAACATTGCTTGAAGATGACATACTAAATATTATTAAAATGTGCCTCATAATCCACACCCAAAACCCCCCAAAGAACATTTCATATTTCCAGTCTTCAGTCAACAAAACTTTTTTGCACTGTTTTTAATCCCTTAAATGACAGGTATTTAATTACTTACTAGGAGTTAGAGTAGCACATGGATGATGAAATCCCAGGCTGGTCACAGAGGGGATATAACCATATTGATTGGGGGGATATGGCAGTCTAAAGGGACAGCTCTCTGAACTCAGGAACCAACAGAGCATCCCAACACTGCTGGGAGGAAAACCTGACCTGTCACCTCAACACCTGGAAGTGCACACAGTTCCTACAATCTGACACCACCTCCACCAGCAAAAGACAGGGAAGGACTTCATCATTTAGGCAGGCAACAGGCAAACATCAGCCTGGCCATAATGTGTGTTTATGTATGTATAAATACATATGTTTATATAGGTACATATATAGGGAGATTTTTAATAAAGTCACTTTGAACTTTATTTTTAGGCCAGCTGAAAGCCACAGATGAAGAGGCCTGCTTTTTGGCAGCGATCCAGCTGTGCAGCATTTTTAGCATCTGGAATGCTAATGAGGCCAGCTCTATTTAAATGAGCTCCTTAGCACTGCTTGTGCCAGCTTCCCCAAACAGCAGCCAAAGAGCACTTAGCGTAACGCACTTCATAAAAGATGAAAGGACGGCTCAAATACCTGCTTAAGGCTCGAGTGGACCCCCTTTCTCCAACAAAATTCAGGTTTTTTGACAAGGTCAAAACTATTTCTGGTGTTCGTTTCCCTTGGACCTATTGGAGTCTATCAAAACACATTGGACTGGCTCAAATCAGCTCTGATGCTCCATGCGCAACTGGTTGGGCTGAAAAACAGCTCCCTTTAAAGACTGCCCAGCACACAGCCACCTCTGGGGTTTTTCATCCCCACTTTTCCACATCAGTAGGGAGAAATCACTTTCAACCAGAGCAGCAGAAGGAATTTGCCTTGCCTGGGCATGCACTGAGTATTTGGAAGCTTCATCATCGTTGTACAGTGTAAAGGCTGGGGCCCAGTTTAGACAGGTCACCTTCTGCCTTTATAGTTCTAAACCAGCCATGCTACCCCCAAGACGTAAAAGTCTTCATGGTACAAATTAATCTACTTCCTTCCTCCATACATCTGACATCTTTGACAACTTTACATTGATTCAGGTTTATGTCAAGACCTGGGCAAGGTGCAATATTTCGTATTTATAGACGAATGGACCAAGATTTTCTCAAATATGGCAGCCTAGGATAGGCCAAGTGCATTTGCTGTAAGTGAACTCCAAAAAGGAGGCAGGGAAAGGTTCTCTCTTTTACCCCCCACAGAGAAAAGCAGGTTTCCTCCAGTAAGACACAGCGAAAGTCAAGGCCATTTTACTGATGCTTTCCCAAACTCCATTTCCAATCAAACTGACAGTAATTCATGGAGCCTCATGCCAGCACCAAGACAGCCATCAAACATGATAAGTATTAACTTTTTACATGAAATCTAAAAACTAGCTCTGTCTAGACAGGAAAGGATGAGTAATAAAGCTTGCCAATCAATCCAGCTGCATAGGTTTGTGTGGACCCCAGCCCCTGACTTAGCTGTGTCTTTAAGCCAGGTTTTCCCCTGATGGGGGAGTGATTTTAAAGAAACTTACAGCACTCTCTGCTTTAAGATAGTTTATGAAGTCTTACCAGAGAAGTAAGGTCACTAGNCATACTAGAAGAAGAAGAAAAAAGTCTAGAAACAACAACATTCCTCCATATTGGAGTTTTTGCTTTTTATCTATTTACTACATTAATAAACCCAACACCTTTAGATTTTTCACCCTGTGATAACCTTATATAACATTCTATTATTTAGTTCTCACTAGAGTAGATTTTAGTTCTTCCCAAAGAGTTGGCAGTTTTCTCCATGGATAAAGGTCAAATACAGTGTTGTCCAGGGGGGTAGAACCCTTCAAAACAGGCAGGGAAATATTCTCTGCTTTCAGGGCTCCCACAGTTTGTAAGGATATTTGTTTTAGTCAGCATTTCACTTTGAACTGGCAAGTTCCACCCTCTGCTGATACTCCTATTCTCCTTCAGTTTAATTTTCTAACCCCAGGCTCATGAGGCCTCTAATGAGAGGGGTCCCTTTACTTCCAGCTGGCAATGCCTTCCAGCTTTGCACAGCTCCTGTTTCTCCTGGCCTAGAGAACTGAGAAAACCTTTTCATATACTAAATCCAATCTAGTCAGTTGCCCTAATACAGGAGTCATCTCAGTCAAGTCAACAGGGCAGTCAGTAGGAATCCCATGGGACCGTATTCTGCACATGGCACTGCACATCCAAGATCAGCCACTCCACCCAGTGTCATCAGTTGCTCTTCTTTTTGGTGCCACCTGATTTTTCAAAACTCAGCAGAAAGTATTAATATTCTCTGGAGGAGAGGGGAACCTCAGCCTTCAAAATGTTTATGAGAATATCCTGAG
The DNA here is from genome assembly GCA_013397915.1 of Daphoenositta chrysoptera. Lineage (NCBI taxonomy): Eukaryota > Metazoa > Chordata > Aves > Passeriformes > Daphoenositta > Daphoenositta chrysoptera. Next base: position 501,199 of record VZRO01001319.1, read on the forward strand.
TTCGCTTAATCATGAGATTTTGATCTTTCCTTTGCTTTCCAATAGAAGAGAAGAGTCAAAGGTTTTCAGAGGCTGTTCAAGGCTTGAGATAATTGGCGAGTTTAGGAATTTTAGGAGAGCTTAGGACTAACTACTGCTCTCAAGACAGACAGAGCAGAAGAGGTTTCAACCTGTGGGGCACTGTTTGTCATCAGCTGCCTACAGATTCACCCATCTATTACCCTGAACTTGGGAGGTGACCCCATTTGTGGCCATTCCTGTTGGCTCCCTGAAGACAGATCCAGAGACATTGCTCTGAAAGGAGAAGGTCATGTTTCCAAGACTGCTAGAAGAGTTCCCCAGATCAAAAGACTCAGCTTTCAAGAGCTTCGGTTCCCACACTGGCTTGGAGTGAGTGGCCAGTTGATAGAACTGCTCAAAAAGACCATTGGGATTTTTTTTCCATATGTGTATATTGTAGAAGAGTATCTATGTTATGGAAGTGCTTCAGAATTTTTCTTGTATTATTTGTGGAACATGAGTATTCAGTATCTTCAGATACTGGACAACAGCCCTAAGTCCCAACGTTTCACTACAACAGAGCCTTTGTCTCAGATCTCATCCCAAAGTTTATTATTAAGTGCTTGGTGCTCTCACTCAGAGGTGTCAGTCACTGAGCCAGGGCTCAGACACAACTCCTGATGGCAGAGGGAACTGCTTACAGCTCCCTCCCCTCTCACCTCCAACCTGCCTGAAGAGAACCAAGAACAGCCACAAGCAAGTTCGCATTTTCCAACCCACCTGTGGGTGGGCTTCAGCACAATACATGATATTTTATTTGTCCATGTCAGTGGTGGAAAACTATGTTTGTGTAGAAAGCAAGCAGCCAATAGTCCATTTTCTCCTTGTAATTCCTTTGGATGAGTTCAACTTGTTAGAAGAGGGCTTTTGGCTCTGATAAGCAGAGATCATGGAATACACCAGCTCAGCTTTTAGCTGAGATTTGCTTGTCTCAGTCTGCAGTAGGTTTGAAACTTGTGAGTTTTTTGGATAGCACAGCAATTGGCTTCTGCAGCCATGGCACGTTTAGGCTCAGCCTGAGTGGGATTCAAGATGAGAAGAGCTGGTAGAAATGAATGGCTGATAAAAAGCTTTCTCTGGAGAGTTTCCAATACTGCCACCTATACAAAAACCTGGCACAAAATCTGGAAAAACAGTTGGCTTGGATTTGTCATGTTTCCCATGTACTGTGGGAAGCCTGTAACCATAGTAAGTATTATTATCATCTCTGCTTTAAATATAATACCTAGCCCAGCTTTGTTTTGTCTACAGTGATAAATGCCAGCTCAAAATGTACGTTTATACACCAAATTTCATCATAGAATGGTTTGGGTTGGAAGGCACCTTAAAGCTCATCCAGTTCCACCCCCTGCCATGAGCAGGGACACCTTCCACTATCCCAGGCTGCTCCAAGTCCTGTCCAAACTGGCCTTGAACACTTCCAGTGATGGGGCAGTCACAGCTTCTCTGGCAACCTGTGCCAGTGCAAGGAGAAAGTCGAATGTGACAGATCCTATGCCATTTGTTACTTTAGGATAAGAGCTATATTAATACAAGAGAGAAATTTTCAAGGTAGCTTAAAAGGGCTTAAGGGGCCCACTTTGGGAATGGGGGGCGTGATTCTCTAGGCTGTTGAATGTACCAAGCATCTTCTTTTCCCATGGAAAGAGCAACAGAACAGGCAGTCATATGAATAAGTACATGAATGACTTCTGTCTGCACAACAGCATGGATGAGCGTGAAACTAAAAAATGACAAAGTGTTCAAACACAGATTGGACAGCAAAGTCACTGTGCTGCTACTGCTGGTCCACCACTGTGGCCTGGAGATGAGCCAGGGAGGGAAGAACATAAAGCCATGCTCCCCTTAACACTGAATATAAGTACAATCAATACTATTGAGGCACTAGCATGAGAACTATGGAGACAGGCTAGAAGACAGGCACAATAAGTCCTTAAACAGCACATTTTAAAAGATGTGTTTAAATTAGGCATTTCCTACCCACACAAATCTAACTCTGGAGTTAGAGGAGTTTGGGACATGGGAAGATGGAGGCTTTCAGTTCAGGCATGTGTTTAAGTGGATTTTGAGGCTGTTAAGGAAGTTTTTATTTCAGATATTAATATAAATCAGATACTATTTATACAAAGAGATTTGGTTGTAGTTCTTCACAAGAGAGTGTGAAGAACTAAATGCCAGCTTAGACTGAACAGCTCTTTGCATGGCACTGGCAGCCTAAAAGGGATCTTTCCAGCAATCTTCCCCAGAATCATGCAGAAAGACTTCATACATCATTAAGCCTCAAAAAGTTCTTGGTTTCAACATGTGCACTACAGTAATATATTGATAAATTTAGATTTTTACCAGGAATTTCTATGCCCCATGAAAAGACACCATAGATGTGATAGAAGATAATAAAATATTCCCGTCACCTTTCCGACAGCACAGTCATAGCCAACATTTTCATCCGTACTAGGTTTGAAATTGCAGAGCAAGTCTCACTAAATAGGTTCTGGTGACTCGTGCAGAAGTCACCAAGAAGCACCTCTTGGTTAGTGGAGAAAGCTGCCAAAACATACCAGTAAATTCTTTGCTAAGATTATATTAAAAAATACCAAGCTTTGCTGAATAATAAAAAAAATACTAATGATTAATAGAAAGAGCAACCACAAATTAATGATTAGACAGGCAATCAAATCAACTACAAAACTGATCTGGTTCTAGATAAATCAAGTTATTTATCCACGATAGAAAAGATGCAATAGAATAAGCTTCTGGAGGTCAGCAGTTGGACCACTATGATTCCTTTTACACCAGCTAGCTAAAAGGTTATGTATGAGAAAGCACCATTTGGTTTCAGGTTCTAGGTCCCATTTTCTTTTAGACTGAATTAGGTCAGTGGCAGACATCTAAACACCCTAAAAGCTCTTGGGCACAGGACCAAGTTAGGAGCTACTCTAGGCACATTAAGATGCAGACTGATACTGATTAAAAAAAATATTTAAAAATCTCTTAGTGAGAGTATGGTCAAATTTTCTAAAGGATCTCACAGACTTGGAGGATTAAGTGATGTGTATTCCCTTCAATGTATTTTAGTTTCTCTCTTAGATGCATGAAGAACAGAACACCTAGTTTAGCTCACTCATTTTTTTCTTCCAAACACGATTATTTTTGGATTCCCCATCTGAGCTAGCTTAAACTTCAGGGAATATTAGGAATAATTGTAGAAAAAAACTTAGAATAAGTATGGTGTTGCATCCAAAAACAAACACAAGATAAAAAATGAGCAATTCTTGGCTAATGAGACCTGGTCACAACCCATACCTCAGAGCATCCCTAGTACATTGTAGCAGATACACACAATGAGTGAAAATAATATTTGCAAAAACAAAGGGAAACCAAGACTATTTCCATTTACTGGCTCCTGTTTCACTCTCTTGTAGGAGCTGGTTATTCATCTGAGTTGCTGGTCATCAGGATTCATAGACCTTTTACAGCTCCTTAGTCTGTAAAAAGCTCAATGAGATATGAAACAGGTCAAGGATTTATCAACTGCTTATAGGTTAACCTTTCATCAGCCTCCCAACTTCACACCTTTTTAATATATATTATATATATGTTTATATTTGGCTTGCAGCAAAATAGGTCATGTTTCGTAAAAAGCATATTCTGAGACAGTTTTGCCAAGTCAGTCATTCCAGAGATTTCCAACCGAGCTGTAGTTCCCACACTGCAGTTTGCTTGGAGCAGGATCTCAGTTACAGGACAATTGTGCTGCTTGCTGTAGATGGTGACCCTTGTATTCACCGCCTGAGGTTTTAGAATGTTCAGCTGGATGGGGGAAGAGAAGCAGCACTGCACTGCTGGCACTTTCCAGGCAGAGACACGAGAGATAAAAAATCCGCACTGAAACTCCTTCAACTCTATTAAAGTTGTTGTTAGATGATATTGAAGGGCAAGACTGACTCCAGCCCTATGCACTACCAGAAAAGTAATGTGTTGAAACCTCCCAGGGCACTTTGACATCTTCTGCAGGTTTCAGTGTCCCTTGTCTTTCAAGGCTGAGACTGGCTGTGCCCTACAGCGTCAGTCAGGCAGGGAGTGGTGGCAGAGGTTCTCCCCTTGAGCCCACACTAACACAGCCACATCACTGCAGCACAGGGAGGAAACGTCTGGAGCCTCCAGGCTGAGATGGGGCATTTCAGCACTGCCACTGCAGACAAGGCATTCACAGCAGTCAACTATTCAGCCTGTGTATTTAAGAACTCAGTAAATAACTACTCAGGGGTTGGTTTTTTCAAACATACCAATGTTATTTTCATCAAAAGACCCTTTTTACAGAAATAGACGAAGGAGAAAAAAATATTTATTCAGAGTGTGTTTCAGGGAAGCGTCGCTGGCTGATGTTTTATGGTAAATCATTACGGTGTTCTGGGACAAACAGACCTGGCGGGCCAGACATACTCCTGTCCTTGAACTGGGACAGGTGCAGGAGGAATAGCTTGTGCCTTGTCTGCTCAGGCCCTGCTGAAGGAGAAGGGTTTTTTCCATGCAGTCTGCTTGAGAACAGCACTTTAACGCCCAGAGTTACTAGAGCACAACATTGTCCCCATCATTGTCACTCTCCCTTCACCATCTCTTACTGAACCTTCCCAAAGAGGTATTGGAAGTGATGGGTTCACCCTCACACTCTCCAGAACTTTGAGCTGCTGGGTCACAGAAATATTCGGCTCCTCTTTTGAAAGAAAAGCTGCAGACACATCTGTGCCTGGTATTCAGTTACATGTTGTTAAGAGGCCCCCAACAGAGGCCCCCCCATGTTGTTAAGGGCCTCTTAACAACAAAGCCCAGAAAAGTTTCTGATAAAGGAGAATAAAGTTGTTCTAAGCAGGAGTAGGCCATAACCTTTCTTCTCCTCTACAGAAGGTTCTTCCCTAGTTACTATTCCTATCTTCAGGCAGGAATTTTCGGTGGTCTCTCTTTTAGGAGCACTTAGCAAATATTCCTCTAGCTCTGCAGTCAGCTGCTCTTAAGTCTGCCTGCAACATCAGATGCTGGGAAAAAGCAGGAAAGGATGGATCCAGTTGGACTAACACTCTGAAAATTTCTCCTACCAGGACCTTTCTCACAGTCGCTCAGACAGCTTGTAATAGTATTACTCTGAAGTGACTCATATGATGGCATATAGTCAGTAAGGCTGGGGCCTTTTGTACAGGGTACAAGGCCATGCTGTGCCTCTGCTCAAAGCAGGGAGAGATGCCACAACTGTTCCACATCCAGTGAGCAAGCGGAGACTCGCTGCCAGTTGTGCAAAAAGGGCCACTTGAACCAGTCAGCAACTCATTGTGTTCTCAGGAAGGTATGCAGTCAGCCAGCCTGACACTTGCAGCAAGCTCTGGAAACTGCAGTAATACAAGGAATCCTCCACATACATATTTTTGACAGCCACATTTTAAGCTGTGCATTAGGAGACCAGACTCCTGCATTGTAACCCCCTGTATAAAACAGGGGCTCCAAGGAAGTCAGATACCTATAGAAATGTGTATGCTCTGGAGCTCAACATGCTGCTTGTGACCCACTCTTTCTGATGTTTAACCTCTTGCAATTCCCTCCATCACTCCAAGGACAGAGGCGCTCTCGCAGTGTGACTCAGCCCAAGCGGGTCACCTTATTCAGTGACAAGAACCTCACCCTGTAACAAGCCACAAAAGTCCCACTGGGGACTAATGAAAACACTGGCCCAAGGAAAATGCGATAACATGGCCCTGGCATCCCAGTTTGGCTCATCTCACTTGACAGAGGGCTTGGTGAGTTACACAACTTTACTATGAAGAATCACAAACGTTTATATCCAACAGATGTCCCAGCACTGACAGTTATAGTGCCAAGCATGGCAAGGCTCCTCTGCTTTGCAAGTGTCCAACAGCAGCAATGCATCATGCAAGCCCCTCCCAGCTGATCTTTTAAGGCAGATTTAGACAAAGATCCCTCCAAACTGTCCATAACAGATTGCTACTTTTCCAAGAAGTGTCCTGAAATCGCTTATACCAGTAAGAAATAAACCCACAAGGCAGTGGGGATCAGGCTTCACCCTACTCATTCCATGATGGGATCTTTATAATGTATGTACAAGTCTCTCATAGCTGAGCTGAAGTGAGCTACTGCACAGGGAGCACCTGCTCACAAGCCAGGTTTAAATCTAAACTAAATCTAAGTGGGAAACCAACTACTTGATTTGGTGCTGGGATAGGTAAGAAGTTGGTTTATGCACTCAAGAGTTGCAGGGGGAAAAGAGTTGTTCAGGTGGCAAACAAGACTAACAGATCCTTATATCTGGGTTTCCTGAGGATAGAAGGTTACTACTGACTATATGACTATAGTTTCATGCACTATAAAACACAAAACCCTCACTCCAGTATTACACTTTGCCATGTGGTTCTTGCATTTACAAATTCCCCTAAATTAATGCGCTAAATGGGGGTTAGGGTTTCTCTGGGAAACAATGCAAATCTGCTCAGAAAAGCATTTCTGGGAAACGTAGACAAGCCCTGGGCCAAAGTCTCTGCTGGCCCAACTCCACTGAAATCAGAGCAGCAGCAGATAATTCAGCCATACATTCTTAGAGCGTCATTGCTCAAAAATCTTTCCCAGATGGGAACAAAGAAACAAACAAGAGATATTCTCATTAAGAAGAAATTAGAAAAATTTATTTAATCAGAGATAGAAACATTCAACTCCTACCTCTCACTATATCAAGAGTTTCCCAAATGACCATCAGTTGACACTACAAAACCTCTGAACTTCAGAGGAACTAGGAAAGAGAAACAAACAGAAATGAAAGGGAGTTGCTTTTAAAGGGAAAACAATAAATTGTTTTCCTCAAAGCTAACATTCCTTTTTAGGAGACCAAATTGATCATTGTTTCATTCAACTTAGCAAACACACCAAACCTATAAAAAAGGATTTTAAAAGCAAGTATAAATTACTTAATATACTCAAATTGGCATAATTGCAAGAAACAAAATGCTTTAAAATTAGTGCTGCTGATTAGAACACCACAATCTTTCAGTCAAAGGGCAAGAAATGACCACATCAGGCCTGCTAATCGTTTCTGATACCATAAAAACCAGGGGCTTCAATACGTCTTCCCTGCCCCAGCAGCTTCACTCCTTCCAAAGAAGGTGCTGTCATTCCCAGGAAGAGAAGCAGGATGTTCCTGGCACCACCATAAGCATTTGCAAGAGTCAGCTCATGCTTCAGATGAGTGGTACCACAACTTTGTGGCTGATTTACACTTCTGAAATTAAGTCACAATTCACCTCAAGGAGAAAGTGCATCATATTCAAGCAGGTAACATTTCCCCAAGACCTGTGAACTATTCACATACCTTCCAAGCCAATTGGAGTAAATGCTCACATCATCTAGGGGAAACCAACCTGCCCCTTCCCTCATGAAAATGTAGGGATGAGAACAGAAAATATTCCAGCATCCTCTGCCTTCTCTGTCCACACAGGGCTGGTCTACTCCTAAACCGGCATCCACAAAACATCCAGCACTCTGACAACATTCTTCACATTAACAGAAGCTAATTCCCTGCCACTGGTACACTGCTAAGACATGCCAGTAGCAACAAGAATTTTAGGGTGCTTTAGCAGGTTTGAAACGGCCAAAAGATAAATTAAAGTTGTTAATTTTCATGTTTGCTGTCTCACCAACATCCAGGATGTTCTCTCCCGTGGAGCAATCCACCAGATGTGCTCAAACTGTGCATTGCTCCCACTTAAACAGCATCATCCCTGGACTTTGTGAGACATTTAACAGATCTGAGTGTATCTGAGGCTTTAGGTGTCCTGAGGTATCTTGGATTCTAAGCTGCCCCATGGCTTCTGGCTGCAGCCATCTGCAGTGCTGTAGCCTCAAGGCTGCTTTGCTGGAAGACCCATGGATTATGACACTTCATTCTTCAGATGAGGGATATCTTTCAAAGGAAAGGGCTCCAGACACAGACGCAACTGGAAACAGAATGTCACCACAGGGAAGAGATGTAGGCTGAGAATATCCAGCCAATAGATTTGAGCTCATTTCAAAGTTCTGAATCCTTCAGCACCTTTCAAAGCTTTTGCAATACTGAAGTTTTTGGTACTGATGGTATTTTGCTTTTACTTTGTTTTTTCAGTGCCTAAATTCAGTTCCAGTTAAGAGTATTACAGCTCTAAAAATCCCCCTGCAAGATACCACTAAGTGCTTTCTCAAAAAAAAAAAAAAGTGTTTCATCAGTTATGGTGGTGCCTGAGCACTGCAACAGAGGGGGGCATTTGCCTTTCTGTGGTTCCAAAAAAGCACCAGAGCAACACTTCCTTCGCCCTCTGTATTTGATGGGACAGATTTCCCTTTCCTCCCTTTTGGGCACAGAATTGCTGCCACAGAAATGAACCACAAGCATCTCACAGTGGTTATCAAGTTTATATATAAAGTGATGATGGAACTGGAATAATTTCAAACACCCACTACTCATTGGGTGTTATTCTTCACCTTCTGATTTAATGAGCATTTGTGAAAGCTCAGTCAGCTCCTACAGAGACACATGCACTGTCCCTCACTTTATCCAACAGCTCTTGTGAGGCAGCAAAGCAGCTGGACACGGAAAAATATCCACTTGTCAGTCCTTGCATTTCTCAAGTGTTATGTGAAGCTTTGTTATAAACGTTGGAGGTAATTAGAATAAGAGATTTGATTAATTTGCCAAATATGAGCTACTTAAGCAGTTCACACACTCTCTCTTGAAAATTATCCTTAAGCCCTTCTTTTCCCATCAAGAAATATTTGGGAAGGACAAGTAGGGCAATCTATTCTGCTGGAATTATGAGGTAAAAAAAGTTTTATTTGTACCTAAGATGGAAGAAAGAGGTATTAATATGAAACAAATATTCCTACGGGTTAAGATTTTTACTGCTAAGTATGTTTCTTCTCATCCCAGTTGTGGAAAACAACAACTTACCTCTTCTAGCAAGCAGTGAAATTCCAGCAACAGAAGCCAAAAGAAGTGGATGCATTCAGCTAAGCCCTGACTCCCCAAAGCTGGTTTTGCTCCACATCTGTCTGGATTTCTCACACAAGTCTCTGACCCTGCAACTCTCCACAGTATATCCAGTACAATGCAATAGCTTCCTTTCCTACTTAAAACTGGGAGCACTCATATTGGGACATAGGCTAAGCAAGGTGAGATTAAATTCCTCAATTCAGAGTTAAGCTATTTGATGGCACTATCATGTATTTTTTCTGATCCAAAATACTCCCTGCATCGTCTACCACATGAGAAAATCACTTTCACCTGCTACAGCATCTTTTACTCCTCAGGAGCAGCCTTCTATTTAAAATATAGGTAGAACTGAGCACTAAATTTATTCTCTTACTGTTCTTTTGGATACCTGGGCTTTTTTAGAGTTTTGTTTGTTTTGTTGTTACACAAAGTGCACCCGCTCTGGACAGATGTGTCAGGAAGTTTCACCCTGCTGATATCCTTTATTCTGACATTTGAACTGGAGACACCAAGATCTCCCAGGTAAAGTTCTATTCCAAATCGATCTTACCTAGCAATCAAAGTCTGGAGGTTTTAGTTGTTCATCTGCTTTTTCCAAAAAAGTTGAATTCAGCTCAAAAACTGAAAAATAAGGAGAGCTAAAATCCCAAGCTCATCTTTAGGCTGGTACTGCAGTCTGTGACATTTGACATTACTAAGAACAGTGAAGCTGAACTCCAACCTGTCAGCCACATCTTATCACAACTGAAATCAAAACTATTGAGAGCTGATGCCAGTCTGGAAACTTCTCCCAAAAAAATTGATGTGGTTTCAGAGATTCTGGCTCTGTATTTCAAGCATTTTATTTCTTTTTTCCTATTGATTGCTTTGTCTGCCAGTATGAAGCCAGTTCACATCCTGGGCACTCTGCAGTTGGGTTTTTTGGTTTGGTTTTTTTTTAATAATTCTTACCCAAGGGCTTTGCAAGCAGATGGATAGAAAGAAACATGATCCTGACAGCCAGATGAGATCATCCTATATCATGTGTGAACTCTCATCCTCCCAGATTCAGACAATACCCTACAGACTTTGCATGTACCCATGTTATGCAAGTGTGTATCACAGTTCTCTGAAATGGGGGAATCTGGAACATTTCCTCTTTTCTTGCACTCAGACTGTTGATATCTTGTTGAAAAAGGACATTATGAGGAGAGACATGCTGCTCTGCAAGACAAGGGGGTATACAACAGCTGGATGGTATCCCTGCAAATCCAAACATTTAGGAACAGCTTAATCCAAAGAAAGAAAGTCATGGCTGTCAGTGCACTTAGAGATGCCCAATGCAGAGCTGCCAGATTGGTGCAGAAGTCTCTGCCACCCTGTTTTATCAACACCTGGTACAATTTGCTATCAAACACCAAGCTGCCTGTGCCAGGATGGTGTGGGAGGGGTACAACCCAGCACTGCTCCTTTTCCATGCCCCAGGCATCGGAGCAGAACAGAGCTGTTCAGCCCACCCACCGCCACAGCTTTCTCTGCATGAAGTACAGCTCAGCAGCCACTCTGACAGCATCTACTGGAAAGGAATGCTAATTTCCTCCTTAATTCAGAGTTAAGCATCACACAGGGATTTATTGGTACAGAAGTGCTGTAAATAAAGACTACAGGCTTTGAATATGGCATAATTTGTCTACCATGAGTGCTACAGAAAAAAAAGTCTTGCCTGTAATATATTGGTTAAATATATATAAACACCACAAATATTAATAGAAGAAGTGTAGTGCAGAACAGGACTCAGGGAGCCAGCTCAGCTGAGAGTGCAGGAGCACAGACAAATAACCCAGTAGATGCCCCAGGGGTATAGAGCCATCAAACCATCCCTCTTGATGTCTGATTATTTAGCTATTAGTTAGGTGGATGCTACTTTGGAAATAGCCATCCCAGTGACCATAGTGTGGAACTGACCTTCATATTTAGGAGAAGCCAAGTGTTTTTAAGAACATTCAAAAATTACTAAAGGCAGATGGACATTCAGCATGAAACATTTCAACTGTCCCCAGGTATGCACAGAAGCATCTTCATGCCTGATTAGCCTGGAAATCTAAAAATTGATCTTCAGCCTCAACTGCAGCTTTTTCTAAGCTTGGACCACTTACAAAAAGCTCTCCCTAGTGGGGAACTCCCAAGTATCCTCTGAGCAGGAGGTTACCATTTACAGCTAAGTTGCTCCACGTATGTTGAGTAATATTCAAAACTCACTTTTAAAGAGTGATCCGATATCAGCAACTTGATTATTTGATAATTATAAAACGTTTTAGAACAGAGCTTTCTTTTATTATTTAACCACCTGATAAAACAGACAGTGTATAATATCTAAAGAGAAACATTTGGAGATTGGGGAAGAAAAACAAGAAGCTTAGGAACAGGACAAGGATAGCTTTCTACAGAAAATCCAAGTGTTCAAGAGAAACACTGGCTGGCAGAAAGCAAGGAGAAATGTGTGGAACAGATGAAACTACATGTGGATTTACCAGTCTCCTAAGATTATCCCTACTGGAAATTCACTGCTCATCTGCAAGAACAAGGGATTATTTGATCATAGCTGGATAGAAATCAAAACCCTCAGGAACGTGGTCTGAAAAGCAAGACAACGTCGTTCTTGATATTTTTCTATTTTCTATCCTTACATAATAACTGTAGGAAGACTGGACCCACTGTGTCTTTGGACTTCTTATGGAATACACAGACTATTCTGCAAGGGTTTGGAGCTGTAGAAATGCCTGTAACAGCTGGAATCATATTTAATGACAAGTTATGAAAGGAATACCCTGATATATGAAATAAAGATGAGAAACAGCACAAGGTCTCCGACAAGGTCACTCAAAGGCTTGTAAGACACAACAAAAGGGAAGATCCCAGGAGAGATGCCCAGGTCAAGGTGCAGCAGGAAGCAGCAGGGTGGCAGGAGCTGACTGTATTTGAAGAGACAGGTCTAGGAGAGGCGGGAAGTGGTGTGGGGTTTGCCTTCCAGCAGCAACTTTCTCACAGCTGCACAGGAAAAGAGGAAAAACCCAAAATTTATCCTAAAGTGTCTCTAGCTCTTTATGAGGATCATGCTTTTTTCTAACAAAGACAATCAGGATTTATGTACTTCTCTTCATACCAAAGCAATAGTACAAGCCTTTACATAAGTGTTTAGATAAATGTTTGTTAGTCTTACAGTCGTAAGTGATGACTAAGCCCGGATGAGACGTTTTGGCAGAGAGCAGCAGCCAGGATTGGAGGAACGTTTTACCAAAAAGACAATAATAAGCATTTTTCTTTGCTTTAGTTTAGTGGATAAGGCATTCAGGGATATTTAAAGTCTTTATTCATGTCCCTGCTGTACTTTGCTGTGCCCAACACACTGGGCTCATTTACAGGATTGTCAATTCTGATATAGATCTTGTTATAAGCTTCTAAAGCAGAACCTTAACTGAGGTGGTTTGGGATAAGCTTTTCATCAAAATATGTATGTTTATGGTAAAGTTTTGTTTTGGGAAGGCTTTGCTCCAATAACATAGTTTATCCCTCTGAAAAGAGTCACCACATTGATGATCCCCCAGGAGCTAGAAAATAATTCTGTGCAAAGTGTAAATCATCTCATCCAAGAAATCAGATTATCTTCTAGATCATACAAATAGATACCACCCCCCCCNTAATTAAATCGCGGGTTAAAAGTAGAAAATTGTGGATATTTGACACACACAGAAGTAACAAGAATGGCTGAGACCTGAATGTTTATGGTTGCTCTGCCATAGTCTAACAAGTCAAGACAGTTATTTTGATTTCTACGTTTCCAAAGTCTTCTTTTCTGGCAGGAAATGGATGATTTGCAGAAGTGAAAAGCTGAAAAAAGTTCTTCAAATACTTCATTTAGTAACAAAATTGCATCCTACCTGATCTGAACAAAACCCAGGTGAATACAAATTCCTGATTTGGAATGCATATTGACATAAATTCATAGTGTCCATCCAGCATATTTGGGGGAAGAATTTCCTGCTGTTATGCATGATTTTTACAGTGATTTGACAGCATCTTCTTGAGGATTCCCTCTCAGACCAAATTTTCAGAATTTCATGTTTTTAAGGCTTTTGTTTTTTAAAAGTATAGGAATTTCAAAGCAGCAGATATTTCCACATGAAAAGCCCTGACTGTTGACTACCAAGATCTAACACTGAAGCACACAAACCCCAGATAAAACCATGGAAACCACAACATTCCCTCCAAGCCTTTACCACTGTCTAGCTGAAAAACCACAGCTTGCAGAGTAACTAAAGCCAGTGGGGTGGGTGTCTTATTTTAAGTCTGAAATGCACAATAAAAAAACCCCAACTTTTATTTATGTTTATTTATAATGACATTGATCAGACTAGCACGAGGGATATGTATAAATTCCACACTGTCATAGCTAAAATAGCATCCAAGATCAAATAATAAAACCTGGGATATGGTTTTGAATATAGAGAGTTGATTTAAAGCTGCACAACTCTGCAGCCATACCATTTTCTGAGGCACATATTAAACTTTACAAACCAAATTTGTCATTGTCTTAAAGTGCATGCTCTTAATTATGCTCCTGTTCAAAAAGTCTTATTGTTGCTTTGTAAAATGTGGGTATTGCAAATGGAAAAATTAAGAGAAAGAGACATTAACTATAAGTCCAAATAAAAGGTTTTCTCATGAATAGTTAAACTGACTGTATTTAGCTTGCTTTCCTGTTTGTGTTTTTCTCTTAGCAACAGGGGAAAAACAGCCTTTTAACCATAAGAAACCATAACTGTAAGAGCATAAAAACTGACATAGAAAATAGGATATCTGAAACTACCTATAACAAATCATTTACACTGTTTAGGCTACAAATTGAAGGTGTTCTTCTAACTTTGAAGGAAGGTAGTTTTGTGTAACTACAAACATTTAGAATTGTATTTTATACAAAGCCATTCTTCCCAAAGAGCTTTACATGTGGAACCCATTCAAATCCTAGGAAACCCCTGAGGACTTTTATTCAGACTATTTCCAACTCAGTGAGATTATTCATTTATTTAAAATTAGTCACCAGTATATGTATTTGCAGAAGTGAGTGTGCATGAGAGATTTCTTATATCCCACTGAAATGCAGACATCTCTGCAGCAAGACAAAGTTGTTCAGCAGCTCTACACCACGGAAGGCACCAGGAAATAAAGCCATCAGGTTCAAGGAAGGCAGAACACAACAGCCTAAGTTAAAACTTCACCAGGACTAGACTTTACATCATTTCCCCAGGCAAAATGCAGAACACCAGATATTCAGCAATATGTTCACAAGTCAAAACTTTGCCTCTGCATCTCAGAGGTAATTTATCTTAATTTAGCAAAGCCCAGAGGAGAGTGCCACTGATTTGAGTACCATTAGCATCACCTGCACGAGATGAGATATTGCACAGCAAAGCTTGGAGAGGAACATGCTTAAACATTTCCCAACCTGGAGGCTGCAGAATTTCTCAGTAACTAGAGGAGGTAAGTTTTACTAAAGTATTAGCATACAGCTGACACAAAAAAATAACACTCTGAACCTGTTATCATCCTGTAAATCTCAGGCTGGGAATGACTGCCATGGCCTGTTAGGCAGGTCTCACACAGCCTTAAAGTCTCCCTAACACCTCACCACAGACTGGTGTGATGAGCAGCTCCAGGCCAGTCCTGGGCTCTGCTTTTCACAAACATATTCCAAACAAATATTTGTTGTCATTAAACCACCAAGGAGAACACACACGCCTTTGCACCTTCCAGCAAGGCTTGGTAATTAATGACCTATGAGTTGGCAGCACACCTTCTCCTTCCTTGAGGTTGGAATAACTCAAGTAAACTACAACAACAAAGTGCAAAACAGGGTTTTAAGAAGAGACTTCCCAGAGCATGGAGGTCTCCAGCACATTCCTTTTCCTTAATCTCCATTACTGTATAACCAGCTGCTGTTTGGGAGCTTTCTGAAGAAGCTCTTATCAGGTGGGGGAAATCAAGGGTCAGAAAAAGAGCTGGGCACTGCTTAAGCCTCTCCCAGGTTTTCTTTCCTCCATCACCATGCTAATCTCAGCCTGAATATTGCCCACAGGTAAGAGCCAAGCCCTCCTGCAGTTAGGAGAACAAAAAGGCAAAGAAGATTATGATCTTGAAACAAGATGGGGAAAGCAGGTGGAATTTGCTGCAGAGGCTTGAGGGGTCAGCATGGCTTTCGCAGGACCAGTCACATGCTCAGTGATTTAGGTGACAGCAGGGATGGTGTCATCCCTCTCCCTCTTGCTGGTACGAACTTCCACAGGCTCTGGGAACCTTGCAGCATCACCAGGACTTGGGTTGTTCTTCAAAACCTTGATTGATCAACACTTAATGCTGCAAGGAAGTTGTGTACACCCAGCATTAAACTGCCCAAGGCAAGTCCTGCAGCATTCAGGACACACCTGCAGGAGCTGTTTGTAGAGCCAGAAGAGACCAGCAGGTGCACTTGTACTGTCCCTGCTCCTGGGTAGCATCTGATCAACAAAGCACCTTTTTTGAAGGATTTGTGGAACAATAACTTCCTCCCACAGCCTGTGGCAGCTTTGTCTAAGCAGTTCTGCACACTGAGCTACACTATCAGTCTTGGGAGGAGAGACAATACCACAGAAATGTGTTTCCTCTTAGCAAACTCATTGTCCCTTGTCCAATTTCAGAGTGGAATTAGTTGCTTTCATTCTGGATTTTCATTTTGACTCCAGCCCACAATTAAACTGTGTGTAGATTTGAGTTGTCCATGCTTATTGGAAGTGGCAGGCTCTGAATGACTGGTGTGCCTCCAACTTCGGGAAATAACCATGCTCACTGCATCCTGCCACATCCAGGGGACCAGGGAACCAAGTCTCACCAGCCCCTCTAACCTAAAGCACCCTCACACTGCATCTGGGCAAGCCCAAAACAATCAGTGGTACCTATGAAGATCAAGAGGACCCCAGTAGACAGGATCAGCTGATCCAGGATGCTGGAGTTTACATTTCCTGGAGGGTTTTTGATCAACAAGCTGTCTGCATCTTTTGTTTATATTAAACAACAGCCTGATAGCTGCTGATGTCCTGCTGCCTGTGGTACACACACAGAGCAGCTGGTTTAATTCTTCTGGAAACCAGATCTACCTCATCCCCTCTAATGCATCCTGGAAATGATCCCATCAAGGAAGAATTCAAGACAGGGAGGCAAAGAGGTAACTGCATAAGGGCAGGGTCTGTAGGCTTCAGCCACAATCTCTTTGGGATTAATTTGTGACCTACAGAATAGAGGGAATGGGATGTAAATCCTGGATGCCCTATGAAGGCATCATCACTTGATGCAATGGAAAATTATACAAGGCTGCTTCATGAGTGCTTGGGGCTTCCACGATTCAAAGCTTTGCCTTCAGCAGGACTGTATGGACACTCCTGCAACAGAAATATACTAAATTCAACCTTAAATTAGCTATAGTCTGAGGCCCTCACATAGCAAAGCCAGAAGTAGTTTAAGAAAGTCCTGAGCAGAAAGTATTATGTTTGGATAGACTGACAGAGCACCAATATAACCCTACTGCTGCTGACTAAACCTTTTCATTACAAAACATAAGCTCTAAGTACGTGCAGGAGCAGGTTTTTAGCATGAAACATGGAACTCAAAAAATCTACTGTTTACATGTATAGTAGATATCTGAGAGAGAACTGGCAGGATGAATCAGAGGTGGTTTGAAAAACACTCCCAGGACTTGCCTTTAACAAGGCTGACAACATTTTGGTTTCTTAAATTATTGCATAGAGAGCTTTGAAGAAACAAAGAACACTGTAAAAACACATCACAGAGCAAAGTAAACACTCCACCCTAATAGGAAGTCTCTCCCCCCGCTTCTAATCAGACATTTTTGTGTGTTTTCAAGCCCGAATTTCAGATCCAACCTCAGAAGTTCCAGTCTAATGGCTATTGGACAAATCCCCAGTACCATGCAGTGAGGAACCTTATTCTAAGCAGTGTCCTCACAACAAAAACAAATTCAGTACTCTGAGTTTCTGTTGGATTTCCTGAGTGACTGTTGGGGTTTTAAAAAGGGGTTCTCCGGTTTTACTTTTTCTCCTTTATCTCTTAAAGAATTTTTCCCCATACGTGTTGCTACGAAACAAATTGCTGAGTACTTAAGAGAGACAAAAGACCTGGCCAGAAGGACAGGTCCAGGTGGCTGCTCCCTTTTTTACCTGGGATGTTATCGTGAAAAGCAAGAGGCCATGAGATTTGAACTGAATAAAAGACCGGAGATAGGACCCCTCGCCCTCTTGCTCTTCCGGCATTGGAGCGGAGAGTGGCTGCTTGTGTGGTGCAGGGAATTCATCCCTTTGTGCTCTTGCTGTCGGAAAAGCCCGGGATCCCAAGCCCGCCTCTCCCTGCCCCGCCGGGAGCCGGGCGGCCCCTCCGCCGTTCCTCTGCCGCTGCTTCGCTGCCCTGCACCCCACAGCCCCTGCCTGCCGAGACCTCCCGGGGCTCCCGCTGCAGCCCCAGAGCTTGGTACATCTCGCCTGCCCCCCGGGACTGTTCATCCCTGCTGCTCCAGCCTGCTGTTCCCGATCGGCTGCCCCAGGGAGGTTTGTGGAGCTTTTCCCTTCCCTCCCTGCCCGGCCCGGCCCGGCCGCCATCGCCGCGCGCTCCCCGCGCTCGCTCCGGAGCGCCCCCTGCAGCCGCGGGGGAACCATCGCACCCGCCCTGCTCCCGGAGCCACAGCGCCCCTGCCGGCCGTGAGCGGAACTGCACCGAGGGGAAAGGGCCTGACGGGCGGGAGAGGCCGGGGCTGGGCTCTGGGTCTGTTTGGGGTTACTGACATAGTTAGTGTTGGGTGTTTGCCTTGTTATATATATATATATACATTAGTAAAGAGCTGTTATTCCTATTCCTCATATCTTTGCCTGAAAGCCCTTAACTTCGAAATTATAATAATTCGGAGGGAAGGGGGTTGCATCCTCCATTCCAAGGGAGGCTTTTGCCTTCCTTAACAGATACCTGTCTATTCAAACCTAGACAATGACATATCTTGGTGTAAGGTACACAGGAAAATTCAAACTCAAGCTAGTTACAAACAGCAACTTAAAAGCCATTAAAAACTCCAAACTGAAAACAAGCTTCAAAAGTTAGCATCAGACTTACACTGACTTTACTCCTGTGGGGTTTGTGATAAACTCACACCAATACCATACACAATCAGTTGCTTCTAAAGTCTGGTGCAAAATAAATCAGTTTTAGAAAAACGAAATCATCTTTGGATTACTCTTTATTTTGTATTAAAAGAAATTTATGCATGATGTGCCACATTTCTCTTCCCTGAGATCCTCCTGGAATGCCAGTGAAGCTTTTTGCTTTCATACCATTAAACATTTCTTAGTGCTGTTTAAGCCCTTCTGCACATTTCTGCCTAGGATTGTGCCTACCACTTATTTCCACTGCCAGGATTGCACCAGGTCTCATGGCTCACTGCATGTCCAAACCCAGAGTTAACTGCTCTAAAGTGAGAGCAGAGGATCCATTTACAAGTACAATAGGCAGAAATACTTTTCCCCCGGAAATGGCTAAGAGAAGACATTTTAGTACAATTACTGCAGGGACAAGGAGCCACACTCCTGCAGCAGTCCTCAGATAACTTCCTCACCTCAAATATTAGCCATGTCCAGACCAAAACATGAGCCAAAACATTCAGACATCAAAAGAGTACTGAATTGGAATGTTTTCTCCATTTGTGCATTTGGAATAAGCAAGATTACTTTTGGCTTGTAGAGTGTGAGAAAGTTCCTACTCAAAGCTTTTCCAAGAGAGAATAGGAGCAAAAAGCACCTTCATTCAAGAAATATTTACTTCCAGAACATTACAGCAATTGTTGGTAGAGGCTGTGAAAAACTGAAGGAGCATTAGTTCTCCTAAAAGCAAGATCAAGCTCCAAATTTTCTGAAAAGGTACATCCTCAATAACTAGTGCAATTGGTTTTTTGTTCAATTGTTTTTCACTTATTGTATGCTCTCAATAACCATCGCCACACATGCTTGAAAGTACAACTCTGAAGACTCAAAAAATTAGGAAGTGACTTTCCACTGGTTTAGCCAGTGGATCAGTATGAGCTGTCTGACCATTACTATAACAAACCACCATGACACCACTTAAAAATAATATTTAACTACCGAAGTTGTCCATTACAAAGTCATCAACTTTGAGCAGTTTAAAAAAGGCATCAAATTATAGGCTAGAAGTGCTTAAACACAGTTTTATTTGCAGGGAATATGCAGGACAGTTTTGCTCTTTTGTCAGGAGCTGGCAAATGAGGATTTCACACGTTTTTAAGATCCTGGCACGGAGGGGATTGTTGCTGATGTGACCATTTATGACCCGATCCAAACACTGCCAAACTTGACCCATTTACTGGCATTCAGTACACTCAGACATTTACCTCTAATCTTGCAAGAGTGGTCCCATCAGCCCTGGTCCCCACAGGACTGGTTTGTTTTGGTGACCTAAACACCCAGAGCCAGCCAAGTGCCATTAGTCTGGATGTGGGGAAACATTTTATTGCAGGACTGGCATCAGCACCTACTCCACCCTCCTCACAGCACCCAGAGCCAGGGCAAAATGAGGTAGAAAATGCTTTTCCTAGGCAAGTATCACTAGGAGTGCACCCAGATCTTATTTTCTCAGCCCAAACCCAACGTTCTATAACTGATAGGATGGACACTGACTTACAAAGCAAGATTTCTCAAGTCTGTTCCTGGTCCATCACCTACCTTGTGATCTATTATTAGATATAATATACAAAATTATCTTTGCTCCCTCTGCCTCAGAAGATTTCTTATCTACTTCAAGCTCCTTTGGAGAAGCCAAGGACAGGGAAGGAAGGATACAGCTGATGGTTTATTCATATGACCCAGAGGTAGAGGGTTCCTCCCACATTGTGACTAGCATCAGTAAGGTGTATAAGTATTTCTTCCCCATTATGTCTGCAAAGCCCAGCATCATCAAGAAAGCAACACCCATCCTCTGCTTTAAGTGATAAACGTCCCAGGTAACAGACATGTGCCATTCCCTGTGCATCACAGAGCTCTAACATTAGCTTGTCCAGAGAGGAAAAAGTCTTCCAGTGAAGACAAGCAGAGACCAGAGCAGACAGCCAGCCAAGGAGACAGATACATACTACAGAATATTTTAAGTCAGGGAATAAACTCCCCAATGCTGACTTGCAATATTTGGAGGGCAGCAGGAGGCTGGTTTGCAAGGCCAGGCTCCCACCTCCCCTTCCACGCTCTGGTGATGAGTCAGCAGGCTGACTTTTAGTCAACACAGCTGAAATGTTTCTTCTTTGCTGTCCTCACTCATGATGCTCTGGAGCAGAGTCACAGTCAGCTGCTCTGGGATGAGGCAACAGCCAGTTCATCCTACAGCTGGAGCAGGGAGCAGTCACAGCTTCAGCTGTGGCATTCCCAAGAGGCCTCCTGTTTGAGAGCACAGCTCCTGGGACAACAGCCTGTGGACACAAGTGGCACATGGGGAGAGGGCCACAGGGAGCTCTGCTCAGCAATCATGGACAGCAACAGCTTTTCAGCCAGGAGGTTTCTCTTCAAGTGCCTTCCCTTTCTGTTCACATTTGTTTCTTCCCTCACAGCTCCCACATAGGCATAGGTCCCTATAGGACCTCCTCCCTCCATAACCTCGTTGGAGCAGCAACTTAAATAGATTCCTTCTATAGATGTTTTCTTCACAGTCTTCACTCAACGCTTAAATGCACCCCCCCAGCTTCAGACACACAGGAGCTCAACTGCAAGGCTGATTCCCATCCCTAGCACTGACACTTGGAATTGGCACACAGTCATTGATCACAGGAATTAATTCCTGGAAGTCACATTCTTGGAAGCAGATATATAAAACAGGGTTTGACATTTCCTCTACCCTGCCATTCAAAGTTTCCTTCATATGTTGAACATGGTCATAATTCCAAATTGGAGGTTTCAATTTTACTGGAAACCTCCAAGCTAGTTTTCATCCCAAATTAGAGAAGTTTTCTGTTTCAGCAATTAAATTACCATCTCAGGAAATGTCTGCTAGAGTGAAAAAAATCATTCTATTTCAATAAAATTGAGAAGGTTTGTTCAAACAATGGTGTTTTGAAGCTTAATACTGTAACTCAATGTATTTCAAGAGAAAGCATTATTGTGAAAGGAAATCCTTCATCTTTGTTTGCTTACATGACAGGGCTCCACCAATGCCAGCATTTTACCATCAAAGTTTTGGATCTGTTAAAATAAATTTGTTTTGTGTGGAAGCTTTCTGTCAGAAGGCTTCCTACCACATGTGCTGTCCAGAGCTGCTTCCCGAGCTGTCAGCACAGGGCTCTGTGGGGCAGTGGGCTCTGGGAAGAGGAGTCAGGAGGTTGTGGGCAGGACTCCCAGAGATCAGCACCTCCCCACTGCTGAGAGGCCATTGTTTGTGTGTCAATAAATGTTCAGCAGCACAAGTTTTATATTCCATATACTGACTCCAGCTTCCCTCAAGACTTCAGCTCCATTTTTGCATGGTTTCCCCACCTCAATGATTTTTGATCAATAAACCAAGAGGAAAAAAACAACTCAAAGCTGTAAATACATCATTTATAAAGCTTCTAATCTCAGTTTCTCCTAGCCATGCCTCAGGGTGGTAATTATCCAGGCAACATCTGCATTGAAAACACCAATTTGCTGCCCTGCAGGTTTCAGCCAGGTAAAAAGAATACTCTATGTATCCATAAATAATATTTCTATCCAGGCTTTTGAGAGAGGTACATAACATTTAATAAATGGTTGCCTTTTTGTAACAAGGGAATAAAACTGTAAAACGCTTATGTTCAAAGAAGTGATGGCATATACTGCTCTTCTACTCTTGTATTTATCATTAAATGCTCCTAAGAGGTAGATCTCAGACATTTGCAAAGGAATTAATTGCACTGATAACTTTCCAATGAGTGGAATTTGTGCTTGTTCAAAAGTAGCCTTGATATACTACTTGCAGAATCAGCAAATAAGCCAGAAAAAATGTCAAAGAAAAATCTAAAGGGATGACCAAGAAAGAAGAAATAAACAGATTTAGGAGCAGCAATATTAAGATTGGGATGATTCAAATAAAGGAAATGAAGGAAATGAGGAATCTTGAGGCATAGACTGCAGCCTTGTCTGCCACTGCTGTTGGTGTGGTGCAAGGACAATGCATTTCAGCCACAGTTTGGAAAATGAGAAATCTTCTGCCTGGGTGTAAAGCCACAGGCAATAGCAGGGAGCAGGGATAACATGTGGATGACCATTGCCCAATTTCCCAATTATCTCCTGACAGGGAGATTTTAGTTTGCCATCGTTGCAGAAATTGCACAAGCTCCAATTCTGTTGTTCCAGCCAGCTACTGCCAGCACTCACAATGCTCTGAACTGACTCTCAACACAGACTGGGCTCTCAGCTAGTTTAAAAAAGTAATAATACTTAGTTCTATCAAGCTTGTAACCTCCCCAAGCTGTGAGCTGAACGCTGCTTTCAAAAGCTTGAAGCTGATCACCCACTCCATCATGTGGCAGCAGGTCAAAGGATTCATTTCAGCACTGGAAAGAGCTGCAGGGTGAAGCCCAAAGACACTGATGGCTGCAGTGGAGCACAGCACAAGCATTTGGAATTGCCTGGGCTGGAACAAAAGTACCACTATGGCATTTCAGCTTAAATGGATGAAACTCAACATGACAATGGTTCACACTTCACTTCCTCTCGAGCCCCTAACAGCCAGCGTTGCCAGAGCAGTAGAAGCCAGGAGCCAGGCAGGGTGAGGCCATAAATCTCCAGGAGGGATCCTAGAACTTTATGACACATAGGAGGTGTTAGAAATGGTGATTTAGTTTAGTACTTGACCAAAACCTATTAATTCTGGGATAAATTTCCCACCAGCTTGTATGCCCTCAACTACAGTCAAATACAACACCAGCAAACAATCATGAACTTGGACAAGACTTTGCAGCACAGCTCCTTGTTCACAGATAACGGGAATTCACAGAATTCACAGACGGGAAAAAAAACCACTAGCTTTAAGAGATTATTTACAAGTACTGCCCATCACCTATTTAATTTCACCATATATAGTTCCCAAAACAGGCAGTGAACAACAGGAATGAGAAGAAATAGTGGTTTACATTGGGACTTCACTCTGCCTGTTCCCTGGGAACCAAAGGCATACAAGATAGGTGGATCTGTGAGTGGAAGACGAAAGAAACAAAAGGATTCCTCTAATCCTTAACTGCTCCAGCTGCTCTCTGTGCCACCCTCCATAAACAAGCCAGTCTTTGTCTCAGCCTGGACTTCTGTGCTCTGCTCAAAAAGGGAAGTATCACTCTGTCTAGACTTCCTTACAAAAGCACTTTCAGTGGTTTCTGCAGAAATATTAACACTTCATCATATAAGAAAACAAGACTTTCACCACTTGCCTATGAGAATAAAGGAGTGAGCTAAAATTTTTTTTAAAAAACCACTAGGATTGGGATAATTGACAAAATATTGTGAACTCCTATTTATACTCAGTACTTGTTTTTCAAAGAAATTTGTTTCATTGTCATAAAGGCCACAAACTGAAGAATTTTTTTCATGACAAAGAAATAAACTTTATTTTTCTTCTGTTTGATAATAGGAATTTTTCAAGCACTGCCTGAAGTGTGCAGAGAAAACAACTCCATTGCCTGGGCCAGGGAAAAAGCAAGAAAAATCCCCCAATATTTGTAAAGCTCTTTCTCAAGAGCATAATGGGCAAGGTTTCTGGTGAATCAGTATCTCCACGGTCAATCATTGACCATCCCTTTGCTCATTTCCCACACATAAGGACATGCTGTCTTCAGGCTTCTGTACCATGAATGGCCTCAGCTTCTCCACATGAAAACATAGAACTGCTTCTAAATACCTGTATTTATACAGCTATTTTTGCTCTTTTGCACATCAGCACCAAGAATAGTTGTCTTACTGGTAAAACTCACTAAACTACACTGAAAAAAATCCCATAAAGACTACCCAAGACTTGATGAAAACTTTGAGGCTGCTCTCTTTGCTCAGTCACAGAGCCATAGCTGAGCACTTGCTGATATCAAATGTAAGTTTATGCACAGGAGGGCAGTGAAAGAGAGCACACAAAGAGTCACCTTTAAATCACTTTGATAACTGGTCTTTCATGGGGGTTTTTGGCCAGTCTCACACTTCAGAGGTACAGAAAGCAAGCAGGGCAAAAGGACTTCCAAGGGTTTATTCCAGTCACCCCTGGTTAGTACCCGCAGAAAGCACAGGCAGCACTAAAAGCAGCAAGAGGTTGAGTATTCCCATTTTAAACATCCTCCTGGGCATAAAGGAGATTTAAATAGTCAGCTCAGCTCTCTGCATACTGCAATACTTTTCAGTTTTGAAGGATAGTGATGCATAATTAGAACGAAGCAAAATAGTCAGCATCTAAAAACCCCTTTTCACACACAGGCACAGCAGATTCTGCAACACAAGTTGCTCTTCAGAAAGAAATAGCCCACTTAACAAGTTTTTACACTTTTGAGCTTGGAGGAAGCTTCATGCAGTTAGGTCAAGCAACAGAAAGCCAAGGAAAAGCGATAACATAGCCTAACCCAGGAATACCTTTTCCAAGCCAGAACCCACGAATAATTCCGCACCCTTCAAGAACAACACCTAGACAGGACTCTCCCTTATAAAGTACAAGCGGCAGAGCTTCTCCTCCACTTAAAGGTGCGAACAGAGCCACGTAGTGCTTACCACGGAAACCACCTGGAGTCCTCCCTTCCTCCCGTCCAGTTACCACCTCAGTAATGAGCTCGCTAATGAGCTAACGAGCGTCAACTTTCTGCTGCAGCTGGGCACAAGCACCAAGCTGACAGGAGCTGAGGTTATCTTTTTTCTCTCTTCCTTTTCAAACAACTGAAAAGACCCAGTAAATTCAAAGCTTAATTTGGTTCAAATTTTGTTCAGTACACGCTAAAATTTTGTATTTCAAAGGCAAAGATTCAGTGCCTCTTGCACTGCTCTCCCTTTGGCTCTGCTGTCTAAGCCCCCTGCCATGCACAGGGGTTTGTCCACCTAAGCCATGCCACATGGACTTGAGAAAGATCAACATTTTCCATAAAAACTCTGCCTTTACCAGATATTTCCAGCCAGTTTTCCTTTACCTGGAATACATTAGAGGCAACAGGAAAAGGCACTCAGTTTCAAATCACACTCCTCACCCAATTTATTTCTCATCCTATTAATCCATTTATTACTAATCACACCCTTTAGAACCACCAGTGTTCCTCTTACTAATATTACAACCAATTTGATTTTAATTATCACTCATTTACAGGAAGGGCGTGGCCAAATTAAATTGTGATTTGTGAACTCCCAACCCTCATTTGCAAAAGAAAACAGCTGTACAGCCAGATTTTTCACCATCCCCCCACTAAGAAAAGCTGGGAAAGAGAAAACCAGCAAGGAAAATGTATGACAAAGGATTTATTAGTTCTCTTGAACACTTCTGACCATCACCCTTTAAGCAGCATATCCAGCTCCCAGAGGGATGAACAGCAAAACTCTCCCTGTTTCAGTGGCACCAAGGTTGATTTCGTTGCTGGAAGGGAACTACAGATGATATTTCCAGGTTACTGGTCCAGGAGCATCCCACATCATCTGCTACACAAATGTGTCCAGATGTGGGGCTGGCAGCCTCCTGGTCCGAGGTAGGCACATTTTAGAGGAAGGCAGCTCCCAGGCAGGGAAGGGTATGCAGGGTATGGCAGCAGACCCTCTGAGCTTGGGAATTCCAAGGACCATCCTCACCTCCATCAGCAGCTTTATCATGAACTTTTTACAGGTAGAGCATAAGTAGCTGTAAGTTTTCTAGGGTCAACAGATCATGGAAGATATAGAGAGGGATTTTTCTCACTAATCTGCAGACAAAAATAACACTCTACCAAAATGTGCTCCAAGAAGGGCCAAAGGAAGGCTGCACAAGGGGCCCGTCCCATGGCTGCACAGATGAAAGGGCTTTGAGAGGAAAATGTATCCGCAGAGCTGCAGGAATGATTGCTTCCAGAAGAACGTAGGAAATCCTCCCTAGAGGGAGGACTGAGGCCACTGACTCATATGGTGCAAGGCA
The DNA here is from genome assembly GCA_013397915.1 of Daphoenositta chrysoptera. Taxonomy (NCBI): domain Eukaryota; kingdom Metazoa; phylum Chordata; class Aves; order Passeriformes; genus Daphoenositta; species Daphoenositta chrysoptera. The sequence goes on from VZRO01001319.1 coordinate 527,471, forward strand.
AAACTACTAATTCACAGTCATAGACCATTTAGGTTGGAAAAGACCTTGAAGATCATCAAGCCCAAGCACTAACCCAGCACCACTTCATCAGTGAAATGATGCTGATTTGCAGAAGTAGATGCTCTGTGTCTAATGCAGTTGCGCAGACAAGTTTCTCAGCCAGCATTTTTCCTCACAGTCTCCAAGAATTTGTGTGTTCCCCTCAGACTGGTTGGTGGGTTTATTATTTTAGTAACATTCCCCACCACCCCATGGAGGAGGGTTGAAAATTATCTTGGAAATATGCATTTACTCTCAGTTAGAATCAAAACATCAGAGGCTCTGCATCAGACAAAGAGACACTCTGGAACCAAGTTTGTCACATTTCTCACAGATAGTCCTTGCCAGTAATGCTAACAAAAAATGTTACCATTTCTTGCTATTTTAATGGTTCTTTCAACATCTGGTTATTTTCCTAAACACCCCAACTTCTGCATAACATGGTAAAACACTGGTCCTGTTGTTAAATTCTTGTTTCTTTTGTTAAGATGCATAATAAAGTTCAAATCTAATCTCACGTCTTTAAAGACATCACCTGGTAGGGAGGAAGAACCTGGTAGGGAGGATTTTCTGAGCCAGCAATGTCCCGAGAGTAGCAGCATCAGACTCAGGCCAATATGGATTGGAGGGGATTTCTGGAAGTCATCTGGTACAACCTGCCTCCTCTTCCGAGGAGGGACTGCTTTGATCAGGTTCTTAGAGGCCTTTTCTAGGCAAGGTTTAACATCTCTAAAGCCACTTCAGCTATTGCAGGAAGCACAAAGACATCTCAGAGTTAATCCAGAGAGGCAGCAGAACCAGTCCATTGATGGGTAGGTATAGGAAAATGGATGAAATTGTATATAAAAAGCATTATTTTTTTCTATGAATCCTACCCAGAATAATGACTATGAAATTGTTTTCTGAGCGTTCATAGATTCATGGTGTTCCTGTGGCACATCACCTCTGGATCTCCATACTGTTATAATCCAGGATTCTCCAAAGACCTCTTCTGTGCTGTCAACACCTTTAATTTTACCATTAATCTCAATTTATTTGGCATTTTTCTTAAAAGCTCAGCTTCTAAAGACACAGAGCACTAGAACAATGTTGACTTTCATGGTGAAAAACCCCTGCTAGATTGTGGAGGAAAGCAGAACAGAGAACCTTACAGATTCCAAGGCCACAAGTCAAAAGCACCCCCAATTAATTTTATTAGTTCAACATGCAGTGAAAGCTGGTTTGCTACCGAGCCACGTCAGATACGGCGATTCTCAATCATTTCCCCATTAGCGGAGTTTTCATAACATCTCTCCTGGGCACATTCAGGCCTACTCACACCTGAGCTCACACTTCAATCTTTCCTTTCAGTCACAAGATCTCTCTCTCCCTCCTACTCAACAATTTATTGCTGACTCTTACAGTGACAAAATTATCCTTGACATTTCTGCCCTTCTGGTGCAATTGTTTGGCTTTAGTCAGCTGGTTCAGAGGTTGAGGGGAGAGGAGGATGATCACCTAAAGATACAAAGTGTAGGCGAAACAGCTAAAAAGATCTCACAATCTGTAATCCAGCCTCATCTTCTCTAGGGATATGACTCCCTCTTTAAATGACTCTGCTTGCAAGTAGCAAGACTCAAAGCAAGGCTGAAGCTGAGAGCAGAATTTATCACAAGGAGGCTCAAAGGAGAAATGTGCAATGTTTTAGCATTATTGTATGGGTTCATAGACAGATAATACAATGTTTTATCTTAGGAAGTGGGAGGCATGGAAAACATCTGCTGAGAGCATGAGCATTTCTTTAATATATTAAATACAGGCATGCTATAAAGTCAGATCACCCTATGTATTATTGAATTAAAAAATAAACATTGCAATGATTTATATCCTGGCTTCCTGTTGCTCAAGAGACATTTGTGACGGGGTTTCGAAGCAAGCAGTGTTTCACAAGCAGCCATCTAATTCTAGCTGCTGTGTCATGTTAGAGAACAAGACTTTCTTCAGAGCATTGGACTCACCACCCATCTGTCTCAACAGAATTTCCTACAAATCTTTCTCCTTTTTTTTCTCTCTGCTACCAGTTCTGCCTTTTGTGCCTGAGTGATGTTTCTCTACAAAGAATGAGAAACACTGTCTTTTCTATGATCACTTCACTCTTTTTCTAATAAACACCTACTGCTATTAATCACTAGCTACCTAATTAAGCACTCTGCTTAATGTCCTGTGGCTGGAAAGCAAAATGTTATTGCCTGGGGTTTTTTCCCTTCCACTATGGGAAGTGTTTAGCTTTTGTCCTTGTCTTGACACTGCCTTTTGCAATTAATTTTGCCATATAAAAGGCAAATTCCCAAATCCTTGTTCTCAGAAACTTCCAAGGGTCCCAAAGCCATGAACAGAACAAACTCTTGCTGCAAGAAATGGCGTAAATCTCCCCCATTTTCAGACATATTGACTGTTTTTATACTTCTGTCCTTTCACCCAGCATTTAATCTAATTAAGAGTCACTCCCTGGATTTTAAAGATCTCTAATGTACTCATCTCATTTTACCTCTCTGATCTCATGTTATCTTGGTCCACCAGAGACTCATTGTATTGCTTTCACTTGTAATTCTGCTCTGCCTAATTCACCCCAGTGGTAGATATTTCATTTGTGTGGGTCCATCTCTTCAGGATCCTTTCTCCTGTTGCTGAATCACTTCCTCTACAACAAACTCTTTTTTTTTAAATCAGGCTGTGTAAGAACTGATGGTAAAGCATTGTACAACATGCTCTCAGAAAGACCCACGGGGGAAAACTGTTGTATGACAGTATTTCTGACTGCAAGTTGCTTGTCAGCAAGGACTCCACTTAAAAATCATGTTAATGGAACCACCCAACTTCACGAAGCCAGTTGTGGAGGCATTAAGTAGACCTTTGGTGGTCAAGACCAGCTGAATGTACTCCAGCCCCAGAATACTGAGTAGGCTGTGTAAATGGCCTCTGAACTGCTAAATTACATGGCATTGTTTTTACTGAATGATTAAAACACTCTAACACCCACAAAGAACTTCCAAAACAGCTGTGTAAATGCTTTCAGAGGGTGTCACACTTTTTCCTTTCCATTTTTGAGACATGCTCTTTTCCACTTTTCTACTGTTGTAAATGAAAAGTGGTCAGACAGATGTTTGGAGAAAACAAAGAAAAGGGATCACAAAGCAAATTAAAGCAAAGTCAGCGTGTTCGGAGCTGAAGATACAGCTCACAGTTTCTCTTTAAAAATAAATACAGATTCATGTGTCTTTATTGCAGTGAGCACAACCCATGGTCGTTTTACCATGTCTTCTGAGCAGAGTGAAGAGCAACGAGCCATCGCCCAGAGAAGGAAGAGCACAGAGGAAAGAATAACAGTAGCGTAGAAAGGCCAGAAATCCTTCTAAAAACAAAGCACATCATTAAAGGAGAAAAAAGCTCCATTAAGCATATTATAAACATCATAACTGAGACAGCAATAGTTTTTTTATATCTTATGCTAGTGCCACAAGGTCTAAATCAAGAACTCTAAAGCATGATGCTTTGTAAAACAAACTACAAGACAGTCCTTGCCTTGAAGTATTTACTGTTTCAGCATGGAAGGCAAGAGACAGAGGAAAAGAAAATCCAGGCCCTGAAGAGTTATAGGAGAGGCAATGGGAACAGCACACTTATTCCCCTGACACCAGTTAAGTGTTCAGTGAAACAACTCCCTAGTCTGTTATTTTCCTGCAGGAAGAATAGATCTCTGCCACTTAAGAAGTGTTTTTAATTTAAAACTATTTATACTCCAAAGTCTGAAGTGTTGTTTTATAAACCTGTCAGTCCGGTCTCTCACCAGTGACATTTTCGTATCGATAATGAAAATTAGAAAGACAGCAGGAATTGAGGAGACACTATCCCAGGACACAGGAGTGGCCCAAGAAAGCTGCACTCCTGTGGTCATAAGAGACCAAGATTTTCCAAAATCAGTAGGTCCCCAGACAGGACTGGCAGCTGGGCCATCCTGAGATGGGAATCAGTGTCACGGTGACATGACCTTGGTCATGCCACAACACACTCACAGTTCTCAGCTGTCTTTCATCACCATTTACTACCAGCCATCAGGGCAGGGTTTTCCATACCGGCGTGTTCCTGGAAACGCTTGGCGTTTCCCGCAGCACTGAAAACAGGGCTACAGAGGAGAGGGAAGACAAAACCTTCTGGTCTTCATCAACTCCAACTGGCGCCCACCAGCACAGACCTTGGGAAAGTGAACTGGCACCAGCTGAACCTCTTGACACTGAATAGGCAACTTTGATGAAATAGAAGTGAAGGGAATTTTGGTATCCATGTGGCAAGAATGAAAATAACCCCTCTTTGTACCTATATGCAGCAACAATGCCCCGCTCTAACAACTGGGACCAATACTGACTTATGTCAACATATGACTCAGAAGAGAGGAGGAGGAGGAGATGGAAAAACAGGCCAAAGAAAGGCAAGGCTGCTGGAAGAAAAGCAAACAAAAAGCATCAGTGAAAGCAGCTGTGTTCTGAAGGGAGCGTGCGGAACTCGGAAATCGGTTAAATTACGGGGAAATTCACCTTTCGTACTTCCTAATGCTCACAACAAGCCTGCCTCACATTCTCAGAGGGGACAGGGGAATGAAAAACATACTTGGGGATAATTAAGCAAACATGGGATGATTAAGAAGGTAAAGCTGCTCTCCCTTCGATCCAAACCACCATTCCCACCATCCCAGCTAAGTGCACATTCCATCCTTATTTTTCAAATCAGCCCACTCCTGAACTGCCAGCTGCTTCCCTAAGCAGGGAATACATCAGGTTGTCTGCAAGCGAGCGGGACCGAAGTCCAACCGTGCAGGAAATACATCAGGAGCTGGTAAAGCCCATACAGGTATGGGATTTCATGGGAAGCACCCCCACCCTACATGCTACAACTCCTATTTAATAGAGCAGGGCAAAAAAATGCCAGAGATGTCATGTTTCCACCACTTGAAAGATTCTGAAAAAATAGAGCCAGATGCTGCTTTTTTTGGTGGCCTCCCCGAGACTGTAACACAGAAGCAGCATTTAACAGATTCAGGGACATACCCGTGCAGAAAGTTAGCTTTAGTTAACTCATTGGAATTTCTTACGTGTCACCAAGGCTCAGTACAGACCTGTGTTTGAGGTAATAAACCAGCAATCTGACTTTCCAATCAGAGCAGACTCACATCCAAGGCTTTTCAAAAGCCCTGCAATTTCAGCATTTATTTTCATTCCAAATCAAACATGAATATTTCTTTTCAAGATTCTAATCAAAACAGAAGCAATATTTCATACCAGGCTTTAAAAGAAAATTGTCTTTAAAATTCTTTAATTAGCATAAATTTTTTAAAATCAGGTTTTCTGCCTTTTAGGGGGTATTTGATATTATCAAAATGCTGGATCTGATTGTCTGTGAATTTTGTGGACATTTTGCTTACATTTCCAAAGTTCTGACTTCGAGGATACAGTACCTTCCAACAGCAAAATATTGCAGCATGGCATTTGAGTCCCACAGATTCTCACCCAGGAGTGCACTCAACACCTTGGGTCATGAACGAATTAGAAGTAATAGCTATTAAGTTAAGTAAAAAGAAATTAATACAGATTCCTAAGAGACACACAAGGCATTTCCCAGCACTTCTGATGTCACCTAATGACAAGGGCATAGGATAAAATCCACTAAGGAGGTAGAAAAAGTCAATTTAAGGGGATCTTCCTGCTTCTCCCGGGAGGCACCACTCTACATCGACTGTATCTCATCATTAAAAACCCCATCCCATTTGCCACAAGCGTAGGAGTGAAAGCCCACAGCCCTGGCTTAGTTTCAAATGGGATTTCGCCTGCTTATAATTTCACTTGTGGTTTCAACCAGAAAAAGTTGCTGTTCCCCTCTTGTTCCTGTAAATGCTGCTATGCAGGGAAGGTGTGTGGATATGCTGCTTCATTCCTCCTGATCCTACTTTCTCCTGAGTAATTATTTCCTTTGAATAAGTGTTTCCACTAAATTATTATTCTAGTGAATAATTATCCTTGTGAATAAATAAAAGCACTTCAGGATCTTAGAGGGTGGGGCTGTGGAGTACATCTCCCATCCCAACTGTGGAACAGCTGGAATAGCTGTACCCTTGGCCCCTCTGCTGACCCCTTCATTTCAAGCCTCTTTCAGAGTTGCCTATGGTAAGAACAAAGCTCTGTAAGAGACAGCTTATGAATAGTGAGGTCCTTGGTGCAAGCCTTTCTGAGGATTTCCACCCACTCTGTTTCAGGGAGAGTGGCTCCTCTGGAATCAATTAAATGACTTCCAACTGCACCAGCTACAGATCTGGTCAGGTTATTCTCATTCCTGCCTCTTGCCCCAGCTCTGCAGCAGAGGAGTTCATGCCTCTACCAAGACCCTTGATCATTCTCTCTGTGAAAGCCGTCTCTGACTGGTTTGCCCTGCTTTGTCTACACAACATGCCAGCTGCTGTAACGTCAAGGTATTTGCATTACCAGGAAAGTCTTGTGTGTGAAAGGAAATTTTAATTTCCTCCTTAGCTGAGCACTTTACAATATGTGTTTTAATAAAGCAGAGAGAGTCAAATTATTGCTTGTAAATGCCAATGCGCAAGAGAATTAATTAGGGCAGCAGCAGTCTGGGTGTAGAGCCTCTCTTGGGGGGTTCACATGCTCAGGACAGCCTGTGTGTGGATTCCCTGAATAAATGTCTCCTAAAATTGCAAGCTTATGCATTTAATCTTTATGGAAAAAATCGCTGCTTTTGAAATCAGACTCATGATACTCCAAGGGCCAAGTTTATCTCTGTTCCTACAGTATCATCCATCAGCCCTGATGGAAATGGTGATCCTGATTTGAGGGAGGTGTGTCTGCCAATGTGTCTGTAACCTGGAGGAGATTACAAAATATTTTTTTATAGCTTCCAGTGAGAATAAATCTTGAGAGGCATTAGGCAAGATGGCATAATAGTCCTGCTAAACTGCTCCTCCAGAGATTGGGTTTAGGCCAGTACATAATGGTTTAGTCAAAATAACCCCCAAAAATGTAGAGGCCAATCATCTGCTATGACCTTAGATCCAATAAATACCCTGGGTGCTTAATTGTGTATCATTTTACATGCTGTAATCCCTCCACCTACTTGTCAGTGCAGCTCAAAATGCTGTCAGTCATCTTAAGCTCTCGCAAATCCTTCAGCTGACTGTAGCAGTGAGACACACTTTTCCTGTCTCTCAGAGGTCAGTATAAATTCTAGCCCATCTACCAGAAGTAAAAGTTGGGATACAAAATTAGGTGGAAGTGCAGGATGGTGTGATAGGCAGGATGAGTGTGGTGCCAGAGAAAGGAACAGGAGTGAGCAGGATCTCATGCTCCAAGGTGGCTGGGGTGGGTCCGAGGATGGAGGATGGACCCCTGGAGGTGATTTGGGTGCATGAGAAGAGGCTGAGTGTGCCCAACAGGAGAAGCACCACCTGGGACTTTATATGGGACTATATAGTGAAGGGAAAACACCCTCCTGATTCATGCAAGTGAGAAAACAATTGCTATCCCTACCTGCCTGCAGGCAAGGGGTTTTGGGGTGAGTCTGCTGTTCTAGGCCCTGCAAACGATGACCAAGCCTGTGAAGCTCTTCCAATGTGATTCAGCCCAGTTTGTTTTGAAAAGCCCCACATATACACAAACACATGTACAGGAGGCATGTAAACTGCAGCTTGTGTTGGGAGCAGAGTTGCTGCGTTTATACACTTCAGCCAGAAAGAAAGTAATTCTTGTTGAAACTTGTTCTGTCTGTTGCTCTGTATGTAAACTTCACATATTTCTTGGGATGCTACGTCCACAGCAAGTAATCAGAATGCATGGGAAGAAAAGAAACACTTGCACATAATCCAGTTTCCAGTTCTGCTTTGCTGCTGCACATTATTAGCACATTGAACATAACTGCTAGCGCTCACTTACAAAGACTATCAATAAATCACTCCTTTGATCTCTTTAAAAATCAAGAGAAAGAAGAGATAAGGTAGGATAAGGATTGCATTAAATCTGATAATGTTTAGAATTTCTTCAGTCTTGAATGGTCTTTTTTCAGGGACTGACGTTAAGTTAAAAATTCAAATTATTTGCATTAAAACATGGTTCCTTTGTACAGCTGTCAGGAATAAATAGAACATAACTAGGACATTTGTGTCTGGCCTAAAGACACCAAAATTTCCAAGAAATTCTCAAGGAGAACTCTCAAGGAGAGTGTCAGAATCCCAAATGACCTTGACATCACCTCTGAATCAATAACTTGACATCTGATAGAGGCAAGTGGAGAATGCTCCGTGATAAAGGGAGCTTACGTGGTTCAGCAGCAGAACTCAAGCAAAGAATTAAGGTAAAGCAAAGCTTCAGACTATAAAATTCAATGAGATGCTGTTGTCAAAAATTAGAATTCTCATTTTTGGCTGTAGAAAGGGAGAATAGCAGTAGAACAGTGTAGGCAAGACTCAGAGGCTGATTCCCATCCTCTGCCTGATCAGCTGTGATGCCACTCCTGTTATTCTGAAGCTTTTCAACAAGTTGTCTAGGGACAAATTGTGAAGAGTCTAGAAGGGAGCAGTAGGAAAGGAATAAAAGATGATCAGATATGAAAGTGAGTTTTATCTGGGGAAAGATGGAAGGAAAGAAAGAGAAAGAAAGAGAAAGAGAAAGAGAAAGAGAAAGAGAAAGAGAAAGAGAAAGAGAAAGAGAAAGAGAAAGAGAAAGAGAAAGAGAAAGAGAGAAAGAAAAGAGAAAGACAGAAAAAGAAGAAAGGAAGGAGGGAGGGAAGGAAGGAAGGAAAATAGAAAATAGAAAATCAAGATCTGTCACTCTCTGAGGCTGCTGGGGAACATCCACAAGGAGAATAATTCAGCAGAGTTTTTATCTCTAGTGGTTTAGGAAAGACGTTCTGCAGTACCAAAGCGCAGCCCTAATTACAGAAGCAATCTCCTGCACAGGAGGTGCTCAAGTCAAGGTCAAGCCAACATCTTCTGGACCACTTTACACCTCTGGAATGTTCAAACCCCGGATTGGAGCATGTGACTTTTTGGACACTGTAACCTTCCTTTCCAACGAGTCCAAGCACCTGCAGTACCCAGGTCTACATGCAATTCTTCTCTGCAGTCAAGATTATTAGCTGAAGTTTTGAACTCCTAAGAACCGAAGAAGTTCTGCAACAGACTTGATAGTAGCCCAGATCTCAAACTTTGAATCCCAGCATATTCACTGTGAAAGTGGAGGTCAAAAACCAGTGAAATTCGTGGGTTCAAGTTTTCTCTGTTGCAAAGGACTCATGTCCATCCTTTCACCAGTAAGGCTGAACATATGTAAAACTGGAGCCTGAAATGACGGTTCTTGAAAAACAGTATGCTATTTTTTGAAATGCAAAGGGGTTATTTGGAAGACTCAATTTGTCTTCTGAATTTGTTCCCATGGGTGAGTTTTTTACAAATCTAAATACATTTGAGACACTGAATGATCTTTCTACCTTGAAAACAGACCAGTGTGTATTTGCATACACACAGACCCACTAGCACACTAAGTGGTTGACATCAGGATCTGCAGAGCAAAGATCTCCATCTTTTCTTTCACTTGTTGTACATTATGTCATTTCCACTTACTACATCCAAAATAACTGTGTTTATACCCCTTTGCAGGAAATAATCCTTGCATTGACATTTTTCCTCCCTGAGTTCCCTCAGTATTGTTTTCTAAGTGAGTATCAGGATACCTAGAAGTTTTAATGGATATCAAAATGGTTTATTTTTTCATTTACTGTTAAAATTTGCCATGACATTGAAGTTGAAACATTTCTCTAACTTTTTTCTTTACATAAACAATGCATTTAGTTTGCTCAACATTAAGACTTTTTTCCCTACAAAGATGAACCTGAAAATTTATTTGCTCCCTGTTAACTTTCAGTTTTTCAAAGGGGAGAGTGCCAAATTTTGCTGACTTGAAAAGGCTTTAAATTTGAACTTGAAAAGAATTTCAGAACTTGAAAAGAGCATAGTTGGCATCACGTTATTCCATGTAGCACCTGACTCTAGAGGAAAGTGATCTGTGATTCTGAGACGCATTTGCTTCAGAAAGGGCAGAAGGCTTTCAGAAGTATATGGCCACAAGTGGATTCCTGTGGAACAGAGGGGGGAAAAGTTCTTGCTGAAATCCAAGTATTTCAATTCTTTTAAAAAAGGAAACATATTTCTTAATGCTGCAAGTTGGATAAGGGAAAATCTGCACAACAATGGAGGCGTGGTCAAGGGAGGATTCCTGGAAGAATGGGACAGGGATGGCTGAAAATACAAAATACACAAGGAGTCAAGGTATTTCACCGTGGTGGTAGGAGAGATGATTAAGACAAAGATGTGCAAGCCAAGGTTTGCCCATAAAAGCCTTTGGTCTTTTAAACAAAATGAAAACAGGCTGTCACGCCAGCATAAAGGATGGTTATTACTGTAGACATAATAGACTTACTATAAATTCACTTTTTGTCTGGCTTGGCCCTCTGCCCTAAATGTATTGCAAACCATCACAATGATGCCTCATAGCCTTCCTTGACATAACATCCTAAATTTCTTCCTTAGAAAGTGTGCCTCCAAATTTCCACGTGCATACTCTTGGTTTAACTCCTTTGGTCATCAAGACAGAAAATAGTATTTTTCAGATGTTGTGTAGGTGCAGAGAGGTAAGTGTACACTAGATTAGGAGAAATCTGACTTGTTCTCAGGAAAGTTTTTCCAAGATCTTGGATATTAGATCAAAGCCATATTAGAACCTGTCCACCAGAGCACCACAGAGCAATAACACCACTGTTAGCAGATAAAATTAACACCTTCTGCCTGTGTTTCTACTGCCTTCTGCTCTAAGCCCACTGCAGCAAAAGGGAACATTTGCTAAAAATGTCACAACCTTAATTTTAAAAGAAGTTTTGTGGTCCAATGTAGCAACAATTTTATTTCAAGAAGCATCTGGATTTTATTAGATGCAAACAGAGTTGGTAGAAGTTGAGGAGGGGGGAGAGATAAAAAATGCTCTCCCTGGAATATTTTAAAGCAGAAGCATTCATCATGCACAGCATACCCTTATAATCTAACACAGGGATTTAGGGTGATGGTGCAGTTCACTGCAAAGCTACTGCTACTGCAGTGAGTTACTGTATTTATACTTTCATTGCCTCTGGCAACTTGCAAATGGTGACAGGTGAAAAGTTTCCTTTCTTCTTTGCAGAATTCAGCAGTTGCTCGCAGCCTCATTCAAATTCCTTTGCAGCAGAAAAGACTGATTTCTTGTAATTTCCTTGCTGAGCCTCTTCCCTACAAAAAAACCCTTTATTTCTGGGAAGTCATCACTCACAGATGATGATTGTGATGCTCTCTCTGGTCTTGGCTCTTCTGGCACCAGTTTAACAAGGCCATGTCTTCTAGTTCCCATTCAATAAACATTATGTAATTTGTTCATTTAGACTGAATTAATATTTAGTAGACACAGGAATACAAATTGGAATATGAATGTAAATTTGAAATTCCCAGGTCACAGCACCCCGAAGTTATGCTTGGACTTAAAATCAATATTAAAAATCAGTTTTGTAAAGGAAGTTTCTTCTTTCAATAAGGCAAAACAAACCAGTAACTGATATCCAGGGTGGCATTTGAACACCAGAAAGTGTTATCTTCCATGGAGGTGAATGTAGTTCAGTTTATTTATCGTCTAAGGACGATAAATAAATTCTCTCTAAGGAGAGAATTTTACCCAAAAGGACTTAAAGATGTAAACAGTCACCCTTAGCTGAGGCATGTCTGCAGTGTCCGTGTGCACTCATAAAAATAAATGGTGTGCATAGCACTGAACACACTATGGTGCATAGTTTTAAAATTAATTTTATCTCTCTATGACCCCTGATTTAAAGAGCTGTGATTTGCAAATTTTTCCAGTGTGTGCCCCACCAGCAAGGCATAAGTATGCCTGGGATGCTCTGGCATATTCTTCCATCCCTAAAAAAAAGGCGATAATTGTATGTAGTACCAATAAATAAACAGATTTCTGGAACAACTCGGTAGCACTGAAACCTGCTGTGTGGCACTCGAGGACAACCACAAATTAATCATTTTAAGATTGTCCTGAGGATGGATTAAGCTCAGGCCATTTCCTCTCCCCTCCTGCAGCTTGGCTGTAACCAGAAGTGTTGGAAGGCACATTTTGTGTATCTAAGAACCAGATCTAAAAAGCCATTTAGCACCACTCATTAAAGCCAACTAAGAGCATAAGCACATAAATATTAACTCATGAGATCTCACTGATTCGTGGTATGAACCTACACTGCTCTCCAGGGAGAGAGGGCTTTGGCCAATATGCTTAAATCATGGGAGGGATTTTTCTAGATGCCAAAAGGATTAGGACGCTCCATTTTCATCAATAATCAGGCACTGTGTAAGGACCCACAATGTCTTTGAAAATTCTTCTCCACGTGTTCATTTCAGTATGAAATCATCTGGTGGGCTGCATCCTCCAGTGGGTGCATATCTGTTTGTTTCTTTTAAAAAGTTTGACTGCTTCCAAAAGCAGGAATAAACTCTTAGAAATACCTAATCAGTGTATTCAGATCATAACCAATACAGCATTACGGATTTTTATTTCCTGTTCTGTGTTGATTTTTAATTAACATTGACATTTATATATAAAATACTTGGTTTTCAAAAGGCCAACTGGAAACTCTCTTGTGGATTACCTCATCCAAGCACAGATTTTTTGGTGTGCATATTTGTAATTGTTTGAAGGTTTTCCAAGCATATCTTAAAGTCACACCACAGTTTTCAAACACACTTATAAGAATGTTATAAGGGTATGAAACTTCAAAAAAAAAATTAATTTTACACAGTAACGGTGCTTAGAGTTTGTGATGGACACTGGACGTGGGAAGAATATTTAGGCCTACATCCTGTGAAATTTAGGGATACAGCTGCAGTCCACGGATTTGGAGATGGGCATGGACAGTATGTATGCTTTTGTGAGATTGCTTTGGCCTGCTTCAAAATCAGTGGCACTTTATGGTTTTGATTTTGGCTTTTCTATAAAGAAGGAAGAATTTCTAATGGTCTTAAAGAATCAATCCTTCCCTGAGAGTTGAGACAGAAAGAAAAACATTAAACAGAAATCAGGAGACTGAGCCTGCTCCCAAAGAAACCAAGGTCAGAAATGGTCTCATTTCAATGGAACAAAGTCTAGTAGTAAAACTTCTACCTTCTTAAATATTAGTCTTCCTTTGCTTCTCTCTTCATGTTCTGCCACAGCTCTCATCTCTGCAGCAGCTGTGATCTGCTGCCAAGATTTGCTCTACTCTCCTTGTAATTTATGACCCTGTCATGCAGTTTATTCATACACACTTTCCCAGTGGCAAGGCTGAGGATACCGAGGTATCTAAATGCTGCTCACAGAAGTGCAGGGAGCGAGCTCTGGAGAGACAAAGCACATGCCTGCCTTTATTCAGGTGACAGCTGAGGTAAATCAAATAGTGGAATAACTGCGACAGGTAAAGCTACACGCTTTAATTAGTCTTTGCAGGGTCAGAATGTGAGCCTTTGAGCTGCAAACCCTCGGAGATCTCCAAGCTGAGAGCCAACAACAGCAAGGAATTCAGTGCCTTGGGTTGCCTCTGGCCTAAGAGTGCTGATCTGCTTCCCCTTGGCAAGGTTTTGACCAAACACTGTTTCTGCAGGAGCCAGGGGCATAAATGACATGGCTGCATGGACTCAGGCACTAGGACACCAAAATTTACTGTCTTTCAATGGGATTCAGGCTCACAAGTCTCTGCAGCCTGGCCTGTCAAACAATCTTAGGTCACAAACACAGGGGAGGTAGATGTCCTTATGTCGACCTGAGCCCCAGGCATTTCAGAGAGGCTTAAACACCAATACTCCAGAGCCCAGAGCTCTACCACAGAGTCATCTTACAAAAACACTGCTGAAACACGGCTGATTTTTTTTGTGATCCTTAGGATTCTCTTGCCTTAAAGATTTCTTTCCCATGCACAGATGCTCTGTCTTCTATAAAAAAATCCTATCAAAGATATGTCTCTCTCTTCCCCACTTTGTTTTCCCTGTAAGAAATGTCCCAGGCTGTTTTATTTGATAGAGGAAAAAGAGCAATTTCTTAAATTTATATTTCAGGAAAACTTTTTCTAAAGAAATGAGACTTATACAGTCCCTTTGCAGCCTTCTATGTCCCTGTGCACCACTGAAACAAAATTTGAAAAAAGGAAGAAGGAAGAGTCCATAAGGAGATAAATTCTTTGTGTAGCACTCATTTTTAATACTACAGATGACATTCTTGACTGTAAATTCATTGAAGAGACCTTCTGTCAAAAACTTTCCCTTCATTTTATGAACATGTCATCTTCATTTTATACTAATGCACTCTATGGAAAATGTGAATGTTGTTCCTGGAAAGTGAGCTACGACTTCTTTCCACATTGTATATAAATCTGGAGAGTATAATCAGATGCAGAAGCAATGTATATCTCCAGACTCTGAAGCTCTACCTTCCCCTATAAATCTTTCAGATGTGGAATGGACAGCAAGTGGGTTTATACTAATCCTGCCAGATTAATACCCCAATCTGATGATACATATTTAGGTAATGTTTACTTAAATTTCTGCATGACCTGGCTAAGCAAAAATGTGCCTCCAATAAATCTAGCTGGCTTGGGACATATTAAATCAGTACAAACACCAGATGCATCATCAAGAGCTTTGGGTTATTTGTTTTTAGCATAGGACCACAAGATATGATGCATCTTTGAAAAACTTCCTACTTCACTTAATAATGATGTTCGGCTTTTTTGGTGTTGCCAGAAGCTATTCTGGACAACATAATGAGAAACTTTCCTCTCCAGACTGTGTCAAACTATTCAGGCTTTTTTTTCTCCTTTGAAACAGCTTTTTCTTTCTCTGTTTCCATGTCTATGGAAATGCTAATCATTACCCTAAATTATCCAGCTAACAGGCTGAAATTCTGCTCCTTTTAAGAAAAATGTGAATTTTCTTGCTCAGTTCAAGGGGTTGGACTGCAACCACCTTATTGGAAGGTAAGAAATTTCCATCTCTTACATGTCGAAGTGTCTGCCTGGCCACTGCTCCCATGCCATTAGAGGGAAAGTGTAACCAAGAAAGTGCAGGCCAAACTATGAAGCCATCCCTCTGCCCAGCCATCAAAGGTGCTGGCTGGTCTTGAGAGGAGAATTCTGCAAGAGAAGAGATGTGTCTGAATCACCAGCTTTCCTGCTAAACACTTTGAATCTTTAAATCAGTGTGTAAGTGTTTGGAAGCAGTGAAACAGATTCCTGGAATATGGGCATGGCTCCTTGTTCTGGGTAAACGGACTTGTTTTCACTTGTGATGTCCCAGTGGAAAACCTCTTGCAGCATCTCTAGCTAAGCCAATCCCACACACATCTTGGCTGAATCCTATCAGTGATAAAACTTCCATTTCCACACACAAACTCCTTCGGTGTGGTTGTATCAGGGTAGATGGCAGAAAGAATTAATAAAATGGCCCATGAAAACCATGTATATTTATTGTTACTACAGTAATTCATCGCCTCAAGAGTGAGGACACTGCAAACCCTATAAATACTGTCAGAAAGGTAAATGAAGTGAGTGACAGGTGTTGGAAAGCTCCAAATCTGAATGATTTCATGGATAGGTAGCTTACTACAGACTGAAAATAAGAGCTCCAAGCCAGTCCAAGATGCAAAGAAATCCCCAAACCAGAACAAGGACCAGAATTAAAAAACATATGCAGACTATTAGCAGTTTTGAGTGCCAGAGAAAAAAGTCTAACCCACTATAATCAACAGTTGAAAGTAAAGAAGGAATTCAAAGGATTAATGACAGAGCAGAAATTTTCTGAGTCAGTATTGAAAGTCCTTTGCCATGAGGCCCAGCTTTGAACCAAAATGAATCCAAGCACAACTAGAAGGTAACATGAAGCCACCCCAGAAACAGTTAAGCAATGAGACATAGGACTAAAGTAGCTCCATTTGCCAGCTTGACTGTCATTAGAGGTTTCCAATGGAAGTGATGGGAGGAAAAGATCATTTCAATACTGATGCCTGTAAAGAACCAAAACTCTCCCTCGGCAAAGCTCCCCAGAGAAGAATCACACCTGTAAGAATCCCTGACTTCAGACTAATCAGTTGACAGATTGACACAGAATGAAACTCCAGCTTGCTTTATTACAATTTCTTGCTAGAAGATCAGCCTCCACACAGGGTTTGAGTAAGTCAGAAACATCCCTTCTGCCTTATTCTGTGCCTCTGTCTGGGCTGGCTTCCTATTCACAGAAGAGAAAGAGTTGTGGAAGTCCCACAGGAGAAGTGACACTATTGCTGGGCCATAGAAACAGCCAAGTTAAAATAAATACATCAGAAACCAAGGAACATCTTGCTGGCCTGGACTACAGGAACGCAGAGGGTGTAAAAGCAAGAAGAAAGTGAGAATGAAGACAGGGAGAAGACTCAAGTTCTACCCCAGAAGCTGGAAAGTATAGAGCAGGAGGCCAATGAGAACTTCTGGGCAGGGCTGAAAAACAAGTGAAAGTAAGAGCTTCTCTCATCTCTGAGAATGCAGCCAAAAATCAGATTACTTACAGTAAAAGAAGAAGAAGGAAACAAGAAAAAAGAGAACCCCCTCAAAACTGGCAGCAAAGAACTATCCATCCTCCTTGGCTCCATGTAACACTGGGTGGAAGGGGTAAGAAGGAAACAGGACAAACTGCAGCTTGGAGCCAAAACATTTCCCTTCGGGATGCTCCTGGCTCAGTTCAGCCCTTTGTGACTCTCAATTTCAATCCCTTATGCACTCCCCTATAATCATCATAATATGTGGCTCTTTGCTTGCTCAGTGTATTCAACTTCCTCACAGCAAGCCAAGCTCAACCCAGCACTAGCATTTATTTCTGGATTTTAACCAGGCCTGCCTAAAACCCAACAAGACTCAGTGTGGTTTGCCATATTCACTGGGAGAGAATAAAAGGAGTTGCACTCAAACCCAGGGTTTGTGGCCAAGTTCACCTCATGCTGCTAGTGGTGATATCACCATTATTTCACTTTGCTTTAGTACTTTTAAAAGTGCTGTGGAAAAAGGGAGGGTTTCAGCTCTGTTTCTGGGCTTTGAGGGAGAGGCAAGTGATCCTAACAACATGGACATAACTGTTGTCCTTTCATTAAAATAAAAACCCCTCTATTAGTAAAAAAAAAAAAATTATTGTTAGAAACCCATAATGAATAAATAAAAACAGCCACCAGAATGTGAGCAGGGCAGACATCAACTTGGGAGATGGAACAGCCCTCGAGACAAAATAGTTCCAACTCTGCCTAAAATAACATCTTTCAAGAGCTGGCCCCACCGTGCTTGGTGTTGGATACCAAGCCAGGTCCCACAGTCCCAATCAACGATGCTCGTGACACATCCTGAAATGCTGACTCAGACTTCCAGAGCTGTCCTGAGAGTTCCCAGAAGTGCTGCAGAACTTCCCCTTGGGGCATCAGGATGGGGTTTCCAAAGCATTTAGGGCAGCATGAGCAGGACTCAGGCATCTGTGAAGGTCTCTGCCAAACATCTCAAAATGTGATGAAGAACAGGTTTTCAGCGCTTTGAAGCTGGTGCTGCCCATCCAGAAGCTTCACCTGGGAACGAGACACTGTCCCATGCCACTTGTCTGCCAGTTCCCATTGTCATGGGTTAATGAGAGTTCTCATTTTTGTAGATGTTTTGGCATCAGGAAGCATGTCAGGATCTCCATTTCTGTTCATAAATCACTTGTATGTGATGTAAACACCTCCTTAAAAGTCAGGAAAACAAACAAACAACCTGAAAGCCCCGGGAGAACTCCTCCAACTGGGAAAGAATGGAAATCTCTTCCCCCTTGTCCTCCAAAGCCACTTCCCTGATTTTGCAGGGAGTGGCTCAGGAGGGTTAAATGCCCGGGGCTGACAGTATTGCAGACTCTAATGCAAAACAAGACCTGTGACTGCAAACTTCTCATCACTGGCAAACTACAAGAGTTTGGGTAGACCAAACTAAATACCCTAATCCAAGGACAGCTAGAGAAAGGAAACGCGTTTTTCTGTGTTGATGACACTGAACAATTCGTTGGGAAGGGCTAGGGAGGAGGGAGAAGAGAAGGAATTTCCATTGAGAGTGCCAAAGATGCAATTAATGTCCTGTCACGGCGCATTTATACCCGATGAAATTCATTCCTGTGCTGAGAGCCGGCATAAAGTTACGTCTCCCTGAAGTTGCAGTTAACGGGCAGCAGGAATGGATTTCATTTCAAGAGCGACGTTCCGGATTCCTGGATGAGACACTCAGCAGTGAATGAAGCACTGTGCAGTAGAGCCTCAGCAGCCTTGAAGTGAATTTTACTGTGACCTAACAAAAACCACAGACTTGAAATTGTGATGATTCAGAAATTTTCAGCTCGCAATAGGGGTTCTTGCAAAATATTTGGGAACTGCAGGAAGCGTTTAATGGTCTCCCTATGTCAAGGAGAGGAATCCTGACCTTTTCTCTTCATGATTCTTGTTCCTTATAAGCAATAATTTTAGAAGATGATTAAGCTCGGGTGGCCTTTTTTTCTAAGGTTGCTTATAGAATAACAAGTGACTTGGATTGGTCCTTTCTGTACTGATTCACCTTCTCTTTGCCACTGGAATTTGCAGAAGAATGGCTACAGGGACAGACCGTGCTCTCAGTCACATGTGTGGCTCCCCACAAGTGTGTGCAGTAAAGGAAATCAGGTAGAGAGGTTTATCTGCAGAGCAATACAACGGAGCAACAAAAGTCAGGAGAACCTTATAAGGGCATGTGCTTTTCCTAGCCAAGAGTCAAAAAGGTAGGATTTCAGTAGGAAAAAAAATTTGAATAGACCAAGAACATGAATCAGAATACCAATGGCTAAAACAGAGGTTTGGGACATTCCTAATCCTTATTTGGATGCAGAAACCATGAATGGGTGGTTTATAAATTCAAACTGATGTCATCTGAAGGAAGACTTCAGGTGAATCTTCCTTTCATTTCCTGTTAGCTTGAGGACCAAGCTGCCAGCAGGACAGACAAAGGGGCTACATCCATTTCCTGAAATAAATAAGAGACTTCTCACAAAGTTTAACAGCATGCAATATAATAATTACTACATGCTTGTGTTGTAATTGCTGTCAGAGATTCCTTTAAAAAAGAAACCAGACTTTTCCAAATCATCTTGAAATACTACTTGTAAGACTATTTCTGCCTGCTTGTAAACGATGGCTATGCAAGAAACTAATTTGAGCATCACTGGAAATTATAATTTTGTTTTGTGTGCTTCCAGTAATGTTTTCTTAAACAAGGATCTTACATTTGTCCCTGTATTTGTGTAGCTAATTCTGTGGAAGGCATTAGACACAGTCACACGCTTGCTGATACTCTTTTCTCATTCAAGTTTCAGACAATACAATTTTCAGTTTGTGTAAATACTTATAGTGCCCTTGAAAACCTAAGAGCAGTGCAAAATGGCATGACCTGGACTTAAAACAGACAGAAATTAAGTCAATGTCAATAATTTAACCTCCATGGGAACTATACCTGATATATGAACCTTTTATATGCCACTTGCAAATAATTGCTAAAAGCAGATATTTCTTTCTCATGTTTCCACCACATCCTGTTCCTTAGGTACTTTGCTCTTACACTTAAGCAGGTTTCCCCTAGCAAATTTTATATATCACAGCCCTCCTGTCCTTGAAGACTTCTCATAACCCTTTCCTTTTCCATGTCAATTGAGCTTAATTAGCAGCTTGTATCAGCAGCATGATCTGTTCAGACATTCATCGGTTCTATACTCAGTAACTGGAAAAATTACCTCAAATTGCCTCCTCGTTGCATGTATGTGTTTCCTAGGATGGAAACTCCTATTTTCCACTGATTTCCACTCTGTAATTCTTCCATTGGAGCAGGCTAGGTAAAGTACATCCAATGTTCATACAGCAACATTTTCTGACAATGTGCTTTTCACCTGGCTTTTATCAGAGAATTCCAGACATAAGCTGGAATGTGGGATAGAATTTGAGGATGACACATCATATCTTAGGTCTCAGAAAAGTAGAAACAGTTTCTCAAAGCAGGTTCTCATTTCAAGAAACTGGATATTTGCTGGTTTATGATGCTGAGTCCTGCTTCAAAAGCTAATACTGTCCCTTGCTGTGGCCACCTTAGTTCTGTGAATATTCTGAGGGATAATGTGTGTTTGATGACTCAAAAAAAATAGATTTTAAAAAAAAACCGGCAGCGCGGTGGATCTAAAAATAAAAATTAGGAAAGGTGGGAATTAGCTCACCACAGCTCACCTCAATTGCCAGGTCAAGTTTCAATTTCCAGTAAGTTTTCAGCAGAGTAGCTTGTGTAAATGTATCTGTGGGCACTCCTCATACAGGGGAAAAGAAATTTCCTTGAAAACAGATACCTGACATCACAACTACATGTTTTCCTGGAACAGAGCACGTGCTGGATCCGTACTCTGCCTACTGACATAGTCTCCATCCCAAGAGCGGTATTACTGCTTGCACATGAGTAAAGAGAACACAGTGGGTTTGCAGTAAGTGGAACCAGAGCGTGGTGCTCAACATGCTGAAGAACTCTTATGGAAAACTGTGGATGTTCACCTTAAAGATGTCTGGAAACACTGTTCACTACTTCACACTCACGTTTGCCTGAAGAGTTGCTTTTATACATCAGGTACCACAGCAGACTTTTTAGATTAACAACCCCTTTGCCAAGACAAGAGTATGTGTGAGAAGCACGAAAATGGTTAGGAACACAACCTCCCTGTATGATCTGAATTTGGGTGCTGGTCCAGGCGCTGTACGAGAATGAGGCATGCACTGTGCTTTGTTCACTGGCAGCCTGAGACCCACACTTACTGTGCATATGCTCTGCTTTGCAGTATTCCTTCAAACTGTGGAAGAGAAACCACCCCAGAGCAGCAGAGATGCCCATGGGAAAAAGACAGAAGAAAGAGGTTGACAGAATTTGTGTACAGCAGGGTTACATTAGGGCATCACACTGAAGAATCATTCTTCTTAATAAACGTTCAACACCTAGTATTTGTTTTTCGCTTTTCTTTTGTTCTCAGAGTTGATTTTGGACAGCAAGATATAAAGTCAGAGAAAGAGAGTGTTAAATTTATTTTGAATGGAATGCAATGACACCGATTTTTCCAAGTGAAGTGTGAAAGCTTTTAACCTTGAGTTCCCAGCAGTAGATAAAACATCACTCAGGGTTTCTATTTCCAACCCGTGTGTTACACCTCACCTTCTCCCCTGTGCAGAACATTACTCCTCCTGAACGGCGCAGTATCCGCTTACAGCGCTGCTCCAAGGAAAAAAAGAAAAGTTTGCCTCTCCCGTCAAAAATAGCCATTTTGTTCAGCCAGATGTTCCACAAAATGGCACGGCCGCTGCGCTTGAGGGGGGCCGGGCCTCCCACCCGGCGGGGCTCGGCGGGGCGGTGGCAGCCCCCGCCCGGCCCCCGGCGGCGCTGAGGCCAATGGGCGCTGGGGCGGC
>VZRO01001319.1:549171-622990 GCA_013397915.1 Daphoenositta chrysoptera
TCGCCGCGGAGCCGGCGGCAAGAGCCGGCGGCAAGCGCAGATCCAAACCACCTCGCTCCCGCAGGGCACCGCCGCGCAGGGAAAGCGTGAGTACCGCCCGCGGGCAGGGCAGGGCACGGGGCTTGGCCCGGCAGCGCCGGGGGGCTTTGTCTGCCCCCTGCGCTCGCCCTTAGCCGCGCCTCGGCTCGGCGGGACCCGCACACGTGTGCGCCCCGCGCCCCTTCCCTCCCGGCTGCTGCCCTCGGTAACGCCGAACTTGGCTTTCTCTTCCCCCTCTGCATCCCCATTCCTCCTCCTCCTGCTCTCCCCCCAGAGACCTGCTATGACAATGGACGGTACTATCAGATAAACCAGCAGTGGGAGCGCACTTACCTGGGAAACACTCTGGTCTGTACCTGCTACGGTGGGAGCCGAGGGTTCAACTGCGAGAGCAAGCCCGAACGTAAGTTGGTGGCCCCTTTTGTCTGCATCGAGACCCCAGCACGGCTTTTGGTGCCGAGTAAGCCAAGCCTTGTACGAGTCAGGGCTGGCAGCCCAGGTTTTCCGCTGAAGTTTGGTACTTAGGGTCAGTAATGGGATCTACACTCAATTACACTGAAGATCTGGCTTGGGATTTTAAGAAATGCTTTTCATTAACGATGGGCCTGCCACCAGAACCCTGAGCCAAACATCACTCATCTCTCTGGAGGATTGGATCTAACCATTAATTTTGGAGCCAACCTCTTCTTTATAATGAACTGAACTGACTCCTGGACTCGCATGGGGAAGTTCAAATCTGGAGCCACTTTGCAGCTCTGGCTCTGCTCTGTTTGATTGCTTCACCCCAACTTTTCATAGCTGTGCAGTGTCGTCAGCTTGTTTAAAAATATTTCAACTTACAACTTTTCACAGCCCCCTGTCTGTGCTGTGAGCTTTCTATAATTGAGTGTAAAATGAGATTGTTTAGTCTGTGCAGAAAAAGTTTGAGGAACAGAAAGAAGTTTAAATGCAAGGTCTGCTGGAGGATGCGTCTCTCCAGGATTTGGTGTAGTTCAGGTTATCAGATGCAATTTATCTGTATTTATTGGTCTGAAGTCACTGGTTTGCCATAATTCCTTTATGTTGCTCTGGAGATAGAAGAGACAAAAAACTGGTTCCTGACTGACAGTATTCATGTAAGACAGATGTGAGCATCTCAGCCATCTGTTTTGCAAGGCTTGTGTGCTGCCTGCCTCACGGATGGAGTATTTTAAGGAGTACTCAGTCCCCTTACTCCATAAAAGAGGATTCAATCTACTTTTCCTTCCCCTGCAGAGATTCCCAAGTTTTACAGTTTTGAAGTCCAATAGCAAGTTTTCCTTATGACACAATGAACTTCATCTGCCCAGTAGTGAAGAAAGTTGTTCTGCTTCACGTCTTGAGTCTGGTGGCAGCACTGATGTTCTGTAATCACATACTCATGCATGAGTGTGAGCAATACACAAGTAGTGAACTTTGCTGTTGACTTTGGTGGGACTGCTGCAGAATTTGGGATTAATCTACCTAGTTTTTGCTAAATCAGAGTGAGAAGTATTAGCATGACAAAGCACACGTTTTATTTGTTTGCTCCCTCCTGTTTTCTATACTGTTGGCTTCAAACAGCTGGGATTGATGCTTTCAGGCATGCCTCCCATGTGCAAGTTTTGGTTCCCTGAGGGAGGGAAGAAGAGGTTATTGAGGTTGTTCAGCATCATGGGGACCTTCAGGGGGCAAATTTCACCCAGCTTCCTCTCTGCTGTTTCATCCCATGAAGAAAGAGGAGACTGGTAGGCATTTTTCCCCAGGAAAAAAAGGAGTATCTGTGTGAGGAGGCAAGGAATGTGTTTCTGTTGACTGTACATGTTACTGGTGTGGTTACATGAAGGTGATTCTTAGGAATTTTTTTTTCCCCCCTCATAGCTGAAGAGACCTGCTTTGACAAATACACTGGATCCACTTACCGGGTAGGGGAGACTTACGAGCGCCCCAAGGACTCCATGATCTGGGACTGTACTTGCATTGGAGCTGGACGTGGGAGAATCAGCTGCACCATTGCCAGTATGTAGCTAAGAGCCTGTTCCTAGAGCTATTGTTCCTTAGTGGCATATTTTCCAGAGCAATTTGCACAATATTCCTAGTGCCTATTAGCTAGAGTTGTGTGGGGTTTAATCCAAAGCCCACTAAAGCTTTGAAACTGAAAGTCCTTGCCCCATGTACATACATGTGCACAACCAAACTTCTCTTTTATTTAAGAGATCAAGTGCTATGTGAGAAAACATAGGCCAAAAATTACTGTTAGTGTCCAGCCATAATCAGGTTAGTGATCTACTATATTCAAGAGTGTGTTACATCATCAAGGTGCAATTATGAAAGTAGTTTTTTGACTGAAAAAAAGTCTGCTGTGTACCTGGCGTGTCAAAATAACACCATCAGCATTAATGGGACTACTCAGAATAAATGATAATAAATAAATACCACCTGAGAGCCAGTCCTCCATCCTCCAAAAATGTCATTGAACACTTGTCTCTAAGGGAGCTGGGATTTGATATCCAGACAGCAGCTTAAAGTGTTTCTGCAAACCGTTTTTCACTAGCCTGACCCATACTTTCCTCTTGCTCTTCTCTCTCTTCCCTTGGTCCTTTCTCCCCAGCTCCCCTTTCACGTCTCTGTCTGGAAATCCTTTCCTTATTGAGTCACTGAATTGTTCACAATTTCCCTTTAGTTCATAATTAAACTTTCTGGGAGCACAGAGGAAGATTGCTGTGTGTCAGAATTTTTAGACTGAGATTTCAAAGTCTCTGAGGTATCTTTTGAGAAAAGTCTTGCTCTTAAAAGTATCCAGTTTCTTGTTTAAGACACACGTGCAGATCCTAGCAGTGTTGCCACAGAGGACTCAGAAACCAGCCATCATTGTAGCATGGGAAAAAAATAATGTGTTAAAGTAAAGCTGGAGCTCTTCTGAATTTAATGGCATTTTATTGGGCAGGGATGATAAGTGTTGTAAGAAAAAGAGTCAGTAAGGAAATTGCAAGTGTAAGAGCAGCCTTGTTTCCTCATCATCAGCCTGGTTTAGAGCTCACTGGAGAGTCTCCCCGACTGCAACTGGCTTTGAATCAATCTTCAGAGCTCCTACATTCCCTGCTTTCATAAATGAGCCCACAAAACATTTTACTGGCTCTTAATAAATGATGGGATGTGGGTGTTTTTTCTTCCTTTTTTTTTTTTTCTTGGATTCTTCCAAAGAAACAAACCCTGTGTTTGCAAACTGCCCTGCACCATGCTTCCTTTCCTCAGCCGGGGCTGCCTCAGAGATGTGGAGCACTGTTGGGCTGGAATCTGCCTTTCCAGAGCAGGCTTTCCAAACCCAAGAGGTCTGATTTCCCACTGGGCTATCACATCAAGCACCTCCTTATCCTCCACGTGCTGTCCTGGCCACCTTGTCCCTCATGAATGGCCACAGAGAAGCCCAAGCGGCATTGCCTCAAATAAGATGGAGGCAAACCCTCCCTCAGCAGCCCTCAGCCTGAGAGCAGGGTGTGAGGGAGAAACAGCACCTCATCACTCCCTGGCATCCCCTTTTCACCAGCCAGGCTTTGGCTGTGGTTTGGAACATGGAGAAGTTAGCTGAGGGAAGAGGACAGGGTCTGGGAAGTGCGTAAAAGGGTAGGGGTCAACAGAAAATAGTGGGTGCCAGTGGAAAATGTTGAGTGCCATTTTACAGGCTGATGTCCCCCCTCATTCTCCTCAACGTGCCCCCTCCTTGCTGCCTCCTACCCCAGCTGATCCCCTTTGCCCCTGGCCAGGTGGCCCTTACCTTGTCACCACCGTGCCATCCCTGGTGTGTCCTTCACCTTGGCTGCCCTTTCTCCCATCACAGATCGCTGCCATGAGGGTGGCCAGTCCTACAAGATCGGTGATACATGGCGCCGGCCCCACGAAACGGGAGGGTACATGCTGGAGTGTGTGTGCCTGGGCAACGGGAAGGGCGAGTGGACCTGCAAGCCTGTGGGTAAGTGGCTGCTCCTTCCTTCTCCCTCAGCTCAGTCAGGGCGTGTGGGCCCTTTCTCCTTGTCTTCCCTGGGCTCTCCCCATGTGGGAATGCCCTGGCTGGGCTCTGATCCGCTTCCCCCTCACAGCCGAGCGATGCTACGACAACACGGCTGGGACATCCTACGTGGTGGGAGAGACCTGGGAGAAGCCCTACCAGGGCTGGATGATGGTGGACTGCACCTGCCTCGGTGAGGGCAGCGGCCGCATCACCTGCACCTCCCGAAGTAAGTGCCAGCCTGGCAGCTGCCGGCTGCTCCGTTTTATTTATCTTACTTATTTTTTCATTTATTTTCTTACTTATTTTCATCCTGCATGGGAAAGGAACGTTATTCCTTCTTCTGCCCTGTGCAAGTAACAGTAGTTTGAGAGGGATGGCCATCCCCTGGGAAGTGGCGGGAAGCAGACCCTTCTGAGGGAAGAGGGGCCTGTGTGGTGCCCCAGTCACCATTTGCAGTCTGGGAACATCCCCCAGAGGTGGTGATCAGTGCTGGTGACAAAGGTGCCTCTATTATTTGGGGATTTAATCTCGTGGAGAAAGGTTTAAGGAATCTGCATGTCAGCTGAGCCATAGCCAGGCATCTCCCAGGAAGTTGGGGAAATTGCTTGGCCCACAAAATGGCAGAGTTTAGCCTAGGATGTCCATTTCTGTGCTTTCAAGTAGCCTTCTGAGGGACAATTGGGTGTTTTTTAAGTTAAATACCCTTTCCAACAACAGGGTCGGCAAGATTAAAATGTTTTCTTATTTCTTTCTCTCTGTTACTGTTTAATTTATGTGTCAGCTAAATCAGGAGTTTGTTTTGCCTGTTCCACCATCTCGCCTATCCCTTTTCCCACCCCATTTCCCGCTCCAGCAGCACAGGTGATTTTTTTTTTCTAAAGTTTTTGCATCATTGAGGGACATTACCGTAAATATGCCATTTTATTTGTGTTTGCAAAGCAAACAGGGCTCTTAAAATCCAAAATCTTGCTTGTTTATTGACCTTCTGTTCCAGTCCTGTTAGCTCCACCACAGAGCTTGTTCCTATCTCGGGTTTACACCAGCTGCCTCAAGAAAATTTACTTTGTACCTTACACCTTGGTTATGCAAGGTTTGAGAAACTCTTCTATAGCCTTTCAATTGCCTCATATTCAGTTGCCTCGGGGCACACAAATAATGGAGTTTTGCTGATATAAACAGCAGACTTGTAAAGAATAAGACATTAAGGAGGGTTTAAATTAAAATGGAAGATCTGGAGAGACTTGGTCAAGAAATAAGCTATAAAAATCAACCCAGACTTGACAATATTAAGTCTGTTAAAGACATGGGGAAAAGTCATTAGCTGTCAAATAGGAATGAATAAAACAGAATGTGTTGTTTGTGAATTTTGGAGGACTTATTATTACTAATAAAATGTATCTGGCAGTAGCTTTCTTTCCATAACTCAGGTCTGCCCTGTTGTATCATGGGGGAAATTGCAATATAATGACCTGTTCATTTTTCATTGTTTTCCAGTTACATTTGAATAGAGAAATTCAAATTTATGCATATAAAATGATACCTGTAGCCCACAAAGTGGCATTACACTTCAAGTGGGTGCTGCTGTTATATCTTTTATGGCCAGCATTTTGCAGAATCACAGCTGGTTGCTTCAGTGACATTTCAGCTTTTCATTGAGTGTCCATGAGACATGTTTTTTTCACATTTGCAAAATTGCATGATGGATACCTCACCAATTTACCATTCTTCTGGCAAATGCTCAATTTCTGGTCATTTTAGCACTGTGACTCAGTAACATGTTTTCTACATTCGCATTCTATCCCATGTGCTCTCTCAGTGGCAATCTGGCTTAATGCATATGTCCTTCCACAGTTCTTCATAAATCCATGTTCATTGATCCGTGATTATATTTGAGCCACTGTATCAAGTTTCCCTTGAATAAGAAGGTAAAATGTTGTAAAGGAAGAAGAACTAGTTAATCCATGTGGATCTGGCATCCAGACAAAAGTAGTTTGTTGTGCTGTCCTTTGAACCCATTTACTCAATTCATCGGGGGCTGTGGGTTATTGAAGAGATTTAGAAAATCTGGTACTCCTGGTATGACCTGAGCAGCTTGTGTTAACTTCACTGCAGCTTCAGGCAGGCTTCTTTTGGAAGAAATGGGATTTTACATGTTGCGCTCAAACATGTTTTAGTCCCTTCCAGATGAAAGAGAGCCCTGAACTTGAACTGTGCCCTGTGTATAGTATGAAATGACCCAGCTACAAAGACTCCTGGTTTTTTACTTAAAAGAAAAAAAACAGGCATTAAAACAAGTTAAGCTTTAAAGGTGTATGCTAGACAGAATGGGTTTAGAATGGCTTTAAAAAGTAGCTCATTTTGACAGTGGCTGCAAAGTGAAAGAGCAATTCTGGAAATGAATGGAAATTTTTCCTTAGGCTGAAGCACCAGGATTTTGAGATGCTCTCAGCCTGTGCAGTTTAGTGCAGGCTTTAGTGCATACAGGAATTGCAATAGTGGGCTCCAGAGAATGAGGTGGGCCTTTCATTCAGGCTTTATATGATCGAGTTGGTGGTTGAGTGCTAGAAACTGCCCAATGAAGCCACCCAGAGCAGGCACAACTGAGAGTCATGTTCCTCACACAGATCGCTGCAATGACCACGACACCAAGACTTCCTACAGAATTGGAGACAACTGGAGCAAGAAGGACAACCGTGGGAACTTGCTCCAGTGCGTCTGCACTGGGAACGGCAGAGGCGAATGGAAATGCGAGAGACACACCTCCCTGCACACCACCAGCACTGGTAAGTGGGACATCGTGGCATGGAACCTAGGGAAAGGGATAAGGAATGGCACGTTTGTGCTGGCTTAGGACTTGGAGTTGAATTGTTCCATCCTATAATTCAGGTGTTTCTGAGTCTTGGCTGGGAAAAATCAGCAGCGAAGAGGGTCAGAGTTCGGGAGATGCTCCTTGTTTGTGCATGTGAAGATAAGGTTAATTGGTACCTTGTTTCCATGCACAAATGGGGCTGGCACATACAGGTGGGATTGCCTGTGCAATCACAGGGCAGTAAATCACTCCTAGGGCACTGCATCCACAGGAAATATCTTTGTCTTGGGAGCATGGCACTCCAAGTTAATGTTTGAACTTTATGTATTTGCCTCAGGGTAACTTTCTTGAAATGTCCTTAATTTAAACCCCACTGAGACCATCTGGTTTCTTTGACATGATAAATACACCTACTAATGGCTGAGCTTTAAAAACCCAAAAATGTCAAGGAATGTATACAATGCTATTTAATACATGTACGTGAGAGAGCTTGTAATTTCGGTATGACATATTGCCTAGTTTACAGAGAGCATATTTTTTGTGCCCAAGGTTTAAACCTTCAGCTCCTAAATTCTTTTTTCTGTCGTTTTAGGATCTAGGTTTCTTATCAGTGAGTGCAATGTAGAACTTCTGTTTTCCTGCAGTGCCTACACTAAATTTTTCTTGGTAAATGACCTTTACCTGTTTGGTACCATTGTGTTAACTTCAAACTCTGAGAATGTCTAAAGTTCAAAATGCATAACACTTCAAGGGTGCCAGTATTTTGTTTCCATTATTATTTCCTCTATTTCAGCAGAACTGAATTTGTGGAGGTTCCTGTGGGAATCATTAGCAAAAATTTATATGATGTAGACAACAACAAGCCTCTTTGTCTCTCAGTATTATTCCATATGATAATGTGCCAAAAACTTTGATCCAAAATTTAAAAATTGCTGAGTAAAAGAATACATTTTAAGTTTATGCTTCTTGTTTTTCAATGAAAAATTCAAAATTGATTCTTTTTGCCTTATCTCCCTACTTCCCTGGTAATTTTTTATTTTCTTGTCACTGATCTTGATTTTTCTATTCTACATTTCCTACAACTAATTTTTTTTACCAAAAAAATTGTTTTCTAAACAATTCCAGTGAAAAGCAGTTTCTAAATCCTTTCTAAAGCCGCTCTACAGGGTTGGAAACCAGTGGCTGTCATTAGCAGAAGGGGGAGTTGTTCTTCTAATTTTGAAATTTGCTAAGTGGAATAATTAAGCTGCATCTCGGGAAGCTTAAGAGTGATATTCCTTCCATCTGGTGGAGTGCCTAAGGTTTTATTATCTCAGCATTTAGTGGCAGCATTCTGTTGCTGAGCTTTGCATGCCACGTGTCCCTTCTGTCCCGTGTTGTGCCACAGGCTCTGGCTCTCCCAGCATCACCAATGTGCAGACGGCGCTGTACCAGCCCCAGCCGCAGCAGCCCCAGCCCTACGGCCAGTGCATCACGGACAACGGCGTCGTCTACTCCGTGGGCATGCAGTGGCTCAAGACACAGGGCAGCCAGCAAATGCTGTGCACCTGCCTGGGCAACGGAGTCAGCTGCCAGGAGATAGGTATGAGTTGGTGTGTAAGTGCCTGTTCACTCCAGTGAGGTCTTTAGGACTGTCCTGTGGCTTAAATTCCAAGTAGAACCTGTTGTATGCATACCAGAAATGTCCTCTGAAGAAGACATACTGGATAAAGGTGCAAGGGGGGAAGAAATGGTTTGGTTATTTGAAGCGTGGTTCTGTAGGGCAGGAACGTTTCCCAGTGAGCTATAACCTGCTGAGGGGAAACAGAGCCCTTGGGGAGCAGCATTAATAACTTTATTCAAATGGAACTGCCATAATATATGTTTGGAAAAGAATGTAAAGGAATGGCACAGCTGTGGAGCTGTCTGTTGGTATGTATTGGCCTGGGTCCATGGCAGTCAGTGTGGGTTCCCAGCAGCCAGCGACTTGGCCTGGAGGGGCTGTTGCTGTTTTAGAGCCCTGAGATTTGGAGATTGCTTTAAACCCCAGTCTAATGCTGTGATTTTCTTTTTGAAGCCGTGACGCAAACGTATGGTGGCAATTCTGATGGAGAGCCCTGTGTCCTGCCTTTCACCTATGATGGCAGGACTTTCTACTCCTGCACCACCGAAGGCCGCACGGATGGGCACTTCTGGTGCAGCACCACTTCCAACTTCGAGCAGGACAGGAGATACTCCTTCTGTACCGAGCAGAATGGTGAGCTCTTCTCAGAGGGTCTTCACATGCATGTGACCCTTGTGTAGGGATGGAGGAAGGAGCAGAGGACACAGGAACAGGCTGCCTGACCAATTCCAGCAGTCTGGAGGGACTCAAGGCAGTGCTGTGAGTGGAGGGCTGCCTGATAACAGAGCACTTGTGTGCTCTTGGCATCTTTGGAGGGTGCTACAGATCTACCATTTGAGTCCTGTTCTCTCTCCTCTGAGCTGACCTTAGAATGGGAGTACATGGTCAGGGTGGAGCTTTGGCCCAAAGGACGCTTATCTTCAGCTTTGCTGGAGTGAATTGCTTCAACCAATGCCCATATTAGGCTGCAAAGAGGAGGATATCCATGGAGTACAGTTTGTGCAGTCTTGTCACTCCCTCCATCCTGGCTATCTAGCCAGGTTGCCATATATAGCAGTGATCTTCATGTGATTTGTGGTCGCTGATCAAGAGCTGGGGCATGACTAATGAAGCAACATTTTGTCTGTGGATGGTCAGTGTTCCCTTTGCAGCACAGATCTACCTCTGTGGTTGCACTTCCTGGAATACCTGTCAGATGGCCATGGAGCAGTGTCCAGGCAGCTTCTTTGGAATCTGACCTTGGAAAGAATATTTCGTGTTCCCATGTGAAAATGCTGCTTTTTACACTGCATAGACACTTTAAAAAAAAAAATTCTGTTCTACTTTGGTTGTTTTTTTCCTGATAAAAGTCAAGCCTTTCTCTGCAGGGCGTACAGTACTTTCTTTTTAAAAAACAAACAAGCTAACCACCAAAAAAAAAAAACCCAGAAAACACCCAAACGCTGTCCCTGTCCATGCACACATTCAAGTTTTAGAGAGGTTTCTTATGATACACTGTGGAAAAGAGAAATGTGATATAGAAAAATCTCAGTAAATGTCTTCTTGTTCTCCAATATTTGTAAAACAGAGTTGCTCAAGAGGTGGTTAGTTCAGGTAGATTACAGTCCTCTTTCCACTGCTGCTTGCAAAACATGAAACTTCCAGCCTGCAGAGAGGTTTTGGCTTGTCCTGTTGTACATAACTGAACTGGAACCCTTTCCTGAGGGTGAAGGCTTCCCTTAGAGCTGAAGGGCACCAGTGGGAAATAGCTTCAGTGAGGTAATACAGGTATGCTGAGAGCTGTGAGTTTATTTCATTCCCTAGGCCCTGGGAGAAGGGATCTGCAAAGCTACCTCCCAAACACAGCAAGCTTTCATTTTCCCTATTTCCTGGGAATTCCCATGGCTGGCTCTGCAGCCCCTTCCAAAACAAAGCTTGAACTGAACTGACCTGGTGCAAAGCTTATGTTTCCATATCTGAATTAATTAAAGCTAGGAAGAGAGGCCTGTGGATTATATGCAGGGCACACATGGGAAAAAGCAGTGCTAGCGGT
Organism: Daphoenositta chrysoptera; assembly: GCA_013397915.1. Lineage (NCBI taxonomy): Eukaryota > Metazoa > Chordata > Aves > Passeriformes > Daphoenositta > Daphoenositta chrysoptera. Next base: position 559,661 of record VZRO01001319.1, read on the forward strand.
TTGTTTTCCAAGCTCTTGCGTGCATGCTGAGGGAGTGCAGGAGCTGCATTTGCATCTGTTTTCTTCTTATTTTTATTCAGTTTTGGTCCAGACACGTGGTGGCAACTCCAATGGTGCTCTGTGCCACTTCCCCTTCCTGTACAACAACCGCAACTACACCGACTGTACTTCTGAGGGACGAAGGGACAACATGAAGTGGTGTGGAACCACCGAGAACTATGATGCTGACCAGAAGTTTGGGTTCTGCCCCATGGCTGGTAAGGCTGAGCGCCATAAAGGGGTTATGGAACACCACCTGCCTGTGGTTCTTGGAGCTGGAAAGTGAAGACCTCTCTGTCAGTCAGTTACTGATGACTTCCAGTGAGCTGCGTCCCAGCCCAAAGCCTGTTAAGGCATTTCTGAAGTTTTGTTTTGTCCTTTTTTTCCCCATTGACCACCGCTAGCAGAGATTTAGGCAATTCCAGGAGAAGGCAATTTTCATTACTTCTTTGCTACAAGCTAGTGGCAGGCATGCTCCTCAGCTGGTACAAACTGGAGTAGATCTGCTGGAGAACCTAAAATTTGACTGGGTGCCTAAAATTTCCTTGTTAAGATGCAGAAACCAGCTATGTGGTATGAAGGGGTGTTGCAAATGGTCTCAGTCGTCAAGATCTTGTAAATTCTGACCTCATAAATACCCTCCTGCTTTCTTCTCACCCAGCCCATGAAGAAATCTGCACAACCAATGATGGTGTCATGTACCGTGTTGGGGACCAGTGGGATAAGCAGCACGACATGGGCCATATGATGAGGTGTACTTGTGTAGGAAATGGCCGTGGAGAATGGACCTGCATTGCCTATTCACAGCTCAGAGGTACTGATTTTCGTGTTGATATCACCACTTCAGTCCAGGTGGGAGGTGGGAGAAATTGGTATTCTTTTCTGTCATTGTGGGCTTGAGCACAGCTCAAGAACTGCAGTTTACTCTTTGGAATAGGAAGGAAATTAGAGGAGCTGTGAAGTTCTTTTCTTGTTATGTGCTTTACAGGCTCAAGCAGAAGCAAACCTTGATAATTTTGACCATGGTATCCCTCCATCCTTTTGTCTACATTCAGGAATTGGCACCACTGTGTTTTTACAGAGAGCTCAGTATAGGCACCTCCCTGCCTCAAGAACAGACGAAACTCCAGACTAGTCTGAAGTTTGAAAGCAGAGCTGTTCTGTTTTATTGTTCTGCAGTGAAATTTTCAATTCCTCTGTGCTGGATTAGTTTTTTGCTGGCTAATCTACATGAAAAGCTGGCAGGAAAGCATGGAGATTATTCTTATTTATTTATTCATTTGTGTGAGTGGTCCAAGTGGAGAAGTACTTAAGCAATACCAAAAAAAGAAGACTTAAAAGCACAGACATTTGATCATCCTACAGCTAGCTCACAGCATTGGCTTCATGTCTGGAAAAGGCAGGGGGGTTGCTGTCAAGAGGCCAAGAAAGGACTCTTTAACACCACTGCTGAAATGGGATATAATTTATAGGGAAAGGCTCGCTCAGGGGCTTTGGAAGGGTTTTTTTAAATGTGTTTCCTTCAGAACAGTGAGAAAGGCACTGCCCAAAGTTCTGGTCTGTGCAACTCCTGTTTCCACTTACACAGCTAGTTCTCTGCAGTTCATTCTGGAGTTGAAGTGGTCTTTCTTGATGAGTAGAGGGTAGAGATACTTTGCTTTTTCAAAAGGCAAAGGTTATCTGAGTAGAGCTGTTTAAACACAGCAGCCAGACCTTGGCGCCTGTAGGAGAGTCTGAGCACTCCTTGGTTTGTTCAGATGCAGTGCCCATGGTGTGGGAAAATATGATGGGGAATGAAAGCCTGGACTTACTTCCCCAAGGACAGATGGTCCAGAGTTGACTCTGGAACTGAACTTGGGTCTCTTGGGTCCCACTTAACAAAACAACTTGCTTCTGGGGTGGTTTTCATGTTTGTTTTGTCTTTCTGCTCCTTGCTGTGATTACACTGGCTTTAGGAATTCTGGGCCAGATCCCAGATGGACATTGAATCTAATAGAGTGATACCATTGTACTAAAGCATGGGGTCTGGTTACTGGGTTTTGAGGGAACAGTAGGCTGGTAGGCACCAGCAGCATCTTGTGTGCTAATAGATCTGCCTCTGCCTTCAGATTACTATGAAGGGTAGCAGAGATACCCAACAGAATAACATCATGAGGGTGGTTGTACTTTTTCATTGCATCTTTATGATTTTGGAGCAGCCCTTTTCTCCTTGTGTAGTTCCAGTGATTTGAGTCAGTACTCACTGAGGAGTTTCAGTTGAGATGTTCCTCAGAGGAGATAGCTGGAGAGTCAGTGTGGTGGTTTAGATTTTTGTTCACACGTGGAATCTGTCCAAAGGAACAACAAGGCAGTTCTGTCGCTGGATTGTGTCCTACAGATCTCTTTTCTGCAAGTGTTGCTAATTTGCATCACTGCTGATAGATTAACTCAGGAGCAGGGCTGTGTGTGCAGCACTGTGAGTGTCACAGATTACAGGAGGGCTCCTTTCTGCTTGAATGGAGTTTGTCATGGTCAGTCTGTGCTGATCAAGCAGACCAAATGATGTCCCAAGCAGAAGGGTTCTCTCTTAATGCTTAGACCAACTGCTGGTAAACTCTCTACTCTCTCCCCCAGACCAGTGCATTGTGGATGGCATCACCTATGATGTGAACCAGACCTTCCACAAGCGTCACGATGAGGGGCACATGCTGAACTGCACCTGCTTTGGCCAGGGCCGGGGGAGATGGAAGTGCGATCCTGTCGGTGAGTCACTAGCTGTCCCCACTTGCCAAACACTCTTTGTGGCTCTGTACACACTGCTTGTGTTATGGAGAAACTGCTGTGTGAGTTTGGGCCCAGTCTTTGTCCACTTTCTGTCCTGAATTGTACAAATGCAAAAATAGAAGCAGTACTACGTTTTTTGGAGGGTAAGTGAATTTAAGTGTCCTTAAATTTATTAATTTAAGGATATAAGCTTGGGTTATCACACCTGCCACAGAAGAACCGTGGTTGTGGCCAGCGTATGTTTTAAAGTGTAGCAGGTCGTGGTAGCAGGTCAGTGAGCCCAAGGCTGTGGTGATTTGGCTGGATTCTGGTACCTGAGGTGTCAGCTTAGCAGGGCTCTTGGCCTGAACAGTGATAAAACATGCAGCTGGGCACTGGTGCAAGGATCAGTTTTCTTGCCTTTCTCTATTCTAAAATCTTTTGGAATTTTCTCCCTGAACTGAGGAAGGAGACCAGCGTATACTAACTTACCTTGGACTGAATCAATTTTTTGGCTGCCCTTAGTTCTGGCAAAGAGAGAAAGCTCAGGATGAGAACATGTGTTAATAGTGCTCTGGAGGTTAGCTGAAACTGTCATGGTTCTCTGCAGGAAGGAGGAGATGTCATCTCTTCTGCCTCCCCCCCTTCCCTAGCAAACCTTGATTGGAAGATAAGACCTGACTGTTTGGTTTGCAATTATTAAGTCCAAGAGAGCTTCAAACTATTGCCAAGAAAATCTATTAGAAATTACTAGTGGTGAAATTCTTACTTTATTTACAGTAATATCAGTACATGTTTACTCAAGGAACATGGATTGTAAAGTTCCTGAAAATTACTAGTTTGAAGGAAGGGGTGGGGAAATTATTTCAGCTATCTCTATAGGTGCAATGAAAGTTTTAATTTTGTTGGTTCTCTCTAAATAAAGCTCTTATTTAGCCAAGCAAACATAATGCCAGTTCTCACTGAAAATTTCCATTGAGCCAGGCATACAGGCAGTTGTCAGAGTAGAAGGTGTACTGAAGTGCTGTACTGTGCTGTATTTACACTATGATTTCAGGATCTGATCTGTCCTCCATGGTTTATACAGTGGTAAATATAGAGAGATTCTGCTGAAAATTCATGAGACTTTTAAAGCACAAACAAATTCTGCTGAAGGCAGGAGGAATTTTTGTCTTTGATCTCCTTGAGAGCAGCATGGTCTAGCTTTGGATGAGAGATGAACTCAGTTGGCTAGGGCAGAATTGGGCTCCAGAGTGGATGAAATTCTTTCTAGAAGGAACACCCCATTGAAATGCATCACAGCTGAATTAGCCCCCAATATTTAACTTAATCCACGCAGTGATCTGAAATTCAAGTTCTGTTGCCACTTTATGTACCTATATTTGCAAATAAACAGTGGTGTTGCATTTCTTTGTGCAAAAATCTCTTAGGATCTCTTCTTTGTAGATACTTCACTGTGGTTTCAGTAACACACAGTGGTGAACTGTCTCTCTTGTGCCTTCAGACCAGTGCCAGGACTCGGAAACCCGCACCTTCTACCAAATTGGAGACTCCTGGGAGAAGTATGTCCATGGGGTCAGATACCAGTGCTATTGCTATGGCCGTGGGATTGGAGAATGGCATTGCCAACCTCTGCAGACCTACCCAGGTAAGAAACCCAACAGAAAATGAACTCATCTGCTGAGTAAAACCTGAGGAAAGCCAGCTTTCCACCCCTCACCTGTTCAGGTTTCTGTACCTAATGCCTTTTGGTTTCCTTCTAAAACAGAACAGATTCTCCCTGTCCCTTGGCAAACACAAGTAGGTGTCAGAGCATTATAAAGAGGGGCCCATACTGTTTGCAGCTATTCCTGAGGCCGGGGTTGGTTCAGAGAGTGCCTCTCAGTGCACACAATAACTTGGGTTTACATTGCCTCTTGGTATTTAGTGATACCACACGTGTAATCTTTGGCTTGTATTGCCTGAAACTCACACGTGTGTAGTCCTTCCTTTTCCACTCATTACAGAAGCGAAATCCATCATGGAATGAAATGTTATTCCTGATCAGTGCCCCAAAGAAATTAAATATTTGAACTCTTGTTTGTCCAGGCAGTTCCAGGAACTCTTTATAAGGATGGGCAATGCCTGTTTGTTGGTTGTTCAGCTTCAGTTCCCTGAATAGAATGTAAGGGGAACCTCTTTACTTTCCTGCTTAGGTTTGCAACTGCCACTGTCTTAATCTGAATAAGATGAAGTATTAAGGCTTGCTCAGCTTCATTGACTCGTCAGACTGCTTAAACAAATATCTCCCTGAGCTATATGAAATATGCATGTCTCTAGCCTGGAGACCAGGGCTTTGGGCTGCTTTAGGCACAAGAGTGACTGAAAATGTGTAAATAAACCAAATCTAATGTTTCTGAATGTAAGTTTGGGGTTAGGTGAGCTTTGAAAATTTCTGCCTGTGGCCACAGGCTTGTTTTTCTAGAAATCCTGTTAAATGGGGAACAGGTATATATGTTACATGGTTGTCCAAATAAATTATTATTAGAAATGTTGGGAATGGCGTGAGGATGCAGCTGTTTAATGGCTAAAACACCTTCTTGCAGATTACAGGGATCTCTTTGCTGGGATTTTCTGAGAACTAACATGAGGACAGTGCTGCTGAGTGTTCAGTGAAACCTTGCCAGTGGGGCTGGGAGGGACTGAAAGGAGAAGCATGGGATCATAAAACCTGTCCTTCTCTACTGGAGAGCTTTGTGGAGTAAATAGGCCTGAGCCTGACCTAGCTGAATGCAATCAGTAGTCGTAAGCATTAGAGTGCTGCAGAGCTTGTATTTTCATGTGTTCATGGGCCTGTTTTGTCTCAGGACTTCCACCAACCCTTCTGGTGGGGCTTGTGTGCAGAAGACAAGTCTATCTGTGGAGTCCTCCACAGAGTCATGAAAATTCAATGTTTCAAATTAACTGATTAAGAAATTTAGTAGAATAGTAGAAGATTAGTGTCTCTTTTCAGGGTGTATTCAATGCCAGATCAGGAATTTTCCCTCACCATGCTGCACAATTAGACCTGGATTTGGCAGATGGTTTTTATCAGCTTCCCTGCTACCATTACAGAAGATATTAATGATGAAAATAGTTAGTTGCTGAGAGGTTCCCCCCATGTCTTTGAACAGTAAGACTGTGCTTTGCGGAGTATTTCTGTACTAGACCTTTCCCATTTTCTATTTCATTGATAGCTCACAGGAAGTGGACTCAAGCAGTGCACATTAACTCCCCCACAGAATTTATTCTGATTCGCTGGTTTTCTAGGTAGCAATGAAGCATTAAGGATAGAAAGGCATTACAAATGATTTTCCATATATAGAAATACTATGTGAGCCATGCAGCTTTCTTGCTTTCTGATGACTCCACAACATGCCCAGTATGTTAAAACCAGCAATTCTTTATTTCAGGGTCAACTGGGCCTGTTCAAGTGATCATTACAGAGAGTACAAATCAGCCAAACTCCCACCCCATCCAATGGAATGCTCCTGAACGATCTCACATCACCCAGTACATCTTGCGCTGGAGGCCGGTGAGCGCCACATTTGTCATCATTTGTTCATCAAGAGTACTTTATTTGGCTTTTTCTGGAGTCTGAAAGAAGTGGCTGACACAATTTCAGCAAACTTGAGTTGCTTATTCAGTGTCTTTGTCCTGTCGAGGTCAACAGCTACTCATGAGCATCAAAGAGCCAGTGCTGTATAAACACTTAAATGTTTTCCTGCCCAAACTTCACTGGTTGCTGTGTTCATAAAGTATTTTATTAAACAAAGCACTAGTACAGCAAGCAGACAAGTTTATATCCTTCCTTACCTTGGGAATGTAAATTCTTGTGGAAGCTTCTTCATCCAAAGAAATGCTGTTTTAGTAATGTGCATATCCAGAGACAACTGGGATACATTTTATTCTGTTAATGAGGAGGTAAAAACGAGTAGGATATGAAGTCATAAACAGCTCAGTGTAGGATTAAATAAACAATCACTCCCATCTTCTCCAAAGTCTAAATCAAAACTGGTTAACCACTGCTTGTTGGCTGATTCCTCTGTGAGGAATGATTTGGTTTAACCAACACAGATGAGCTGTGTTCCAGCTCCCCTGAGTACAGCTTCACAAAAGACCACTTAATGATTAAGAGCATTGGTACCTCAATACTGCCTGTTATTAAGAGAACAATAAAGGCCCTGATCCAAAGCCATTCAAGGCACTCAAGTCTTTTTACTGACTTCAGTGTATCTTGGATGAAGGCCTGAATGAAATGGACTTTAAAGCACTGGAGTACAAACCTCAGAGGATGGAGCATTATTTTAAAGCTTCCCATAGAGTTCAAACACAGGGTAGAAGGGAAGAACTTTTCTGTATATTGTTTTCAGATGATGGCTTAGAGTGTTATTATGAACAGCCTTCAAATATATATTTTCCAGCCACTACTTCATGCCTTACTGTGCTTTTGATGAAGGAATGAGTTGAGTTTACAACAAAAATTGCTTCTTCTAAGGGGTAAAGTTCAAAGCTGGGTTGTTTTTAGTTTACCCCTGTAAAACCTAATAACTCAATGCCATGAGTCCTGCTTCTTGGCATACTTTTCTCATCTCCTGTGACTTGATTCTGTCTATGCATTAAAGCTATTCAAGTCATACCTGTGTTTGAATATTACAATGATTAGTAACCACACAGCAGGTTAGGTCACTAGATTCCCCTGCTTGCAGCCTAGGGAGTCTCTCACTATCCGAGTGTCCTTTTCTTTCAGAAAAACTCTGGAAGGCAGTGGAAGGAAGCCACCATCCCTGGCCACCGGAACTCCTACACCATCTCAGGCCTGAAGCCTGGTGTGATCTATGAGGGACAACTCATCAGCGTCCAGCAGTATGGCCACAAAGAAGTCACCCGCTTTGATTTTACCACAACCAGCACCACACCAGTGACAAGTGAGTTGAGCAGGGGGACATCCAGGAAAACCTCATCTCCTTCACCCAAGTCCTTGCTTTGTGCATGCCAGTTAACACAAAAGTAGTGATGCTTAATGCAGCCTCTCTTTTTTCTCTCTTGTAGGCAACACTGTTTCAGGAGAGACAACTCTTCTCCCTCCCGTGGTTGCTACTTCAGAATCTGTCACTGAAATCACATCCAACAGCTTTGTTGTCTCCTGGGTTTCTGCTTCTGACACCGTTTCTGGATTCCGTGTTGAGTATGAGCTGAGCGAGGAGGGTGATGAACCACAGTACCTTGGTGAGACAACACTGGAGGGTGCCAGACCAAAGCATTGCTCACAGTCAGTGCATCACTGTTTTGTGGCAGTCAGTAGAGCTGGCGTAAACATCTGAGCATCTCCCTGTCTTTCAGTCGGATTCAATTAGGATATGAGAGTGGCAGGACCAGTTCAGATTAAAAACTCACTTAGTTCATTGTCTTTTCTCCTTTAATAGCTGTAAGAGAACAAGGCAAGTATATAGCAATATCCCCTCAGAATACTGTCCCAGAATTCTGCAGAGGAAAACTGTCTGAGCCAGGAGTGGTGGATGAGTAATAACTCTGGGTAGATATAATTACGCTTTTCATCTCCATGGATTTGCTCAGTTCTTTTTCCTTTTAAAATCATGTAAAGTTACTGTCTTCCACAGCATCCTGAAGTGAGCAGCAGTGCAGATGAGAAGAGAACTAAATCTGGTTTTTCGAACCTGCCTCCTGGCTAATTTCCTTTGGCATACCTTTGTCCTTCCATCAGAATGGATAGAGAGAAATCTTTCCCAAATGCCCTCTCTTGGCTGCTTGTTATCTCATGGATATCTCATGTTCCAGTCTGCTCTGTCAGTTGTTTCATTTGGATCAAATCTTCCTCATCTTTGATAATATGACAACTTAGCTGAGCTGGGAAACTGTTTAAAGGCACTGGACGCAGACACAGGAGTTGAAACTGCTTTTCCAACATCTGCTCTAGACCCCTTGTACCACATGTAATTTCATCTTAACTTCTTTTTACGAATTTCCTGTCTTAACAGTGGTAATAGCAATATCTCACCTCAGATATTTGAGGTTATAATAGTTGTTGTGACATGAGTGTGATAGAAGAACATGACAAAAAGAGTAGCAATCTCCTGACCTAATAATTCTCCCTGGTGTGTTGGTCCTCTGAACTCAGTCTGGGACACTGAGCAGAAATGGCTCACTTGGGGACTGCCAGCACTGTCACCACCTTTCTTTCTGCCCAGACAGCTGAGCTGTGCTGTGAAGCAGCTCCTGAGCTTATCTGTCTACAGAGGTTTACAGGCAGTTTGAAAGGCAATCCCAGTTTCCCTTAAGATGCTTGGCTTCAGTCTGGCCAGCAAGGAGCTGCTTCTTGGGGAATTTTCTACATCTGGCACATAGGTGGACATCTGGGAGCAGGGAGAGAAGTTCACCAGCCCTCATAATGTCATTCTTCTTCACTCATGAGTCAGTGTTTCCATGTAACCTATTCATGTGAAAGTTTTTCCATATATTTCTGTGCTGAAAATGCAACAGTCAGGGTATGAAATGAGTGTTCAGCTGAGATGGCTGCAGTGTGCAGGGGGCTGCTGCTCAAGCTGTCCTGCCATATCCCTTATCAAGCCTTGCTGCCCGTGGTTGCTGGTTCCAACTCCACACAGCTTTTCTGAGATGAACCGAAGACAGTGCATAAAAACTGTTCTTTTATTGTAGGATGACTGTGCCAGATTAAAACAGACATCTCAATTATTTTATTTGGAGAGAAAGCAAGAAGATGCAATTGCTAAAACAAATTTTTCTCCCCTGCCTTCCTCAGATCTTCCAAGCACAGCCACTTCTGTCAACATCCCTGACTTGCTTCCTGGTCGCAAGTATATTGTTAATGTCTATCAGATCTCTGAAGAAGGAGAGCAGAATCTGATCCTGTCTACTTCACAGACTACAGGTATGTGTGGGTGGCTGTTGCTGCACTTTGAAAGCTGTTGTTACTGTTTGCTCAAGAATTTTTTGTTATCTCTTATCCTCACACTTGCTGTCCTCCTCTGTTTATTCCCTTAAACAGCTCCTGATGCACCTCCAGACCACACAGTGGAAAGTGTGGATGACACATCCATTGTCATCAGCTGGAGCAGACCACAGGCTCCAATCACAGGTTTGTTCAATTGGAGTGCACCTATTCTGCTTTACTGGTAGAATCTGAAATGTAGGTGAAAAAGAAAATGAGATCTAACTCTGTGACAAAGTTCGCGCAAAATTCTGTCTGGTCTGAGAGACCAGCTGGAAAGCACATGGGCAGTTTAGCATTTCCTTGGCTTCAGTGACTGAACCAAGCAATTCAGAAGGCTGGATGCAAAACAATTCCTTCTGGATTTGTGTGAAATAAAAACAAGCCCCAAGAACTTATATTTGTATCTGTCACCCAGACCATCCCATAGCGAGCATGAGAACTGTACATGCCTAAATCCACATGTCAGACCTCAGAAATATGCTAACCCAGGTCAGATTGTGCTTTGGAACGTGGTTGTGAGTGTGTGGTCTGTAGATGGGACGTGAGCACAGGCAGGCCACAGGTCCTGCTGAAGTTCAGGACTATTTTTATCAAAGCTCAGCAGTGAGATCAATTCAGCCCCTCATTTCTAGCATTCTTTGTGCTTGCTGATTGTGCTGAGGATTACATATTTCTCTTGCTTCAGGCTACAGGATTGTCTACGTACCCTCTGTGGAAGGCAGCAGCACAGAGCTCAACCTGCCTGACACTGCCACCTCTGTAACACTCAGTGACCTTATGCCGGGGGTTCAGTACAACATCAGCATCTATGCAGTGGAAGAAAACCAGGAGAGCACTCCTGTCTTCATCCAGCAGGAAACCACTGGGGTCCCACGCACAGGTAATGCTCTTGTTCTGGATTTCAGTCACTGCGATTTCTGTTGCTAGCTAAATGAATGCTTAAATGAACTCGGTTCTGGTTTTGTGGGTTGGAATTGTGAATTTCACTGATAATGAAGTTCTGTAGTAAAATCGTATTTACTGACACAGTCCAGACACCACTGTGCATTAAGAGGCTTATAATTCCTAGGGATTGGACTGCAGGCAGTTCTTGCATTGTCTGCAGAAGAGAGATCAGTTTCCCAAGTTATCTTAGGGAGATTCTGCTAAGAAGTCTTCTGAAGTGCCACATATATAGTTTTGCCCCAGTACTTGGCTCACAGATGTTCAGGGTTACATACTCAGACACCACAACATGTTCAAATTGTTCACCTGACTTTTCCCTCTCCCTTCCAGTCCTACCCATTATTTTTCTTTGCAGTCAGTGGGGATGGGAGATTACTCAGCATTGACTGATGTGCCAAAACACTATAGGATTTAAACTGGAGGCACCCAATATTTAAAAAACTACTGCTTTCAGGGTTCTTTAAGTATCCAATTGGACTGAATAACCAAACCAAAAGAAGGGATAGTGAAAGATTGGGATCTGATGTGGTAAGCAGTGGAATTTGATGGTCCTGCAAGTTGCAAGCACGTGTTTGCAGATGAGAATCTACCAGGAATGAACTCAGCTCAGCGATTTTATGGTTTGGCTTCTGCATCTTCCAAAAATGTGCACTGGTTAACCTTAGGGCAGTATCAGTCCTAGTCTCAAGAAATTTAATTTAAACACAGGAATTCAAGGGTGCGGTACTGTGGCCCAGCACTGAGGGAACTGCATTTTGCATTTGACTATAGTAAGGCCAGATCAGCCCCTGTACTTGTTTAATTATAAAAGGTGGATTTCAAGTTAATCATAGACATTCAGAACATGCTGTGGGTTTTGAAAACCCTCTCTTTTAATTTTAGAAGGAGGTTACTGTTTCCAGTCTCTGGAGTACTTTTTTTCCCCTTAGGCTTTGGTTCTGCATGTACTTGAAGTTCTGTAGCATATTACATCGGGTCTTTCAGTTCTCTTTCTGTCATAGCAAGATACCTTCTGAACACATAATAGACTTTAAAGTAGATAGTGATGTTTGAAATTGTAGTCTGCTTGAATATTGGAACATGTGTAGGCATGTTTACAGTAAGGTTACCCTGACTTTTTAATTTGGTAAATATTCTTGGGCAAGCCATTGTTCAAGCAAAATTCACATTTTTTTTCCTTCCATGGAAACCTATAGCTTCTCCTCCTGCTAAGAACTCCCTCTGACAGCTATTGTACCCCTGTGCTTTCAGATGAAGTGCCTTCCCCCAGAGATCTGCAGTTTGTGGAGGTTTCTGACATCAAGATCACCATCATGTGGACCCCACCGCAGAGCCAAGTGTCCGGCTATCGGGTGGAGGTGATCCCGGTCAACCGCCCTGGCCAGCACGGCCAGAGACTGCCCATCACCAGGAGCTCTTTTGCTGAAGTCATTGACCTGATCCCAGGAACAACCTATCTCTTCAAGATCTTTGCTGTAAACCAGGGCAGGGAGAGCAAACCTTTGACTGGAGAGCAAACCACCAGTAAGTGTCTTTCCTCCGTGCTTTTTTCAGCCTTTTGAAGTGCGTATTTCTCTGTCGCTTGGAGAAATGTATAAACAGAGCGCTTGAAGTGCAGCAGTTCTAGCCCAGGAGGTATCCCATCAGTGGGATGACAGGGCTGGGAATTCATTCAGTCTAACAATGATCTCTTCAGCAGATTTATCCTCCTCCAGGGCTTTCCAATGGGAGTTTAAGTCTCATGGTGCTTTAAAACAATTTTGTATGGCTGGAATTCAACTCTTTTATTACTGACTGAGAATTGATGGACCCTGCAGTTCTTTTAGAGCACAGATCACTGCCTGTGATTTTTTTTTTTTTTTTTTTTTGCTGGTACCTTAGGGCAGATTTCAGTATGACTTAGAAGCCTTGCTGAGATTCCTCTGAAAATCCCCATCCCCCTTCTAACAGCTCCATACCTATCTGGCTCTACTGGCAGCAGTAGCAGTTGTGCCTGCACATGCAATGATCATACGGGATCCCTCAGAACCCAATTGCTAATCATCTAGTGGCAGTGCAGCACCTCACCAGTGTGAGGAAAAACGCACTTTGTCAGGCTTTTTTTTTAGCTTTGCAGCACTGCAGAGAAGAGAGTGGAGCAGTGGCTGGGCAAGGTGTAGGTTTTCAGACGGAAGAGTAGGAGTTTAATCTGGGTTTGGGTGGTTATCTCCATTTTTGATCCAAGAGAAGCAGATCAGACAGAACATGGAACATGATTTGTTTGATCAGGTCCTGTTCATTGGGCAATAGAAGGGTGAGTTGTTTGTGGTGTTCCTTGGCTGGGTCACTTTTTTCAAAGGGACAAAATTCAGGTATGTGAATCTGCTGCTCTTCTGATACTTTTCAGTGAATAAGAGCAACTTCTGAGAAGCCAGCCTGGCTCTTAGTAATATGAGAAGGAAGGAAAGGAAATGGGATAATCTGTGAATATAGCCATGCTATTTGAGAAGTATCCTTACTTACATCCATAAAGTTATGAGCCATGAATAGTGCCTGTCCCTTGACTGTGCTGGGAGAATGGGATCCTTATGTCTGTCCTTTGAAATAGGTGTCTAATTTGAGCACAGCACAGATGGTGTGAGCACCCTCCCTCCTCTTTCAAGCAAGGCTTTCAAAAGCAAGGATGTGACTTAGGAATCTGAACTCTCTTGGAAGTATTTAGAACAAGAAGGGCTCAGTTCCCAGCTAGATCTGTAATTTTTTGTGGTTGTTTTGTGGAGCCTGGGCCAGGTGTAGGGTTCCTCTGAAACTCCACATAGAGATGTACACTGGAGTATAGACGTTTAATTCAGACAGCACAGTGCCAGTCACAAATGTCTGGAATCATTTTCCATAGGCTGTGATCATCTGCTTAACTGCTTTGCCTAAACCACATTGCAGAAACTATTCACATAAATTGCATCCTGTAATCGAAAGTCCTGGGAAACAGAAATCTTTCAGAGTTCCCAAGGAAAACCCTGCAGCAAAAGGCTCTTCCCACGGTGTAAAAGTGATTCTCTTTTTGGCCTTCCGATAAAAAGCAGTCTACAAATAAACTCTGAGTGTGTGTGTGTGGCTTTTTAATCTTCCCCTTTTTCCTCTAGTATGGGGAGGGGAAGTGATAAAAGCCTAATAGAGCTGGCAAATTAAATTGTGCAGAAAGGAACTGACTTTAGGCTACACATTTTAGGAAGATACAATCTTTGTTAGATGAGATTTAGCACAGATATAAACACCAACAAGGAATAAAGTTGACTTTCAGCCTGTGGTTTGGAGGTAGGCTTAAACAGGGTCACACCCGTCCTTTCTTTTAGAGTTCTCCCCTGTTTTTTTCCAGTGGTGGAAGAAGGACCACCTCACTTCCTTTTTCTTCCCACCTCAAAAATGGAGAAAACTGGGGAGAAAACAAGAATGACAGAAGCATCTTCCTGCTGAATCACTGGAAGCGTGATGAAAACATTAATTTTTTTCACCAAAATATTACTTCTTCAGCAGGAGAAAAAAGCATTTGCCAGCAAAAAAGAGCATTGATGAAACCTCACTGCTCTTAATTTCAACATATGATTAGAACCTAGAAAAGGTGGGGAGACCTGCCATGTGAACACTATGACACTCCTTGCTGCAGCCCATGCTGCCCTGCCTGCTGTGGGGGCAAATTCCCCTCCAGTGCCTCATCTTGCCTCAGCCAAAGGCAGTGTCATCTCCACCAGTCACCGGGCTCCACTGTGGTGCTGAAGGAGCTGTGCTGCCTCAGCCTGTTGTTTATGTAGTTATCTGGGTTATCAGATAACTAAGGGTTAGCAGCTTCCCAAGGGCACTGATAAAAAGGGGAGGAAGCCTGGTAAGAGCTGTTCCCTGAGTCCCAGGGGAGAGATTAGCATGCTTGGAATTGTTGTATGGTCAGTTCCATGGTGTGAGTATTTTTAAGTAGATCTAGGAACTGGTTTTCTGCAGAAAGTCGCTGACTATTACTTATTTTGACATTCAAATGACAAAGTAGGGGTGGTTTATTTTGGGATTTTGTGAGGACTGGATGGGGATATGAAAGAATAAATCTTTTTCATGGAAAAGGGCTAAAATTAGGTTTCCGTGCTTACGCTGACAAGTCTAAATTGAACTGGTTTTTAAAAAATGCTCAGCACTCATGAGAAACTATTGAAAGTCCTGAGTGTGTTGGATTCATCTGTCTTGTCTCAACGTTTAGGCTGCCTTCCCCATAGGATGCAGAGATGGCAGCGACCCATATCAGTGCAGCCCAGAATGCTCAGGTCTGCCTGTCTCAGTGCATTAATGGATGGCTCTAAGACATGGATAGAGAAGTGAAACAGCTTTCCGGCTCTCTCATGGTCCCACCTTCTCGCTTCCCTACTGCGTGCCCTCACACAATACATGAGAAATCCAGGCCCAGTGTACACATATGGTTTGGAAGTGGGGGTGAAGTGGAGATTCAGCTGGGAAATTGATGGGTGTTCTGCTTTTCCTCCCCAGAGCTCGATGCCCCCACCAACCTGAGGTTCCTCAACACCACGGAGCACTCGGTGCTGGTGCTGTGGATGCGGCCCCGTGCCGTGATCACGGGGTACAGGCTGACAGCAGGACCCACCAGGGGAGGGCAGCCCCGCACCTACAACGTGGCACCCTCTGCCACCAAGTACCTCCTGAGGAACCTGCAGCCTGGCACTGAGTACACCGTGTACCTCGTGGCAGTTAAAGGCGACTTGCAAAGCAACAGAGAGACCGGAGTCTTCACCACTTGTGAGTGAGACACATGCACCACATACTCCTCTTCCTTTATACCCTGGCCCTTCTTCAAAACTTGTGCTGAACGTGCCTATTGTGAATTGATTTACAGAAGCAGCCTCTTGAAGTAGCATTCCAGCAGAACAGCCTGGGAAATACTCCCTGTTGTTCTTTCTGAACTAGTTGGCAGGAAAAAGGGCTATTTGCATCAAAAAGCTTTTATTAAAATACATTTCAGCTTTCCTGATGATTAAAAACAAGAGGGAAAGCTTACTACTAGTACCTCACTTTTTGTTTAACTGGATGTCAGACAAATTTAATTTTACTTCATCTTCCTAATTGTTGGGTTTTTGCATGACAAATCAAGGGAAGCATACAACTCCCTTAAAATGGGCAAGGAATAATTAGTCTGGTATTTATATAAAGCTGAAAGCACTCATTTCTCAAGCCCAGCCATACCATCTAAGGCAGCTCAACTGCAGTTACCCAAACTGACACAAACATTGTATTCTATCTTTTTATTTTATTTTGCATTTCAGTCATCTGTATTTGGGATGCTGGCTTGGAAGAAACATTAAGCAAAATTTGGAACGAAAGGGAGTTCTGTAAGAGCCCATGCATACTTCCAGAAAGAACAAATAGATTCAGTGTTTAAATAATGATGAAGCCATCATATAAACTAGCAAAACTCAAAGCCACCCAAACCCAGAACCACATCCTCTTTTCAAAAGATAATATAGTTTATTTTAGAACAATGTGAAACTAAAATAAGGGTTCAAACTTCTAATCAGAGTAACATTGTTGACATTGGCAAGGTGCTTTTTGCTGACAGTCTTATCTATAAATATTCCTCAATTAGAATATGATCTGGTATCTTAGATTTAATATTGCCTTCAAATTCTGGCTTGTCTGAATGAAACCAGTCCAGTTTAAGACTATAGAATTGATTAACCAAGCCTCTTCATTAATAACATTAATAACAAGGCTATTTCAGATTAAACTCAGCAGTGTTATTTAGGCTGATTCTGGCGTGCACAAAGGCTTTGGCTTCTATGTGATGCTTCTGACAGATGTCAATGAGACCACAGATTCCTCAGACTGACTTTGAGGTCCTTTCTGCTGACTTCACAAGATGTTGGTGGGGGGTGAGATGGTCCTTGCTGGGACAGCTGGATGAAAGACAGGGGTGTAGTGTTCTGCTGACTGGAAGGCAATATGGTGGGTGAATCAAAAAAATTGCTGAGTTTTGAGGAACACTTCAGGTATCATGCCAAAAACCAGGATTCCCCAAATTCTTGGGGCTGTATGCTTAGAGGATCATGCATCCAGTTGAGTATTTTTGTTTTCCTCAGGAACAAAAACTCTGGCTATGATTAGAGCACTTGCATACTGTGTCTGTCAAGCTCAGCACCAGACAAAAATCATCTGTCAGATCCTTCCCAAATAACTCTATTTTCAGAAGTGATCTAGTTCAGCACTCCTTTCATACCTCTGGCTATTTGTACTGCTGTAGGTCAGGTTTTCAAATTGTTTGGAGCCATCATAACAGGTAGGCTTCAACTCTTGTCAACTCACTTCACAGATCAGCCTGCTGGTTCTGTTCCTCCTTTTAACACAGAAGTGACTGAGACCTCTATTGTCATCACCTGGACACCTGCCCCAAGGATTGGTTTCAAGGTAGGAGGAACTAAGTCGCATGTTGGTTCTTCCTCTTGCTTCACTGTGGTGGGGAGGGCAGATTAAAGCCATTTCCTGTGGGCTGCGGTGAAGGTGGCAGCATAAAGGGGAGAGGTGCAAAGGGCCTGCTGCTTACAGGGACTGGGCCTTGGTGACAGAGGTCGATGCAGTCATGGGGCTTCAGGTCAAATGGCATCTAAACTGCAAGTTACAGGACTAACAGCTGGAGTTCAGCATAAGGGCCTGTAGTGCTGCTGTTGGATGATCAGTCAGGATGCTGACAGCTTGTGACTGAAGAGCAAACCTCGCTCCCCTGCAGCTGGGAGTGCGCCCAAGCCAGGGCGGAGAGGCTCCTCGGGAGGTGATCTCGGACTCCGGCAGCATCGTGATCTCCGGGCTGACCCCTGGCGTGGAGTACACCTACAGCCTCACCATGCTGACAGACGGCCAGGAGAGAGAGACCCCCATTGTCAGGAGAGTCACTACACGTATGACACTTGCTTTTCCACCATATTCCTTCTTCCACTCTCCACATCAATGGCTGCCTTCTGGGAGGCAGTTCTGGTCTTTTCTCCCTGTCGTGGTCTGTTTTTCCTTTTGGATGCATAGGTGACAGTAGCACTGTCTCATGCAGTGCAGGGTCACACTTCAGGAGAGTATTTTTAGCTAATTCCAGAGACTGAGGATATAGTGGGGAGAGGGGTGCTGAGGCAACCAGCATGATTCTCAGTGCCATCAGTGACCCATTTGTCTGAACACTTGCAGCACTGGCTCCACCAACCAGCCTGCGCCTGAGGTCCAATCCTGACACTGGCGTCCTGATAGTCTCTTGGGAGAGAAGCACATCTCCAGGTAACCATGTGAACTCACACTGTGAGTTCATTCTCTTGTAGCAGAATGCTGACACTTGTTCTGTGGTGCCTTGCAGTTTGGTGGGAAACTTGCTGTTGAGTAATTTAAGGAAAAATGTACATGTTTCTAGATACATTTAAGGATATAATTCACAGTTAAGTACAACTTGTCATAGGACTATTAATGATTTACATTCTGTGTAAAATGCTCTTTTGGAGCATGAATGTCTTGGAATATTTCAGCTGTTTTAAGGCTTTGAAGGGTTTCTTCAAGTATCTCCAGTGGCTGAAAAATAGTCCAAGGCAAGGAAAGCAAAATGGACCATAAAGATTTCTGGAAGTGACAAATGAGTTTGTGCTATTGAAAGTAAGCGTGGAAGTTCTGAAAGTGTTCAGGATGAACTCTTTTCCCAGAGTAGATGATGGGAGCTGCACAATTGACTCCCATAAAAGGTGGACTGAAAGTTTATGAAAACTACCATCTGTTGGTAGCTGAATCTTTTCCTGACAGAGTCCCAAGAAATTCTTCTCAAAAGTCCTGAGACTCAGTTTGGTGAGGTCTCAAAGGCAACTGAAATGCTGTGAGGGTGGCATGGTTAGCTCCTGGGAAGCTCATTTTGGGGTGCTTGGCAAAGCAACCTCTTACCTGCTGGGTTGAGGATGACAAAATCACTTGTAAAATGTCATGTGTTTGCTTCAGGTGTTGCACTGAGGCCTGATGTAAATGGATTCCTGACACTGGCCTCCCTGTATTTCAGGCATTAGTGGGTACCGTGTGACCACTGCTCCCACCGACGGGCAGCAGGGCTCTACCCTGGAGGAGGTGGTGGGTGCAGATCAGACCACCTGCACCTTTGAGAACCTCAACCCCGGTGTGGAGTACAACGTCAGTGTCTACTCTGTCAAGGATGACCAGGAGAGTGTCCCCATCTCAGAAACCATCACACCAGGTAATGAAAGGATGAGCAGCGCTTTCAGCTGCTCAGCGTCAAATGCCTGAGCCCGAGAGCTCTACATTGCAGCACTTCTATTAGTCTGGTGGTGGAGGGCTTAGACTTCACATTCAGTCTCAAGAAGCAGAACAGCCACGTTCCAGCATGTGACAGAACTTCTAACACCCGTGTACTTCTCTGCACGGGCAGCCTACATTGTGTGTCACAGGCTGGTGGTAAACACATGGATCTGCTGTATCAGTATACTGAGCTGGGCAGCAGCAGGCATTTAACTTGGTCCTGAAGTGCCCCAGCATCTGGAGCACAGCTGGTGGGAACAGGAAGTAGGTGAACAGAGGTGTGAGTGGGAAGTGAGCACAGGAGAAATTCTGGCAGCAGTAGTGGCAAAAGATCACTTGAGCACAATGGAGAGGGAAGCCAAGATGCAAATGTCCATCGTTGTAGCACTTGAGACACAGAGTGGTGTGTGCCACCTCACATGATGTCTGTGGGGACTGCAGAAACTGCCTTTGTAGCCACAGTAGGAAAATTAATGTGCATTTCCCCAAATGGTTGCATTCCATTTTCCTTTGTGAGGGCTTCGTTTGTTTTTGTTTCTGCTCTGAGATGATGCCAGCTGCTGTGTTTGCTTGCTCTTGTAACACTGCTTTAAAATTTCTGTGCTTCACTGAAGTGCTGTGTGCTCCCTGGGGTGAACTAATACTGTGATGCTGCATAGTTATGCAGTAATAGCTTTAGCCCTTCACCGTCTTCCGGTGGGGGAAAGCTAAGAATGTATGTGTCTGGTTTTACAGCTCTTTAAAGGTGATATGGTACATGCATTCCATGTGGATAAACAATTATTTTACAGAAAACTGGGGGTTTTTTTGCACTGTTCTGTAAAGTAAGTGTTTTCCTAGAAGGACATTAAAATAGAACATAACCACTATTATTAAAGCAGTATTTCTGTCCCATAATTCCTTTTCAAACTAACTTGTAATGAGCAGAATGGATACAAAGTCCTGCATCTTTGACTCACTTACTGATGTCTGATCCTGAGTGAGGAAGAGCATCCATTAGTTCCCACTGATTTCAGGATCACCCTGATAAAGTTACACAGCCAAATCTTGTGGCTTAAATCAATACCAGTTTATTGCTTGAGCAGCTAAAGGTTTGGCCGTTGTCAATTAAAGATGCATCTAAAATTACCCATTTCCTGCCCAGTTCTGCTGGTCCTAACATGCAGGAAATTAGCACCTTTGCTAATGGAATAGTATCAGTAGGGAAAACAGTCACAGCTGTGCTTATTTTCCCTGCAGAAATTTAGGCAGCATCTAAAAGGTCATTAAAGAGCATCCTTATTCAGTGGCTAAAACTTGAGATTTTGAACAATTTTAGCCACATATGTCAGGCTCTTGACCACATCATGTGCTGGGCATAACCTCTGAATTCAGGGATGTTGTCACTCTGATAGAATTAACATCATCTAAAGGTAATTTTTAACCATTTACCCTGTTTCCAAGGAAGTGTTTTACCACTTACTGTTCCATATAATCTGTTTTTAGCACATATATTGCAGCAGTTAGTTGGTAAGTAGAACTTGAGGAATTCTGGGCCAGATCCTCAAGCAATTGCAGGGATTTGAGGCTTTTTTTCCAAGTACAGTGTAAATAATTCAGAGAGTGGATGATCTACCCTGGAACTCTGTGAAAGTTCTCACCAGCTGAGGGTCTGATTTAGCTCCTTCAAAAGGGTTGATATTTTTGTCGTCCCAGTGATAAAAGTTAGATTCACCATTTAAACAAAACAAGAATTTGAGAGGGTCAGTCAACTATTATTTCAGAGTTGTTTTATTTACACTTTAGTAAACTTTGCTCTCTTGTAATTTACCTGTAGAAAGAAAAAAGGGCTGTGTTTTCTCTGCTTCTATTTTTGTCAGAAATGATGGGTCTTTGTGACTTATCATTGCTCAAAGTAAATTTGTTGCAAGTTAAGTGCCTCTTGTAGGACTCTTTGAAAATTATATGTCTAAAGAGGATTGGGGTTTCAGCTTCTGTCTGCCCAGGGAAGCAGCTGGAGACTGCATTGAAGGGTAAATATAAGAAAACAAACTGGAAAAAGGCAAAAACACAAGAAGAAACACCCTGCCAAAAGCCTTCCTTTTCCCCCAAATCCCATGAGAAATTCTGCATATCACCGCAATTGCTTCCAAAGTTCTGTCAATGTTAATAGTGATGAACACTGCTTTTTTCTCCCGTGTCTTTCTTTTGCCTCCGTGTGTCTCTGCCTCTCCTGTTTGCTCTTTAACTCATTAGAGGTGCCCCAGCTCACTGACCTAAGCTTTGTTGACATAACTGACTCGAGCATCGGCCTGAGGTGGACCCCGTTAAATGCCTCCACCATTATTGGGTACCGCATCACAGTAGTTGCGGCAGGAGAAAATGTCCCTATTTTTGAAGATTTTGTGGACTCCTCAGTAGGATACTACACAGTGACAGGCTTGGAGCCGGGCATTGATTACGACATCAGTGTAATCACACTCATTAATGGCGGAGAGAGCGCCCCTACCACTCTGACACAGCAAACGGGTGAATTTTGAAAACTTCTGTGTTTTGTGACGTGGGCAGTGTCACTGGCTGTCACTGGCTGTCGGGGTGCCGGGGCTTTGTCCTAAGCGGAATTGAGCTGCTCGCTGTGGGGAAGCCAGACAGACCCAGCTCGCTCCTTTCCCCAGATGGCAGCTGGGGATGGACATGTGCTGCTCGTTTTTGAATTGGAGGCATATTAATACCATGAATGACTGCAGACTTGCCAGGCTCATTCACCTTCTGCTAGTCAGATTTCCAGGATCCAGTTGGAATCAAGAGCCTGAAACATGAGCTGTGCGTTCTCCAGACTTTAAAACTGTGATTCCCCAAAATAGGAGTGCTAAAGGGCGGAGCAGATCAGCAGACACCCTCCAGCCTTGACAGCTGTTTGAGCTTCCAGCAGCCTGTTTCTGTGGTGGCCCCACTCTTTCTCAATGCCCCAAAGGATGCAGATGGACACCACTCCCTGAGTACATGCCAGTGACAGCCATGCCACACTGTCGAGGGTCTCTATAGTGCATGAGCTGAAGGCGAGCTGGACACTGGTTCTTGCATGAAATCCGGGTGTGTTTGAAAGTCCTGAGGCTGTAAATCCTTCGACATGAGTAGAAGTAGAGTAGTAGGAAATTAGTGATATACCCTCTCCTCTCCTGTGTGTGCATGTATGGATTCTAGATGAGATTACTTTTCCGTCTGTAAGCTGCTGTATGGCAACTTTAAACCTCTCTTGGCACCACATCTGTAATACAAAATCCAGCTGCTAGAAGTACATTACTGAAACTTGCTACCTTGTTTTTAAATTAGCCCTGCGGGGTACATTTAAAGTATCAGGAATTGCCAAGAGGTTAAAGCAGCCTGACAGTAGTGCAGACACATTTTTCTTTTAACCATAGTAGAACCAAATGTAGTTTAGAAGTCTGTTTGCATGAGTCTGATGCCATAGTCTGTTGTGCATGAGATACTTTCTCTGGTGATTGATTCCCTGCACAGACATCTTGATCGATATGAATCTGAGAACTGAGGTAGACTTGTTCTTTGCTGTGTAGCTGTGCCTCCTCCCACCGATCTGCGCTTCACCAATGTGGGGCCTGACACCATGAGGGTGACTTGGACTGCCCCGACTTCCATCGTGCTGAGCGGTTTCCTGGTGCGCTACTCCCCCGCCAAGAAGGAGGACGATGTTGCAGAGGTGACAGTCTCACCCTCAGACAGCATGGTCATCTTAACAAGTAAGTGGGTTACCTACATAAGTCAAACATAAGAGGCCCCTCATCATAAAGTCATAGTATTACTAAGAGAAAAGACCTCCAAAGTCATCGAGCTGAGCCATCAACCCAGCACCACCATGCTCATCACCAAGCCATATCCCCAAGTGCCAATCCACACACCCCCTGAACACTTCCAGGGATGGTGACTCCACACCTGACCAACCTTTCAGTGAAGAAATTTTTCCTGCTACCCAACCTTGACCTCCCTTAGTGAGGGCTTTTCTTGTCTGCTCACTTGTTACGTGGAGAAGACACTGACTCCCACCTTGCTACAGCCTCCTTTCAAGTAGTTGTAGAGGGTGAGAAGGTCCACATGACACAAGATGAGGCAAAAAAAAATTGTTTAAAGTGTGGCTGGCCAAATTCTCAGCTGATCTAAGCTGATGTTGCAAGTAGCCTCATACAAACTCACACTAAATGGGGTTTGGCCTCTAGCTTTACCCAAGTTAAAGCCAAACCACAGGCAAGTTTTTTCCTATCAATCCAAGGACAGTGATGAATCAGGCTATGAGGCAATTGCATTGATTTGCAGCCTGGTTAGGTATTAACAGTAAATACATGTTATTCACCTGGTTTGCCAATAATGTCAAGGACTTGCAGTGCAGAGGTTCAGGGAGAGGATCAGAATATGCAAAAGGTCATTGCTCCTTTGACTTTGTATGCTTAGACCAGAAAACACGTACTGTTTTGGAGCCTTAGAGGACATGGCAATAAAATGTAGGCATTTTCCAAAAGCTGACATTAAGTTTTGGGGCAAAAGCCGTGTTGCATTTATAGCTGGGTTTGGTTTTTTTTTTTTCACTATCCTAGAATCAGGTTGGTTAAGTGAGAGACAATACCTGCTTTCAAAATAAAAAACTAATTCTGGAGCTTGTCTGAGTTAGAATAGCTGTGTTGGAAATCCTTGGCCCTATTTCAGCTTATATCAGCTAAAGCTTTGGCCTGGTGCATAACTGAACTAGTAGATAAGTAGAAGGGACCCTGTAAAAAGGGAATTGCTTCTAGTCAATCTCCACAAACTAATGAAGCACTGACATAAGATATGCTCCTTCAGGGTGTAAAGCACTGTGAAGAACCATAATGCCACAAAAATAACTGATTCAAAGTTTTGATTGTCCTGGAGGCTCAGATCTTCCATCAAGCAAAACCTGATTTTCTCCTAAGAAATGCAGTTAAAATTGTTTAGGTTGATTAACTTCTTGCTATTAGCAAAGAAATACATCCAAATTCCTGTTCTTCAACTCCACAGACCTGCTCCCTGGTACTGAATATCTGGTGAGAGTCTACAGTGTTTCTGAGCAGCATGAGAGTGCACCTTTGTATGGGGTCCAGAAAACAGGTACTTGGATGCACATGTGGCTAATGCCATCCTTTCAGAATTCATTAATGGGACTTCATTACTTTTTTTCCTGTACTGATGCCAAGCAGTTTGGTTGAGCTCAGTCTTGTCTCTTGAAACCTCAGGTCTTGATTCCCCCACTGGCCTTGACTTCTCGGATATAACCGCGAACTCCTTCACCGTGCACTGGATCGCTCCTCGTGCCACCATCACGGGCTACCGGATCCGCTACCAGCCGGAGCAGGGCGGGGGCCGGCCCAAGGAGGACCGGGTGCCCCCCTCCCGGAACTCCATCACCCTCACCAACCTGCTGCCAGGCACCGAGTACGTGGTCAGCATCATCGCCGTCAATGGCAGGGAGGAGAGCCTGCCCTTGGTTGGGCAGCAGACCACAGGTGAGCCTTGAGGGAATGCTGGATTTGGAGTGTCTTCTAGCAAAGGAGTTGCTGTTAAACCACATCTCCCCTACTAGCTTCCTACTCATGAGGAAATGCCTGTGATACTGAGGTAGGGCCTGATTTAGACCCGTGTTACTTTCAGATGTTTCTAGGGCCAGCAGAACTATTTTCATTAAATCCAGTCCATATGGTTTTTAACCAGATACATTTCTTTGGAGAGGAGTGTGCACTGAGCCAGAGGACAGGCAGATGAGTAGCAGAGGAGCATGGTATAAGTGGAGTATGTAGCTGATGTACAACTGTGTTTAAACTCTCTTATCAATTCTCTGTTTTTCTAGTGTCTGATGTTCCAAGGGACCTGGAAGTCACTCCTACCAGCCCAACCAGCCTCAGGATTTCCTGGGATGCTCCTGCAGTGACAGTCAGATACTACCGGATCACTTATGGTGAAACAGGTGAGGGCAGGCTGTGACAGCCAGTCAGACCAGAAACTCTATTCTGAGGCCATTACAAAGTAAATAGCAAAGGCATCTCGAACTGTAGCAGACATATAGGTGCCTTTTTTAAAGAAGAGAAAATCTTATTTTGTCTACCCAAAAGAAAGAGCATCTGGAGTATTCCAGTAATTTTAGAGGTGGTTCTGAATACATACTTCATTCTTGGAATGGTCAAAACGACTTTGACCTAACAACCACCAAAATCAACAGGGTCCTGTCTTCAGTTTGATGCATATAAGACTGTCCTGGTTTTTGTAGTGATTTTAAATGCATGCCTTACAGAGCCATTAAATTTCCTTTTTAACCTCCTCTTCCTAGGTGGAAGCAGCCCTGTGCAGGAGTTCACAGTGCCTGGCACTGTGTCTACTGCCACCATCACTGGCATCAAACCTGGTGTCGAATACACCATCACCGTGTATGCTGTAACTGGCCGTGGAGACAGCCCTGCCAGCAGCAAGCCAGTCACTGTCACCTACAGAACAGGTGAGATCTCATTAAACCAAACAAAACAAAAAACTAAACACAGCTTGGTGTTGGCTTTTCCCCATAAATGTGTATCACTGATCCCTGGTTTCTTCTAGAAGCCATGGGCTGTAAGGCCATCATTTTCAGTGGAGCTGTGTATCTTGGTGGCCCAGCATGATAACTGATGTGGTACAGAAGGGGATCGTAGACTTGGAGGAGTGAAACCCTGTGGAGTCCAGTTGGGGATAAAAGCAGTGCCTGACTGCTCATTGCAGAGTGGAAATCCTTTTGGGCTCTCCTATTGTGGGGTCACTGCTGTCTTGACTCTAGTGCTTTGCTGTCAGATTATGTGATCCTGAGGAGGCCTAATTTTCTAACTCCAAGACTGTTGTCTCACTCGTGATTTGGATATAGCCTAATCCTACTCCTGCTGTAGCTGCAGATAAAGGCATTTAGTAGCCTTTAAAACAACAAAAATCCTCAACTAACATTGCTGTGAGATCAGTCACCCACACATCATGCATGGTTCAGGCTTTTTTGCTCTGGGCTGGCATGAGGTCCAAATAAATAGCAACATGTGTTTTCTCTTCCAAGCAGTGCAGTCTAGAAAAAGAAGAGCTAGCTGAATAAAATTCAGCCAGAACACAACAGTGGAGGGAGGGTTTACTGTACCAACATAGTCAGAAAAATTGTTTTTATTGCCCAGAAATAGACACACCATCCCAGATGCAAGTCACTGATGTCCAGGACAACAGTATCAGCATCAGATGGCTCCCTTCAACATCCCCAGTCACAGGGTATCGGGTGACTGCCACCCCCAAGAAGGGACATGGGCCCACAAAAATGAAGAATGTCCCTGCAGGTAAGAGTCATGTTATCCTTCACTGGATCTGTAAAGAATGCAAGATGTGACCACTAAAATCTTGCTGCTGCTTATATCTTTTCTTGCCATCCCGATGATTTTCAGTTGTGTCTGATGCAGGAGAAGCTAGGCCAGATTTTTGCCCCAAAAGTTTTGTATTTCTTTGACACCACTGTACTGCGAAAGCTGATTCTTGTCAGCCTCGGTGTGCCTGAAAAGCACCTGCATTTCAAAGAAATACCATTGATTTTCTAGCATCCAGCAAAACTTGCTCTGAAATCCTTCTGGAGGTCACATAACGTGACCCTTGGTCATAGCATGGACTCACATACACCACAGGTTTGTAGTGTGGTACCTGTGGAACCTGCCATGTCAGCTCTCAGGAACACTGCATTTTGTGGGATCAGCAGAGCACTCAGGGCTGCTTGGATAGCAGCTGGGATGATGGTCAGTCTTACCCTGGAAAATGATGAAAGCTGGTCTCCCTGTGCTTTGTTTTACCCGCTGTGCTAACCTGCCCTTTCAGCTGTGGAGCCTTGGAGCAGGTACAGATTGCAGTTGTGCACTGCCAGAGAAGCATGATGCACTTCAAAGGCCAATGTAATTTGTCAGTCCCACCTTGTTTTAATGACATTTATTCATGGTATGGCTTAGACAGGCCATTCATTCAAAGCTACTTTGAGGCCAGCTTTCTGCAGCATTGCTCTGCTCTTTCTGACTGATGGTGTTCTTTCCTGCCAGATCAAACTCAGGTCACTATTGAAGGTCTGCAGCCCACAGTGGAGTACACGGTCAGTGTCTATGCTCAGAATCAGAACGGAGAGAGCCTGCCCTTGGTTGAGACAGCTGTCACCAGTACGTATTTCACTTCACGGGAACAAACACGTGTTTTCTATTGATGGCTGAACCTACCATCACGTTCCCAGGGAAAGCAAAAGCCAGGGGCCTGGTCTCCAGGAGAGTGTGAGGTGGTTTGCCCTGGGAGAAGTACCATGCACCTAAACTGCAGATGCTGGCACAAACGCAGTCCCTCTGCCTCAAACACTGCCAAAATACCATTTCCTGCCCCCTCAAAGTGCTGCGCTTCTCATTTTCTTTCACTAAAGCCACAAAGTCTTTTGGGGCTTTGTTTGCCATCAGCCAATCAATGGATAAAATGTGCCAAGATCTCCTTTGTGTGGAGCTAGGTGGCAAAGGTGATTGCTGTTAAGGTACTGGACTGGGCTTGGGAGCACTTGCTCTGTGTGAGGGAGCAAGGGAAACTACGTGGGTTATACCAAGAACTTGGGATGAAGCACTGCTAAAGAAAAAGCAACTCAGTCCTGGAACTGTTCTCTCTGCCTGTACAAAACAGCAGTCCTGCTCTGGTCACAAAAGGGATGCCAGAGGGACCTTGTAACTCAGGGATATCTCTGAGGTAAAGTGCCTTTTGAGGGACACCTCTGGGGTAGGGGTTTGTGTGATTGTTATTCCCCTGCTCAAGCTTGTATTCAAAACCATGAGTCAGCCCCAAATACTACAGATAACAGGAGCTTCTCCAGAGCTTTGCAGAGATGGGTGAAGTCCACATTCAAACCAAAAAATTCCTGGACAAAAATCACCTTTGCCAACTAGAAAATGTAGAAAATTTATGACTAATACAAAATGGCAAATTAAAAATTTGAAATTTCTTATAGAAAATCAAGATTTTGGTCCAATACAAAAATGACATGCTAGATCCTCCCATTTTGTGTAACAGATGAGTGTATTTCTGTGATAGCCACTCCAGACTTCTGAGGAGCAAGGCTCACTTCCCCTGCTGCCCAGCACTGCGCTCCCACCTTGCCAGGAAAATCCCATGAATTGGTTTAATTGGGAGGTGTGCATATCACCCAGCTGCACCTGTGGACATTCCCTGTGCACTCAATGCAAAGCTGAAATGTTTCTAACTGATTTTACAATATAATGTGCCGAGTAATTTTGCTTTCTTGATGAGGGTGTTAATTGGGTATTAATTTATGAAACAAAATAGTGGGATGGATTCTCCTTGGACTGGCACTTTGCACAGCAGCTCACAGTGGTGAACAGCAAGTGCACCATGAACCCAGACTTACAGAGTCAGGTGGGTTCTCTGGCTGCCTTTAGCACTAGCAACCATTTACATGGGAGAAATGGGTTTTAAAATTCCCATTTCTTTTTTTCTCTTGTCCACTTTTAATGTAGCTTAATGCTGCTAGACTTGTGTGAAAGGGATTTCCGTGCCAAGTGGACTCAAAAATAGGTAAGAATTGGTGTCGTGGCAGCTTTGAAGGTGGTAGTGCAGGTCCTTTTGGTTTCCACAAGGCCAAGATTGGCTTCCTGCTGCCTGGCACTTGCAAACTCAGCCTTAGGGATGTGAGCATGTGTGCTAGGTGCAGCACAGAGGAGAATCCAGCGCCCCCTTGCCACGCCGAACCGAAAACTGCTTTGCATGTAATCAAAATGCTTTTTATTTTCCTCACCCACAACCTGCTTTTTATCACTTAACCTCTTACCGTTAATTTGCCTAACAGACATTGACCGCCCTAAAGGACTAACATTCACTGAGGTGGATGTTGATTCCATCAAAATTGCTTGGGAAAGCCCGCAGGGGCAAGTCACCAGGTACAGGGTGACCTACTCAAGCCCTGAGGATGGAATCCATGAGCTATTGCCGGCCCCAGGGGGCGAAGAAGACACTGCTGAGCTGCATGGCCTCAGGCCAGGTTCTGAGTACACTATCAGTATCGTTGCCATATACGATGACATGGAGAGCCTGCCCCTCACTGGGACCCAGTCCACAGGTACAGCTCCCACCACCCCCAGCAGGCCATGGCAGCAGCGGCTTCTGCCCCCAGGGGTAAAGTGTGCTTCCATGTGCAAGTGGTCCTCCGTCCGGGACAGCCCCAGGGGCAGCTCAGGGGATGGGATTGCTCCTGAGGGGTGGCTTAGCTGGGGCCAGAGAGCTGCTTGCCAGCAGAGTTAGCCTGCATACACATTAGGGAAGGCAGGAAAGAGAGCAGGATGGAAGTAGCAGATCCTAGAGAAAGGAGGGAGGGGTGTCCAGTGGTGTCCTGTCCCTGGTCACGGAGCCTGACCCATGGTGAGCACTCTCACAGTGCTCTTGTCTTGCCTTTAGGTTATGGCACAGCTGAAAGCACAGGTAGTGACCAACAACAGGGATGAGGACAGTTTTCATCCCTTGAGGCTTTGCTGCTAGATGGAGGCAAAGATCAGCAGGAAGGGCTAGGGGATTGCTGAACCCTCAGGTCTCACAGAGCCTGCAGATCCCTCACTGGCACTGCCCAAGGGACCATAGCCCACTGCATGCCACACCCT
The DNA here is from genome assembly GCA_013397915.1 of Daphoenositta chrysoptera. NCBI lineage: Eukaryota > Metazoa > Chordata > Aves > Passeriformes > Daphoenositta > Daphoenositta chrysoptera. The sequence continues at coordinate 589,349 of VZRO01001319.1, forward strand.
GCACCCTCATCAGCTCCACGAGAACAGGAGAGTCCCTTCTGTGCCAGGCTGATCCAGCTACAATTCCATGCATTGAAAATTCCCTGATGAGAAAGGAAAATTACTGCAAGGAATTAGCTTAACATTGCTTCCAGCAATATGGAATCCATTGCAAGCTTCCAGCATTACCAGATGTGACTTTATTACAAAGACAGGTAGCACCTGTGTAATAAAGGTCTCCCATTCATTTGTGGCTGAAAGTTGGCACTTAAATTCCAGGGGTGGAATGAATTCAGTGGGTCCTAGTGTACGGATTTGCTGTGCTAAACTGAACCAAAGTGATACGGTGGAACAGCTGGCTGACTGCCTGCCAGAAATGCCAATATAGTACTTTTTCAAACCTGCCCTCTGTGGTTCCTTTTGTGGGCTGTTCAAAGGTGGATTTGAAGTCATTCAAGACTTTCCATTGACTCTCATGGGCTTTAGATTGAGCTCTGAGCAAAGCCAGAAGGAAGAATTATCCTGTATTTCCACTTTGTAAAACTGGAAAGCTGTGACAGCAGTGTGCCATAGTGGGCACTGTGGTGTAAGGTATATCTTTGCTCTATTTACAGCCCCAAGCTTACCAACAATAAGGCAAAAAAATATTTCAATAGGCACTCCTTTTTTTAGGCAAACATTTGTTTGTAAGGATGTGTTAGCTCATGAACAGGCTCTTGTGTGATGAGCCTCATGGCCACGACAGCTCTGCTTTTCCATTGCCTTGCTCGCTGTGTAAGTGGCTGTAAAATGCTTCCCCTCTCCATTTGCAGTATTTTTATATCTTCTCTGCAATTCCTGAGCCTGCTTCCTACTTACTTTTGTAAATCATCTGTCGTATTTTAGAAATGAACAGACAGGGGCAAGTGGAGCAGGACTAATCCGTGAACTGTGTGATGAAAAGCAGAGACTGGTAAAATAATTAAAACAGACTGGCCTACTAGAGATTTAAGCACCTTCCCAAGCCTTTACCTTATACCATGGAAAATGTCATTGCTCACTTAACTTCAGGGTTGATGCATCGATATCTCCTTATTTCTGCTGAGAAGTGTTACTGTAGATTTGAGAATCTCCTCCTGAATACCATGTCCCCTCCCACAGTGCTTTATGCCTGTGTTTGCACAAGGCACTCCACTTTCCTGGCCTAAACCCGTCTCTTGTTCAGGAGAGAATATTGTTTTATCCAAGACTGTCTTTTTTTTAAACTCACCACATGCCAATCTGGATTTTTGCAGCAATTCCACCTCCAACAAACCTGAAGTTTACTCAGGTAACTCCCACCAGTCTCACCATCAACTGGAATGCACCCAATGTTCGCCTCACTGGCTACAGAGTTAGAGTGAACCCCAAAGAAAAGACTGGTCCTATGAAAGAAATCAACCTTTCTCCAGACAGCACATCTGCAGTCGTGTCTGGCTTGATGGTAACTTCTTTCTTTGTGTTGTGGGAAGGAGATTTTGGAAGCAATTTCAGGTTCCTGGGTCAGGAACTTCAGTTGGAGTAGATCATTACAGCTCCTGAGGGTCTGGCTCTGAAGCTGATGGCAAGTCAGACTGCAGCTACTCAGTACTGTAGTTTTTTTAAAAGGCAAGTAATTGGCCTGCTGAATCTGCATCCTACCCCCTTATTTGGCACAGAGAGAGTGGATGCCTAATCAAATGCAAATTATCAGGTTCACAATCAAAAGTAACCCCGCAAAATGCTTTTACTCATCTTTCACAAAAGAGGTCAGATAAAGTGATCTAACGCGGAGATTTCAAGCTGTGATATGGGAGCTCTGGCAGTCTATTGCCTATTTTTTAAGACATCTGCAAAATATAAGTTAAAAATGCAAGTCTTTTGTGAGTAGGCTTAAATTTGCTATATAGCCATCTTCTCCACTGGAAACATTTCAGGAGTTCCTGAACTGGAGAAGGCTGAAAATCACTGCTTTTATGGTTCCTGTGATCTTAAAAAGCTACTGATCTGTTTTTAAGGAGTTTTATGAATCATTTTCAGAAATGAGCCTTAAAAAACATTCTAATCTGAGTGGACCCATGCTCTGATGCAGCCAAGGACAAAAACCCCCATGCTGTTACTTTCGCAATTCTCTTTTATTCGTATTATTTTATTCCTTATCATAGGAAATGGCATCCATTAACCCTGGGGAAAATAGGAGGGAAATTAGAGTTTTTCTGAAGAATCAGCTTTGAAGCACAGATTCTAAAATGAGGAGTGATAAATAAGCTTCTTCCAGGATTTCTTGTGCTCCTGAGTGTGCATATGTGCACTGCTTGTCAGGGTCCATGTCTGCTCTTTTATTACAGCTGGAAATAATTAGAATTATCCCATCAATCCTTCCCTGGTTTATTTTAAGGTTTCCTATTTCAGTAAGTGGTGACTGAGAAACATGGCTTCACCAAACACTGACTGAGGGCACAGGAGTACTTCCCCCTGTGCCTTCTTGTAACGTGGTGTAACTCTGTCCATTCTAGGTAGCAACCAAGTATGAAGTGAGTGTGTATGCCCTGAAGGACTCCCTGACCAGCAGACCAGCCCAGGGGGTGGTTACCACCCTTGAAAGTAAGTGGTGGCCTTCCCCAAATGACCATTTAGGGCTGTGGGGGTGCAGAGGCAGGGAGCCTGCTCGGTGTCCAAAGTGGGGCTCTGTCCAAAGCTCCATCCCAGGCTTCACCAACACTTGGCTGATGATTCCCAGTCCCCACTGTACTGACAGGACCCCTTTTCCTTACGGTGCAGATGTGAGTCCCCCTCGCAGGCCCCGGGTGACAGATGTCACTGAGACAACCATCACCATTACCTGGAGAACCAAGACTGAGACCATCACTGGCTTCCTCGTGGAAGCCATCCCAGCGGGTGGCCAGAACCCCATTCAGAGGACCATCAGCCCTGAACTCAGGAGTTACACTATCACTGGTAAGTGAGGGCTTCTGCAGCTGCACAGTCATATCAGAAAGTACACTGGGTTCTTGTTTTGGGGTTGAATATCTTTGATGAGAAATACTGTAGGAACAAAAGGCTGGAAAAAACATCTGAGGTATTAAGACTAGGCTCTAAGAAGAGGTTATTGAAAGACGTTCTGATGGCCATCTTAGGTGGCTTCCTCTCACTAGCTAACATTTGTGTTTCAACTTCATTTTAGGCCTGCAGCCTGGCACTGACTACAAGATCTACCTGTACACTCTGAACGAGAATGCACGCAGCTCCCCAGTGGTACTGGATGCCTCCACTGGTAATGATCTTTCTGCTCATGTTAACGCCCAGTAATCACATATGGCCAGTTAGGAGTTGTCTGTATCGGATCACATTTAATATTCCCTGTGACTGACAGCATTAGGTTTTACTCTTAGTTTGAAAAGGGTGTCAAGCAGGTGTAGCTCAGATGAAGAATATGCTGGTCTTTTCTGCATTTGATTTGTTCCCTTTTGTTTTCACCCAGCTATTGATGCTCCGTCTAACCTGCGCTTCCTTACCACAACAAGCAACTCCCTGCTGGCCACCTGGCAGCCTCCCCGAGCCAAGATCACCAGCTACATCATCAGATATGAGAAACCTGGCTCACCAGTCAAGGAGGTCCCGCGTCGCCTCCGGCCTGGCACCACCGAGGCTACCATTACTGGTAACTCTGTTTTGTCTGGGAGCTCTTCACATGAAACCCTTGAATTTGAAGAGAGAGGGAGGGGGAAGGCCTAATTATAAAATGTGTTGATGATTAGCTAATAGACAGAGAAAGTTGTGTTCCTTTATTGTGGTTTCCAGTACTAGAGTGGTCCTATAAGCACTCCTTTCCTGCAAACACATTCCACTTCACTGATCAGAACAACCACCACATTTGAACAGTCCAGTGTTTATTTCCACTGTCACAACTGTTGTCCTTTCAAGGAAAAAGCCCATGATTCTGGCACCCCACCAGTCACACATGCTGAAGATCCCTTATGTTTGGGTCCATGATCCCAGCTGACATGGTCGGATCGCAGACTTGCTCTGAGGAGCAGGAGGCTGAACTCTGCACTGTCCTGGAAACCTCAGATCTGAAATGGACCTACTCAATACTGTAGCCATGCCCATCTCTCATTCTGCCTTAGATCTCACACATAATCATAAAAGAAAAGCAACTCATAAGTCTAAAATTGTTTTATGTCCTCCCTCCCTCCCTCCCTAGGTTTGGAACCTGGCACTGAATACATCATCTACATCATTGCTGTGAAGAACAGTCAAAAGAGTGAACCACTGGTTGGCAGGAAAAGGACAGGTAAAACAAAGCTCTGGATTGTTGTGTGCCAACAGGAGATGTCTTCCACTTGGGGAATACAATGGGGAAGACATTGAAGGACACTTGTGGAGGACTGAAATAAGAATGTTTTTTAAAATACCGTGTTCACACGACTCAGCCACACCTTTTCTTTGAGTCAACTAGGCTTTGTAAGGAGATTTTCCTTTCTAAGGATGCAGGAGGTACACTTCTAAACTTATATTAATCACATTTACCTGTGTTTGAACACTAGGAACATAACAGTGTGCTTGGTGCTGGATTCTTGCCTGGGTACCTAACTGATAATTAAATCAGGGTTAACATTACTGTCTAACACTTGATGGCATCAAATGCAGAATCCATTCAATTTGTTCCTGTTGCATTTCTTTTATTTGGCAATTTTTCACAATACAAGGTTGAGACACCTATAGCAAGCAAAATAGCAGCTGGACATGCAATATGATCAAGGAGCAAGTTTCTTCCTGCTCACCAGTGATTCCTCTTAAAATGATAACCTGCAACTATCTCTTGTAATCATTTCTTCTCAATTTGAGCAGTGGTGGTGGTTTCTTTGGGTTGCAGTGTTCAGAAGTGTTGCTCTGCTGTATGAAAATTCTATACCAACACACTTCTTATGCCTTTCTGTGAAAGGTATCGAGAGATAGAAATTACCTTTGCAATCACAGCGAGGTCATAAAAAGTGTTGTGCATCTTGGGATAATTGCTAATATTTGATGCTTGGAGTGGGGTAATGCAGCTGTTTAATTTGCCATTGTTCCTTTGCCACGCTTTGCTTGACAAATCTTTCTTTGGCCAGATGAGCTCCCCACGCTGATTAGCAGACCACACCCCAACCAGCCCGACATCCTGGACGTGCCTTCCATTGACGAGGGGACCCCTTACCTCACGAACAATAGGTATGACAATGGCAACGGTATCCAACTTCCAGGCTCCTCTGGGCACCCTCAGACAGTAGGACACCAGGGGCAGCAAGTCTTCTTTGAGGAGCACGGGTACAGGCGGCCTGGACCCACCACAGCCACTCCCCTCAGGCCGGGATCCAGGCGGCCGCTGCCCAGCGTGGATGAAGCCCTCGAGATCCCGGGATACCAGGTACCCATCATCGTGGAGCCCTCGTACCCGCACTCCCGCGGGCCCCGGCGCAACGACACCGCGGGGCAGGAAGCCCTTTCTCAGACCACCATCTCCTGGAGGCCGCTGCTGGAGAGCTCCGAGTACATCATCTCCTGCCAGCCCGTCAGCCAGGACGAGGACACTCTGCAGGTAATGCAGCCATCTCAGCAGAGCGACGGTGTAGCCTCACCTGAGTCAGCCCCAAGTCCTTCTGCTGTGCTAAGGGAGTGGCAGGAATTAGCCTAAAGAGTCTGTTCAACACATAGCTGAGACCAGGATGGATAAAAGCCTCCCTCCTCTGGTTTATGGAGAAGGTTACTGGATGAAACTGCAAAACCATAAAGCTTAGAAATGCTGTCAGCAGTAACATTTCACCAGGGAAGGGGACAGCAAGCTAAGTGGGAGTTTCAAAGATTGAGGTGCTGCTTGTCCAAGCTCAAATACTCCTCCTTTGTCTCCTCTGGTTTCCCTGAAATGGCAGAACTAACCCTTCAGGATCCATAGTCCAGAGTAGCCAAGTTTAACTTGGTATTGTTTGAAGTTTTCAGAATATCTAAGGGGAGTGGTCTGGCTCCATCATGATACAGAGCATAGGGGTCATCCTAAACACCTGTCTTTCCTATGAGAGAGGTAACACCTAAAATGTATTCCCTCCTCCCTTTCTGGTGACCTGGCATTGTCTCTTGTTGCAGTTCAGGGTTCCTGGCACTTCCTCCAGTGCCACACTCAAGGGTCTTACAAGAGGGGCCACCTACAACATCATAGTGGAAGCCCTGAAGGATCACCGGAGGCAGAAGGTGCTGGAGGAGGTGGTCACAGTTGGCAATACTGGTAAGGAACAGCCTTAGGGAGCCTGGCTGAACCTGGGCAGCCCCTGCCTCATTCATCAGACTTAAGGCAACCTACCTGGTGCCCAAGCTTGACAATGGTTCAGAAAGGAAACTTCTCCTGACAAGGACAGATTGTAGCAGGACCCTGGGACAAGTGATTGGTGAGGTCCTCTGGTTTTGGATAACTGACACACACTGATGGTGGGATGAGAGCTATCCTGAGCTGCTGTGTAAGCACAGAGAATGTGCTTTGAGGCTCCAGGCACACCCCAAGGCCTCGAGAGAGATCTGGTTTTGGTGTGCTCAGAGTTACTGGTGTCTTACATCTGTCATAGACTGGACCATCAGCTCTTACCCTGATCATCACACACTGAACCTGGTGGTTGTGAAACACCCACCTGCCAGCCAAGGCACACACCTAAGGTGTCAAGTCACTCTGCCCAACAACAGGGTCTGCTCTCCTTCTCCCATCCCCCTGCCATGAGATAGAACCTGCAGCACCCCAAAAAAGGGCACATGCAGCTACCAACCCCCTGCTGTTCCTCAGCATCTTGCAGCACATTTTCTCCTAAAAACAGGCAGAGTCAGATTGTTGATCACCAGCAGCAAATGCAAGAACTCACACTTGTTTGAAACTTGGCAAATCAAAATGAAAATAGCCTTCATGTCAGGTTTTTTTATCATTCAACTGCTCTGACACATGCAAATGGGAAATAAATCACAGAGAGCTGGGCTGCTGACAGAACCATCAAGTGTATGCCCATGGGGTAGCTCCATTACTGCCAGGATATTGCAAGAAGAAAAAAGTGTCTATTCACTGAAAATCATTCTGTCTTTCAGCAGTTCCCACTGCTGTGTGTAATGCCTGTTTCTTCTCTTTTTGTTCCAGTGTCTGAAGGACTAAACCAGCCAGCTGACGACACCTGCTTTGATACTTACACTGGCTCCTTCTATTCCATTGGCGAGGAATGGGAGCGCTTATCTGAAACTGGCTTTAAGCTCTGGTGCCAGTGTTTAGGCTTTGGCAGTGGCCATTTCAGATGTGACTCTTCTAGTGAGTAGCTTGCTGTTAACCATCCCCATCCCCACTCTCCCCCAGCACCAGTGCCATGTTTGACAGAACCAGCCTGATCCAAACATGATGCAAATGAAGGCAGGATCTGAAGTCATTAAACCAAACCTGTGTTTTGCATCATGAGAAGTGATGGAAAACTTTGGTTGCCTCTGAGCTATGCAGCTAATCTAGAATTGCTATCAGCAACAATCAATATTTTACTGATAAGTGACTTTTTTACCTTGCCAGACATGTCTAGGTAATATGGGAAAGTGTGGGTTTTGGTGGGTATTATAGCCAGTGCTGGTATTACAATAAATCTGGCTTGCATTGCAGGCAGCCTTTGCAAAGCAGCTTGCAAAACCAGTTTTCTAATTTTCTAACACTTCTGCCCAGGGCATTAAGTTTTATTCTTTGCAGAACTGTGGTTTACATGGAAGAATATCCAACTTGATGTAAGGGAATGGAAAAAATGTCTGTGACTGAGCAGTTTAACACAACATATACTCAGCTAATTAAAATTAGGCTTTTAAATTGTGGCATAAGCTCAGCAAAGAGAGTATTTCTGCAATTTGCATAGACTCAGAGGAGTCTATGCAAAGACACTTAATTTTACAGGAAAAAAATTATTTTACAGGATTAATATTTATATTTCATTATTTGATACACATGGCTTACCCATTGTGTCTTGCAAGATTGAGGTAAAGTTTATACTGGGTATTTGCACAAAAAAGAGCATTTAAAATATTTTTCTCTCTTTTCCTGCCCCACATCTATTAAATTCCTTTTTATTTCTCTTCCTCTCCTATGAACCAAACCTCCTCTCCCCACTCTTTGTCACATCCTACTTTTTTCCCCAAGACCATCTACATATTTCACAGAGCTGGAATAGCCCTCAGCAGTTATAAACTGCAGGAACTGAACCCGTTTCCTCCTTGGAACTTAGATGAGCTGAAGAGATTCTTCCTCCTGCCCTTCCTGAGAATGCCAAGCTCTTTTCCTCCTGCTGCATGTGGGATGACTTCTGATTCTTGTTCCTCTGCCTTCTCCAGAGTGGTGCCATGACAATGGAGTTAACTACAAGATTGGGGAGAAGTGGGACAGGCAAGGGGAGAATGGCCAGATGATGAGCTGCACCTGCCTTGGGAATGGAAAAGGAGAATTCAAGTGTGAACCTCGTAAGTCTCTTTCTGCTGTTAGTCAGAACTCCCATTCAGCAAATCTCAGCATCTCAACTCTGTCCTGCCAGGGGGACAAGCAGAGTATCAGTGTGTCTGATTCGGGCTGAACTGATGACCGCTTCAGTCTGTTCTCACAAAAGCTGAAGGCATAAATCTCACATTCCTGAGCTTGAAAAGAAGAAAACCTTTTGTTAGCTCAGGTCACGGCCCACTGAGCACCTGTCTGCCTCTGGCCCTGGAGCTGCACACCAGGGACAGGTCACTGCTCTCAGAGGGGTGAATTACCCCAGCTGGACTTCCCTGCAGGGCCTGTCACCTCAAGCTCCTCTGGCCTTCACACTGTGACTTAAACTGCATTGCTCTTGTCAGGAAAACACCCTCCTGTTGTAGGTTTGAGCTGGGAACATGACTGATGTTCCCCCACCAGTCAGGGAGCCTCTGGTCAGACAAGGGGAGCACGCTTGCCCAGGTGCTCCCCTTCTGATCACTAGGCTGCTTTGAGAATGCTTAAAACCAAGCCCAGGCCCTGCAGCTGAGCTCTGCCTGTTCCTCCACAGATGAGACCACGTGCTATGACGATGGGAAGATGTACCACGTTGGGGAGCAGTGGCAGAAGGAGTACTTTGGGGCCATCTGCTCCTGCACTTGTTACGGAGGACAGCAGGTAAGCAGGAGGGATGTGTTATGTTGGATACAGGGAAGGGACAGGGAGGCTGTGCTGGGCTGCACTTCTTAGACTGCTGGGTTTCAGGTCATGGAAAGGGCCAGAAAGGGCCCATATAAGAAGAAAAGTAATTAGGAGAGCTGAAGTACTTGCATCAGTGCCTGCAAGGTGTAACACAGGAGCAGCCTTAGTGGTGGTGGTGGCTCTGTAGTCACATGTATGAATGTTCATGCATTAATGGCTTTAAGCTGAAGGAGGGTAGATTTAGATTGGATGTTAGGAACAAATTCTTCCCTGTGGGGGTGGTGAGGCCCTGGCACAGGTTGCCCGGAGAAGCTGTGGCTGCCCCATCCCTGGAAGTGTTCAGGGCCAGTTTGGGGGAGGCTTGGAGCCACCTGGGCTAGTGGAAGGTGTCCCTGCCCATGGCAGGGGAGTGGAATGGGATGAGCTTTAGGGTCCGTCAGTCTGGGATTCTGTGAGCCCTGGCAGCTCCTTGGCGGTGGCACTGACGGGCCTGTTCTGTCCCCGCAGGGCTGGCGCTGTGACAACTGCCGCAGGCCCAGCGTGGAGGTGGCCCCCGAAGGCTCCACTGGCCACACCTACACGCAGTTCACACAGAGGTACCACCAGGCCACCAACACCGTGAGTACAACTTTCCTTGTCTGCGTGGTGCTGGCACCGGCGGCGGGGTCGCTGTAGGCCCGAGGGCGAGAGCAGCGCGCGGGTTCGCGCTCCCCGGCGGTGCATGCTGGCCCCAGAGCACACACACTGCTTCAGCTCGCCCTCCACACACACCGGCAGTGCCTCCGTCCCAGCAGGGCCTCCTTGCATGCTCCGAGGCTGTAGTGCATGGAGTGATTTCCAGCTGTGTGCTTTGTGCTGGGAAACGGCTCCCAGCACAAACCACACCCAGGACAGAGCTCTAACTGATTTCCTTCCCTCCTGACAGAACGTCAACTGCCCCATTGAGTGTTTCATGCCCCTAGATGTACAGGCAGACACACAACATCCACGGGGACAGTAACATCGAGCAAGACTTCTTGCGGCCATGGCAACAGACAAACCAAAGTATAAATCCCTATGTGCCACGATTACCATCCAAACTGGAGTGATGCTAGCAAAACTGCATCTAGTGAGAATGGCCCCCTGCTCTGGAGCCATTTTCCCAGCTTAAGCTCAACTCACAGCTTCTCCAAGCGCCACTCTTGGAGTGTTTCAGACTTTTCTTATGATTGATAGCGATTGTCTTGGTTTTGCTCAAAGTGTTGAATTCCAGTCAATATTTTCAAATTTAATTGGGGGGATAAAAAGGGGAGGAGGGGGAGAGGTGGTAAATCACAAATTTGGTGGGGGATCAAAATACTAAGGCGGAGGGAGGGTGTAGAAATTCAAGGTTCCTGTGCTATGCAAAAACATTTAGTACAACATTACTGAGGTTTAGGGATAGGAAAGTCCACCAAACACTTCTGCTTTCACATAAGCGTGCAGCCAGCAATAAGATAGGAACAGCAAATCCAATCACTGTGATATTTAAAATATGCACAGTCCTAATTCTTTCTTGATGATCCTAGTATTTTTCTAGCTGTATCTTTATATATCATACTGTTATTTATCAGTTTTGTTCCCCTGACCTTCAAGTGTTTTTATATGGGAATAAAATGTATGGAAGACACAATGGCAATTGACAAAGAGGAATTTGGTGTAATTATGATCAGTGATTATTTTTATACTGTAAGTGCCAAAGCTTTACTACTGTGGAAAAGAAAAAAACCAACTCTTTTAATAAAAAGATTTACAAACCAGACATACAGTTTAAGTGATTCTCTTTGCTGCCGTGGAATTTAGGATGAAGATGATTATTCTCAGCTGGATTATTCTGAGCTGGACAATTCTGAGCGGGATGATTCAGAGCTGGAGTAACATTGCCTTGACACGAGATGGAACAAACATCCCCAAGAAGAGTGAAGTAAACCTCGAGAGAATATTGGTAGAGCAGTTTGTTAATTAAAGGCTTCCAGCTGCACCCCTGCCCCTGTAGAGCGCAGACAGTGGGTAGGTATGGCACAGGCAGGAGGCACAGGCTTGCTTTGGGGCAACAGGGGAAGGGAGGCAAAGGCAAACAGCCCCTGCTTTGCACATGAACTGAGCTCGAGATGGTTCCTTACCTAGAATTAAATAAGCTTTCAGTGGCACAGGTGTGCCAGAATTAGCGAGACCACCCAAACCTGTGAAGTTGAATGTGTTCTCAAAGATTCAGAACCCAGCAGAAGATGGCACCAACAGGGTGTCTAAGCCTGGGTGTTACAGGCACAGGCCCCTTTCTTCTCTCCTGTTCTTCTACCTCATGGTGGGGAGGGAGGTAAACAAAATGCTCCTCACAACCCTTTTGCAAACAAAGCCAGTCTTGATTAGAGTGACCCAAGCCAGCAGTGAGTCCCTTTGCTTGCGCTGCCGAGACCTGTACAGCCTTTGCCAACGCAGAACAGGACAGGTCCTGTCAGCATTGCTCAGCCCCCTCCCTCCCCTGGCTGCACACGCACTGTACTGCTCCACTCACTGGGATTCTCTGGATCCAATAAAGCATCACGTGAAAACACAGTTTGGCTTCTTGACTTGTGGCAGTTGCTGTCAGGGATTGCTATCGCCAGAGCACCCAAAACCTCTGCAAAGAGTAGGATGATTGCAGCAGCAGTCAGTTCTATCCCACCAGTGTTCAAAAGCCAAACAAGTCCCTTAAAAAACCTGGGAGCTAAAACTGGCCTAGACAGAGACACAGAGGAGTAATTTCCCATTAAACTGGTTTTCCCAAGTGAGAGCTACATACTTCAGACCAGAGAACAACTGCAATGATCCCTTCATAGTAAGTAATTCACTTCACTGATACACTGAAGAGGAGTCATAGCCCACCTCCTCTCCTCTGTCACATCACTTGTACCAGCAGCAAACACCTCCCATCCCCACCGGGAGCATTTCAAGATAAAACCATTTAAACAGCACTTTTTCCCAAGCTCCCTGGAGAGGTTTGTCCATGCCTTAAAGCACAAGGTGCTCACAGCTATGCCAAATCCTGCAGAATTTAAGCCCTTGGCAGTTCCTCTCCAGAAGAGGAGGCACATCTCCACAGGGTTTGTCTGCTCAGCTTTGGGTAGAGGCCAGCAACCACCTGAGTCAGGGCTCTCTACTCCAGCGACAAGTCTCCTGGTGGCTGGAGAAAAAAAAATCCTGTTACTGCTTGCCAAGGCCCAGAGTGATTCCTCCCTGCTCTCTGTTCACTTCCACATTTTGGGAGCTGTTCTGCCAGCACAGGACCTGCCAGGGGCAAGGTGCCACATGGTGATGGTGCAAATCCCAGCCTGGCAGCAGCTGCTCCTCAGAACACAGCTGAAGGGACATTCCCTTTCCTCTGGGAAACAGACACCAACATCCAAACAAGAAGCAGATCAGCAGGCTTCAAGAGGGGCTCTTACCCACCACCCCAGCCCTTTCCTACAACCACTCTCACAGCTTAAGGAGAAGCCTCCTTCAGGGGAAAGGTGCCAAGCTAGCTGAAATTGTCACTGCAGCCCAGGGGACAAACCATTCCCAGAGACATTCATGTGAAGTCACTTCACACCTGGAACCAGACCAGAGATTTTTTATCATCCTTTTATGTGCTCAAGTGAGGCAGGGTCATCAAGAACTCTTGTTTGGGACATTTAACAATCCAGTTTCTCCCATCTGACAACTCCTGTCTGTCCTTTAACCTTACCACAGGCACAGCAGGAGGCAAAACCATTCCTCTGCAGGTGCTGAGATGTTGTGTACAAGTCATGCAGCACAAGTAACAGAGCAGACAGGCCCTAGAGAGGGATCACCTTAGGCAGACATTTCCTATCTCATGCAGATCTTACCTGGAACATCAGTACCTATTAATTAATAAACAGTGCCCAAAGGACAGCAAACAAAGGACCAGAGGAATACACAGAACAGGAGCTGCCAGATTTTTACTGACAGTCTCTGGTTTAGCCAATGCTGTAGAAGATGCAGGTGAAGAATGGACATAGAGACTCCCCAGAGAACCTCACAGCAGGTTCCATGCCAGCTACAGCCACAACAGCAGGACAGAAGACACATGTAAGGAACATTGTGGACTCTTCTCTGTGGAAAAAAGAGTCCCAACCCCCAACTTTTACAGGAAAACTCCAAGCAATTACAACTCACGGGAACCAACAGCACAGAAAAGTCAGAGGCCACGGTTTGGGTTAGCACAGCAAAGGGGCCAGGAAGAAATGGACAATTTTTATTTTGGATTGCATACCAATTTATTATGGATTCCATACCAAAACAGTAGGACGCTCTCTACCCTGTCCTGTGTAATCCAGGCACTTGGAAATAATCCACTGTAGAGATCAGGAAATAGAGGAGTCTGCTCCCTTTCAGGCTGGAGCAGGGGCAGATGAAATGAGAGCATTAAAGGAAAACCAGTCTGTGGATGATGTATCCTGAACACCTCCGATCTCCTAGAAGTGTCATTGCTTTGCTCCATTTGAACCAGTCTGGATCAAACAAACAGGTAGAACAAAATACATGGCCACAGTCACAGCAAGTCAGCAGCAGAGCCAGGAGCACACCCCAAATTTCCCCTCTCCCAGGTCCATCTCCCACCTGGGCGGCCCTGCTTGAGCCAAGGGCACACGTGCACACTCCTTGCTCTGCACCAGCTGAGAGCTGAGCTCACAGAAGTGTTTATTGAAAAACTGGGCTGCTCCTGCGCAAAATTAACGGATTTTATAAAATGGAACCAAAAAGAGAAAATCCCTCTGGAACAGGCACAGTGATTGCCAGCAAAAACGTGTCTGGGCTCATCCTTCACTCCTCTCACTGTGCTCCAGATTTTCACTTTGCTCTTTCCCAAACATGAGCTCAAATGTGCTTACTGCAAATTATGGATAGCAGAGAAGGGAAGTAGCTCCAGACACTTCCCCCATTCCAGCCTCTGAATTCTGCTCCCAGTATGGGAACAGGCATGTCAATGGGTCTCTTACCTTGGAGAAAGCAATGTGGCATTGCCAAAGCACAGAGTGTAGGGCAGAGTGCCTCGTGCAAAGGACCTACTCCCCTTCTCCCTCCCACGGGGAAGAGGATAATGGATTAGAAGCAGCTGCTGATTCAAAAAACCCCCCACCAACCCAACTCAGATCTTTATCAGTTCCACGAGAAGCTGAGCAGAAGCCAGGCTTTCACACCATTCCACAGGCCATCTAATGAATTAGCAGAGTCTGGGCCATAAAACCTACCTCAAAAACAAACCTTTTTCCCGAGGACACAGAATTTGGGTGACACGGAGCACACAGACTGCACATAGCTAACAGCTGTATGTTTATTTGCAAAAGACACTGATTTTCTACACTGGAAGCCAACTTCTACTGCTTCCTTCTCCCTTAATATGGGGAAAGGCCTCTTCAGAGCGTGACCAGCTCTTGCTAAGCACAGGCTGCAGGAGCCTCCCAGTTCCACCAGTGCCACTCTGGTGCTGGCTGCTGGTGAGGCTGTGCCCAGGGAGGGCTCAGTGGTGGAAGAGCCGCAGGTTGGTGTGGATGAGGGTGATCCCCAGCTCGTTGCAGGCCTCGATCACGACGTCGTCGGCAGCCGAGCCCGAAGGGGCAGCGATGAACTGCACTCCACTCTGCACAGACAGGGAGGAGTGAAAGGGTCAGAGGATGGAAAACCAAAATCCTCCTTTGAAGGAGCTGGCAGTCCCAGTCCTATACCCACATCCCACTGAATGAAGGCTTCCATCCCCAAAGCTGCTCCTTAAGGGAGCAGAAGTTCTCCTTTGCCACTCAGAAATAACCCCAAAATGGTTCCTCTGGAAGCGACAGGCCTTAGCTTGATATTCCTAAATTGCTTAATAAACTTTAATCCCCTGTTCATCCCAAATCAACAAACTGAGTAATGACTGGATAATTACTGTCCCTGTGAGACCAGTAACCACCAGGAACATCCTTCTGCTATCCTAGTGCAGAGATTTTGCTCAGCAGTGCACACAAAATGAAAAGCTCAGGCAGCACAAACATTCCCCTGGAGCCACCCCAACCTCCTGGCCCTGCCATGACCTCACCCGCTTGGCTCTGTCGACGTTATCCCTAAAAGGGAAGAAGGCATCGGAGCTGAGGGACACAGCAGACAGCTTGGCAATCCACTGCTTCTTCTCTGCTTCCGTCAGCTGCTTGGGCACCTCTTCAAACAGGGCCTGCCACTTCACCAGGTCCTCATCCTGCAGGCACGAGAAGCCAGCTCAGCCCCAGAGCACACGGCTCTCGGCAGTTCCCTGTCAGGGGGATGGGTGATGGTGTCCCTCTGACACTGGGCTTTCTGCTGCTGGGAACTTCATACCAGGGGCTTTTAGACACACCCCCACCATCAGCTCTTTCTGCATCCATTTAACTCCTTCCCTCTCCTCACCATAGGGCTTGAAGGATTCCTTCTCTCCCTCCTTAATTCCAAGATGCTCTGCAGTGTGCTGCTCCATAAATGTCAGCAGGCATCTGGTAGATGACTTAACCCATGACCAACAGCAGCTCAGTTTATGATTCACCTTCTGAAAGAGCAACTGCTCCAGTTCTCACCTCCTTAAACAAGCAGCTGCTCACGAGATGAGTCACAAGGTACCTAATCCAGCTCTTGGCTTTTGGTACTTAAAAAGGACATACTATTTTGTTGTCTCACTCTGGCTTGTAATGGGGAGGTCAGAGGGATTCTGAGAATCTGAAATGCCATACAAACAAACAGCTCTGTGTGAGAAGGTGCCACTGACAGGGCGGGGAGAACTGGAACATCAGCTGGAGCTTTAACCCGTCCTCACTGCTGGGAAGAACCAGGAGCTGAAGCCAAGCTGCCCATGAGGCACAGGGCAGGTTCCAGCTCCCAGGGCTGTGGTGCAGTGCTGGAGGAGCAAATCAGGACATTTTGCCACAGGGCCAGTAACCGACCCTGCGGGATCAGCACCCAGGGCCGGGGATCCCCCACGCTTTGGGGTCACCATTACAACGCTCCCACCAGGTGCAAGTCCTGCACGAAGACCTCGCTCGGCAGAGCCGTGCTGCAGGGGGAGCTGTGAGCAGCCCTCACCTCTCCGATGGTGTCGGTGACGTACTGATCGATGGCGTTGGAGATCTCGGCCCTCTTGACGCCTGCCTTGAACTTCATGCTCAGCACGCGGGGGTGGTGCCGCAGCCACCAGTTGTTGGCCTTGTCCCCGGCCAGGCGCGTGCAGTGGATCCGGGACTGCTGCCCCGCGCCGATCCCGATGACCTGGAGCACCGGGGCACCAAGCACAGAGATCAGAACCACAGCTGCATTCCAGACAAGCCCTTAAGGAAGGCTTCCCACAATTCAGCTGCTCCTCACCCATGCAGCTAAAGAGCGTAGGTAATTAGTGGGGAAAACCTGGGAAATGCCTGCATCCCTGATCCTGTAAATTGGTTACAGGGCCAGCTGTCTGCACTGCTAACTTCCACAGCTCTGCTGAGCTGACAGTCACGCTCAAAACACTTATGTTCTTTTACCCTTCTAAATAACACAGCCCCAGCCATCAGAGTCAAACCCTTAACCTCAGGAGAGTGATACAATTATGGCTTTTAAGGCAAAACAAAATCCTGTAGGGCACAGAAACAAATGTGACTGCCAAGAGCTGGCTTGCTTCCTGCCCCATCTGGAAAAGGGCACTTCAGTCAGAGCATTAATGTCTGAGCCCAGGTCACCCAACACCATCATCTCTCCGCTGAGTCAGGCACACACAGCTTAACCACATCAGCTGAGAGGTGCATGAGGGGCAGTTGGTCTGGCAAGGCTGATAAGAAAGTAATCCCACTGCTCACTCAGGAATGCTGCTCACTGGCACCATCACATCCCGTGAATTGTCAAGGCCCTGGAGCTACCACACATCTCCTATGCTGCCATCTGCCAGAATCCAGGCTTTTTAAAAGAGCTGCTGCTAACCCTATTTAATACCACTTGTGTTTGATCTCTAACAGATAAGCAAAATCCACACAGTGGTTTTATCTTGAGGAAGCTGCTAGAAAAATACAGCACTTGCTCAGCTTTTATAGCCAGACCCAGCCACCAGGGATGTCAGACCTGGGCTAGTAACTTTTGTCCATCCCGTGGGTCCTGCTTTCTACAGAGAGCTCCTGCCATTTCAGTCTGGAGATCTGACAGAAACAAAGTCTCTCCCATCATTTCCTGCTCAGCCACAGCTGAGCTGTTCCCCAGACTGTTCTCCAGGGACACGGTGCTGATGCTTGAGGTGCTGGCCAGTGCCTCCGAGTTCCCAGCTCAGACTGGGACAGCTGGTAAAGCTGTAAGTCAGAGGCTGCCCTCAAAGGAATGAGTCATTTGTCTTCCCATTCATCAAGACACGGTGACTTCACCTCTTACCAGAACCATAAAACATTCTGCTGGATCCTGTTCCCCCAAGGAGCAAATGAAAGGCTTGGGCTGCCATCAGATATGATCTGCTCAGTCATAACTGAAGTCATTGGTGTGTAATAAACCCACAGGGATATTGGTGGTAGCACAAACACTGAACAGATGCAGTTTCTTATGGTTTAGTGGCACCTTGCCCCCAACAAGCACTGCTGATGTCCAACCTCTGCTCCCAACCCACCCACCCAAACTCACAGGGGACCCTGGAGCCCAGAGGAGCTCAGCTGCACACTGGTATGCTATCACTTCCACAGGGGTTTATCCTCCCTCCCTGCACCAAGGAGAGGGCAGGCTGTGTCCCACAGCACACCAGGAACTGCCACCCAGCCCTTCAGAGTGGGACCAGCAGGGCCAGGCTAAGGTAGGAATTTTTAGCTGGGGATGCAGATGTTGTGGAGTACCGGACTGACTGCTGCTAGCAGAGGCCAAAATACCATGAAACATTCCCAAGTTTCTGATATTTGGGATGTCCTGTGCCCTTTCCCAGCCAGAATGGTGCCTCATCTTCATCCCATCCCTGTGAGCTGTGGCCTGGCACTCCTGTGATGGAATAGGGTGCTCTGCTACCTGTCAGCACCCAAGAACTTTTCTAAAAAAGCCTTTTCCTTTCGTCTGTGAACCACTCAAAATATTTCGCTTTTTTTGTGACCTAACTTTTGTCAAGAGATGAACAATTAAACTTTGGCTAGTATTCAACAACTCCAAAATGGCAGGGACTTTGTACTTCAGTTGATCAAAGTGATGCAGCCTGTAACATCTTTACAAGCATCCTCAAATCTACAGAGATTTATCTGCAACACAGGTTCAAGCCATTGTTTTGCCTTTTTTAAAACCACAGGTTTTGATGGAACGCTGCTGGGGAAGATTTCCCCAATCCAGCCTGGAATTTCTGGTCTAGAGGAGAAATGAGTAGGCTGAGTTTCTGCTTAATGCAACCTCTAGACCTGTACCTGAATCTCCCCTCACACTGGCCTGTACCTATTCCCTGCCTTTTTCACTTTATAAAATCCTTCTTCCTACACCTCATCTCTCCCTGCCCCACATGGTGCCCTTCCCCCATACAAAAACACAGCCAAAACCTCAAAATCCTCCACAAAGGAGCCATTCCCCCCTTTTCCTATACGAAAATTAATTACGTTTCTTTCAGGGTTTAATCTCCTGGGAATCCAAAAGTGCTTAAGCAGAGCCTATTAAGTGTGAGCAGTGAAAGGAGACAGCAGCACAGTGTGAGTAGAAAAAAAAAATCTATCACTAAATAGAAAAAAAATTGGGTGAAAATTAAGAACTACTTGACTAAAACACTTTGGTTCATAGGAGAGTCAAACACACTCCATAGCTGGAATGCTGTGCAACAGCACAGAGTGGATAAGATGAATAATGCCCAAAGGATTCTTGTAAAAAGATCCAGACTGCTCTGGGTTTACTCAGATTTACCCCGGATAATGAATGAAAACAAAAACCCTAAAGACACTTGGAAATATAAAAATCTAATAAAGGACTTGACCATTGGGAAGACAAACAAAACAGTGAAATCACTGGGAAAGCGTAAGGTAAATTAACAGGTTTGTTTTATGCTACTGAACAGAGAATAAAGAAAGAATGATTTTAAAATGCTAATTTAGAACATGATGGTGTCATTAAAGCAAGTGTAAATCAACGTGGTACAAGCTGAAAGTCAGCCAGAACAAGTGGAAGTGTTTATTGCAATTAGTGGCAGCTGGCTTCCTGCAAATTAAGTGACACTCAGGTCCAGAAATGCTTCCCACTCCACACTTTCCTAGGAAGTACTAACACAGCTACCTCACTGGAGAGACTGATCCACTCCTGAACCCAATGGAGCCAAGCTGTTAAACACTCTGGATGTTTCACACAGAGGAGTTTTCCTAGGCATCCCCATTTCCTAGGGATGCTGTGAGGCTGAAATAACCCCTGGAAAACCAAAAGCAATGGGACTGAAAGCAAGCTGGACTTACCCAGGCTTGGCTCACGTAACCCAAACCAGGACAGATCCTGGAAGAGCACCTGAAGTGTAACATTGGGAAGCTGCTTTCCATAACATATTTGATTAAAATCTGCAAGCCACCCCTGCAGCCCAGCCAGCTGAACCCCTGCATGCCCAGGCTGCTTCTCCCTGCCCCCTCCTGCCCTCTCCCTTTCATATGGTACATCCATTACCACACACACTCTGGAAACATCTGCAGCACCACACTCAGCCCAGACTTGCAAAAGCACCGGGGAAATTGGAAATTGCTGCTGTGATGAGGGAAAGGGAGCAAAGACAGCGACACCTTTGTTCTGGGGCTATGAGATCTAACACTGCTGAGTGCAGAGAATCATTTAAAAGTAAAAAAAAAAACCTAACATAAAGCAGAATAAAAGACAAATGCTGGATCTCCAGAGACATATTCTGAGGAACCACACAGCACACAACCCCAGGAGTCCTGTGAGACAGCCCTGCAGCGTTTTCAGGCTGTACCAACAACCTGACAAACACAGATCAGTGCCAATGCAAGGAGAGCACTGCAGCTCAATCTCAGTCTCTAGTGGTAGGGTTCACTCTTTGATCCATTTTGCTGATTGATGATGTACTACAGCTCAAAAACATCCTTTGTATTTTCCTTCTGTATTTTTTTAAAATAATCCAGACCTACTGAAAAATTTCCATGGAGAGCAAAGAACCAGCTAAACAGCACCATGACCGGAACGATCCGCTGGGCAAAAATACCACTTTTAATATGTTTACACCAACTCTTAAATAACTGATTTGGGCTGAACACCTGGTGATGACTTGGAAAGAAAGGATTTTCTTAAAATTCAAGAATCAAACTGAAAGAGGGGAAATTTAGGTGAGATACTAGAAAAAAATCCTTCCCTGTGAGGGTCGTGATGCCCTGGCACAGGTTGCCCAGAGAAGCTGTGGTTGCCCCATCCCTGCAATTGCTCCAGGCCAGGTTGGATGGGGCTTGGAGCACCCTGGTCTAGTGGAAAGTGTCCCTGCCATGGTAGGGGGTGGAATGAGGTGAGCTTTAAGGTCCATTCCAACCCAAACCACTCTGTGACTGTATGATTCATAATCTCAATTACAGATTTGATAATACCCCATTAAATCCGAACATCCATCATCGTTTTTAAAAAAAAAAACAATCAGGGAGAACTGAAGATTGTTATTGCCCCAGAAACGTGCAAAAAAGAAAGCATATCCCATCTTTCTATGTAAAAAGTGAAAATAAAGAAGCATTTGGACAGTCAGAATCCAGCTGTGAAATCTACTGTAATTTCCTAAGGGCTCTACACCAACTACAACACTCCCTGAGAAAAATGGTGTGAAAGAACAGAGTAGTTAGAAAAAAATGACTCAAGGCCATAGTGCAGAAGCATGTAAGAGCTTTTCCAACCTCACCAACGCAAGAGCCAGCACTGCCATTACCACAAAAAAATGACAGCAAGGTTTTGAAGCAGCCTCTTGAGAAACAGCTGTTCTGCACAGCGCTGTGCAGGGCAGCTCCCCCGGCCCTGTGCAGCAGCTCCCTGCGTGCTGGGGGGTCCTGCAGGGCTGCCAGGGCAGCCTGTGAGCAGCGGGGTGGGTGACCCTGCTCAGGTACCTGCCCGTCCTTGGCGTAGCAGACCGAGTTGGACTGGGTGTATTTGACAGCGATGCTGGCCACGATCAGGTCTCGGACAGCAGCCTCGGGCAGCTGGAACAGAACACCACTGTCAGCACCACCCTGACACCCACGAGCAGCCACGCCACACCCCCAGCCATCAGTCACTGAATCACACAGAGGGAACACAAGGGAGCTAAAAATATCCTGGTTTGTACCAGCAAGTTTTGTTTAGATTAAAACCCATAAATGATAGCTGATCTCCCAGCTCTCAAGGGTAAGACTCAATCTCACCAGGTTCTATCATTGGCCTTAAGCCTGAAAAATCCTCTGCATTTACTATCATCAGATGTGCTCACAGGCAAACACCAGGACCACAATAATTAGAATAGCTCCGAAAATCTGTATTATTTTTAAGTTCAATTCCTAATTTATGAAAACAATTTTTATTACCTCAATGTCTGAACTTGCTTCTGAGCCCATGACTAATCATGTGCTCATCAACATCTGTTTTTTTACTGAGAATGAGATCAGAGACAAAGAAATCACTCAAAACTTTCTGGCGATGTGGGCTCCAATTGCTGAGCAATAGCAGCCAGGCCAGAGTTTAAACAACACAGTGCACACAAAAGGGTGATGCAAACAATGACTCAGGAGGAGATGTAATGGATCCTTGGCACATGGCTGTCTCACCATAAAAAACTGCACACAGTAGCTTCTTGTTTACAAAGAGTATTTACAAATATTGTGGGAGTCTGAAATAATGGGAAAGGTCCAGCTCCTCTTACTTATCCAAGGAATCAAAACAAAGGAAAGCTATCTTGATTTACCCAAGTATATTAGGTCTGCTGCATTGTTTGGTAAGAGCCAGTTAAATCTCATAAAAATATTTTAGGAGCTCTTTAAATTGCCCAGTGGTGGCTTCTTTGATGAAGGCCCAGCAGTTCATTCATTCCATGTGTGTTTAAGCTCATTTATCTCCCACACTCACGTTTTTATTCTTGGTGACAATGTTCTTGAACAGCGACCGGTCGATGACCGCATTGTTCCTCTTCTGCATCAGGTTCAGCCCATAGAGGGTTCGAACCTCCAGGTCATCAGGCTCGTAGTGGGGATCCATCTGAAAGCCAAAGACAGGCCAATAAAGCACTTTTAGACCAAAATCTACAGTCTTCCAGTTTTCACACAAAGGGGAAAAACAAACACACAGTCTTGCAGCCTTCCAAAGGAAGGCAGAAATATTTGGAGCTGCTTCCTACATGCCTCAAGCTACAACTCCCAGCCCTCCATGGCATTCAAGAGAACAGTGAATGTAATTATTTCCAGAGCTGCCCTCTTGGGGTACATCTCCATCTAAGCTGCAAGCACATTAATTTTCACCAGCAGGGATCAGGTTAACTGCAACTGTGACACTGCACTCAGGTCCACCCATGCATGGAATTCATTCAATTCAGAATTTTGGTGGCCCCAGCTGAGGTTTCAGACAGGAAACAACCCAGACTAAGGCGACCAGGTCTAAACAGGAGCGTGCACACACTTTATGTGGTTTTCCTAATCCACTGAAATGTTTCAGACCAACTTTCCTTAGCACTGCTCTGCATTCAGCCCTGAAGATACAGGCTTCACCAGTACGATCTCATCCATGCAAAGTTAATTGAATTCCAAGAGGTAATCAGCTGCCAAGACTGTCTGCAATTTCATTTCTTCTTGCCTGAAGCTCCTGAGCCATCTTCTCCAGCTCCCCTGGCAGCTACACTACAATTGCAACTTCAGCTAAGCTTTGGATTTTCTTTTTGTGATGCTATAGTGAAGTTCTTTGCTCATTTGTCTCTTGGAGGCAGCAGAAATAGGACCTGACAGCAATCTGTGAACCATTAGTCATGCTCACCAAAACTGGGTGATTTTGAAGTCTCAACAATCACTGCAGGAACTAAGAAGGCAACCTGACACTGACCTGGGCACATAACATTAACATTCCTTGACAAGCATGCTGGCTACAGCATGTAAAGGAGCATCATCTCAGGTCCAAAGTGTCTGTGCTTCCTGCTTCATCCCTGACTGGAGCAGGGGTACAAACCTGGAGGACACAGTAAGCACCATTCTTCTTTTTGGAAAGGATTTTGAGAGCTTCTTCCTCATAGCCAGGAGCCACCACACCATCGGACACCTGCAACACATGGTGATTTCAGCTTCCACAGGAGAGAAACCAAAGGCGGGCTAAGCCTGAAAGCTCCACCTGCCATTTCCAGAGGCACACACAACCCTCTTGGGGTCTATATGTATCCTACAATTGCAAAAGCACTGTTACACTATGGGTTTCAGTCCTGGAAACAAAAACCAGCAGAGCACTGTGAGCTCCTGGCAGGAGTTAGTAAAAAGCACCCCACATCACTTCAGGCAGAACGGAACTAATAACTAATATCCTCCTCCGGGGGGAAACAGCTTGACCATGACATCCCCCCTTCTCTGCCCTAACAGTAAACATGCCTTAAAAACCAATAAATCCTTATTTCAACAGTGACACTCCTGAGGAGGCAAAACCACTGGCAAAAGAGCTGTTAAGATCATGGAAACGGAGAGTTTACATTCATCAGTGCCACAAAGCAATACACAACTTTCACATTTGTGTCTTACAGTATGAGTGAGGTTTTTTTGGTTTTCAGCAGCACTGTAGCAAATGTTACCCTCACAAACCAGCTGAATATGCTCTTTCATGTGTTTGACATCATAAAATCACAGAATGGTTTGGAAAAGGCCACCTCATTCCATCCTCCTGTTGTGGACAGGGACACCTCCCACTAGACCAGGTTGCTCCAAACCTGTAAGATTCTGTGATTCTAAGTAAAAGCACAGCCTGGGAAGTGGCTGAGCCTGCATGTACGTGGCAGGTAGCAACCTGTGTCCAAATTGCTGCCTTGGGCAAGGGGCTGGCCATCAGCATTCCAGCCCTTTACTTCTCCCATGACAGCTGCTCAGCCAGACACTTGTGACAGCCTAACCAGGGTTCCTTTCCACAGGTTTGCAACCACCTTGTGGAAAGCAGCACTGCCAGCTCTGCTATTTCACAGGCTCTAGCACACACCCACGTGTTAACTGGTAGGGAAAAAAAATGCATCAAAAGGTAAATCCTGCAGGTAAATCCTGCACTCCAGATAGAAGATTACACAAATGGACCAATAAAAGTCTTCCTGGTAAAATGGCCTGATTTCCAACAAAAAGGCTGTTATGAACCAATGGCTGCATCTGGTGTGATTCTCCTTGATACCCTGGAATGATCTGCTGCTGTCACTAACCTCTCTGGAGATGATCTTGGCAGTAGCCACGTCACAGATATCAGACAGGGCAATGAAGTCACCAAAAGAGGACATCCGATCAGCACCTGAAAAATCCTGATTTTACTCATTTATCCAACTACAGCATCAGACAAAGAAAACTCTTCACTCCTACAGTCCAGTCAATTGCTATGAGAGCTAAGAATTTAATACCACAGCAAAAATAACCAAAAAAAAAAAGAGGCCATAAAAGCAAGAAGGATGAAAAATCCTACCTCAAACACATGGGCCTTTAAATACTCCCATAGTTCAGATATTCTTCCTTCTTCACTGCCTCTGTCAAAGCTCTAACTCTTTAACGACTACCTCCAGCACTGTAAGCAGCTCAGCTGTACCCTTGGTGGCAAGAGGAAAAGGGGAGGCAACGATCCCATAGAAAGATTTTAGATGGGAGACAGTTGGAAAAAGAGGAAAGCTTTTAGATGGCTATGCTCCCACCTGGCTTTTCCTGCAAGAAAGTAGACCCAGAAATGTAGCAACCTTATTCTTCTCTTTTTTAAAATAAGTATTTTCTATATTTAATGGCATAGCTAAGGTGAACTCTATTCCCATCACAAACGCTCCATTACTCAGCAAGGTCAATTCTTCTGTCCCTACCATTCTAAGACTTTATTTCTCTGGCAATCATGCAGTGCTTTTGTGAGAGCAACACTCACAAAAAGTTGTTTGTGAAACGTGAACCCAAGCCAATGTGTTCCTTATCAAGTTTGCCCTGCTCTCTATAATCTGTGCAGATTTTCTAGGAATGCCATGGAAAATGAGAAATGTAGCGAAGTATCTCAGCTAACCAGAAGAAGCTGGGTTTGTTTACTTTTTTAAGCTTTTTTTTGTGAGCTCTGCAGTACAAAAGCATTTAAAAAACCCCCATCAAATACCAGACAGAAACATTTCTACTCAAGTTAAATATTCCTGAGCACTCCAGTGCTGAGTGTGCTACCAGCACTGCTGTTCATCCAGATCCTTTAGTCAAAGCCCCATATATATGTGTGTGTGTGTTTAAGAACACATTTAAATTTAAAAATGTAACACCTTACAGATCTTCTGTATTCACCAAGGAAGAGAATCCAAAATGGCTTTAGCTCTTTGAAACAGTATACAAGGGATGCTTTCTTGGAAAGCCATTTTCGATAGGCAATCAGGCAGATCCTTATGGAGAAAGCTCCTCTGGAGGAGTGTGGTGCAAAGGGAAGAGCAGAGGAAGAGCTGAGGATGCCACTCAGGCACTGAGCCACGAGCTCAGCTCTTTGGACACGCTGGTTTGCTGTGGTTTTTGGAGCCCTCACCTCTGCTACGGGCGTAGGCAGAAGCCAAGGGCGTCAGGGTCTTGTGGAAGTCGTGCACCATGCACACTTGAGCCTCCTCCTCGCTGAGCGGAACTCCAACAGCAGCACCTAGTGGGAAACACGAGCCAGGGCACTCAGACTGCAGCTGCCTGCCCCGGGACCTGCCCACACAGCCGGGGGAGGGAGCACATCCCACCCTACCTGCGGGACTGACGTGCTTGAAGGAGGCTGCAGCTGGAATGCCCAGCGCCTGCTTGAGCTCCTTCACCAGCTGCCAGGCATTGAGGGCATCGCAGAGGTTGATGAACCCGGGAGAGCCATTCACCACTGCAAACGCAGCACAGGGACACGTTAGAGCAGGCAAACCCCTCTCCCCAGAGCCTGGAGAGCCAGCACAAAGGATTTCTCCCAGCGAACACTTGAATCACTATAAACTGGTCTTGTTCAATGACCCTGGCTCCGCAGCAACTGGTGGAGTGCCCAGAAATGCACACCAAGAGTAAAGGCCATTTAAAAGTCTGCTCTCAAAACGTTTTGCTCTGGCCCTGAAAGAAGAACTGCTCGTACTGACATGGCAGCACTGCAAGCATTTCAGAAGACTGGAGGAAAAAAGATAATTTTAACAATAATCCACATCCAGGAGGGGTGAACATAGCACTGTTCTGCTGCCATACCGGGAGGCACACTTGCAAGCAAATCAACCTCCATTTCAGGAATGGAAAAACTTCCTAAGAGGTCCCAGAGTTGAAATGGGGAAAATGCTGCAACACAAAGCTTCATTGTTAATTCAGCAGGACAATGCCTGCACACATTGAAAGCAGTTCCAAGAACAAGAGTAGACAAACTTTCCCTCCAAAACAGAGGTTTCCCTCACTACAACACTGTGGGAAGTAGCACACCCTGTAAAATGGCAGAGAAACAAACCAGAGCCGTCCCAAATTTGCAGGTGGGACTAGTATCCCTTCCTGCTGCCACCATCAGCAGAAGCAGCATTCTACAAAACCAAGGTAATAACCCCCTGCTCAAAACCATCAAAGAAAGAAAAAAAAAAGAAAAAAAAGAACAAAACCAATTCAAACCTAGTGAAGAACAGCTTGGTTTCTAGGCAGAGTAAACAGTGACACAAAAAAAATGGGGAAGATACTAAAGAAGGAAAATGGCAAGTAGAAAAGCATCTCAAAAGTATAATGTTTTCCTTTGCAAAATCAGGATCTAACGTCAAGCAGAAAGTGCACTGCACAAATCTGTTCAAAGTATCTTGGACACACAAGCCAATAGCAACAGAGAACACAGAGCTGCACTTGGTCTTGTGGGGCTCAGCAGAGCAGCCTTCCTGTCTCATACAGCTCAACTTTTTAATTGCTAAGTGAGTGCCACTCAGTAATAAAGTAGCTGTGAAGGCACTGCTGGCCATCCCTCGGATTCAAGGTACAAGATGGTCTTTCAGTTTCAAAGACATGTCCAACCACCTCCATTCCCGGCTATCCCAGAGCTCCCTCTTGGCCAGCACAGCCGAGGCCTCACCTGTCAGGGGCAGTTTGGGTCTCGTGGTGTAGAGCTGCGCAGGACTCTGGTGAGGATTCATGCCGTACCTCAGGGGCAGCTGGGACACTCCCTTGCTGTACTCCTTCCTAAAGTAGTCAGAGATGGCTGCATCGTACTGAGCAGTGTGGGTGAAGGCCTGGGGACACAACGGGGGACACCTGTCAACTTAGAAACATCAACCTACAGAGGATTCAGTGTTTAAAGAGGTAAAGAACCAAAGGCACACGAGCCTGGCCCAGACCTTCACGGCAGGAAAACGTGACCAACCTTCAGTGCCAGCAGCCGCCGGGTTTCCATGGTAGTGTCTTTGTCCCTCGATGCTGCCATCTCTTTAGCTACGGCAGCATAGTCTGCAGGGTCACACACGACTGTCACACGGGCGTGGTTCTTGGCAGCTCCCCGCAGCAAGGCCACTCCCCCTGCAAGAGAGGGACACAAGGCTGGAGCACTTCCCTCCTGGACACAGCACAATCGGGAGGCACGGCTGAGGCCAAGGGACATGCACCATTGATCCTTTGTGCCAGATGAATGTGTACCCTCTCTCCAGCACAGAGAGGAGTGAGTGCTCTTCGAAATGCTCAGTGCTGGTGAGTTTGATTCAATCTGCTGCTGAAGGTGCACACTGACTGACCTTGGCAGGCCCAGGCAGAGCTGCAGGGGCGAGGAAACAGGATGTGGGTTGTGATGAGCAACTGGGGGCAAGAATGTCTTTGAACAGCACAGCTACATCCCAAAGAAGATGGCTGTCCCCACACATGGCTTAACCACCATCCTCTGCACACTGGGCCGGGTAGGGGTCTGCAGAAAGATTTGCTTTCACACTGCCAAACAACAGAGGTTCCCAAACGTCTCTGCAAATAATAATGAATCTTGCCCAGGTCCTCTGTGTGAGATAAAACGCCACGCTTCTTCCTCCAGTCTGACTGCACTGCTATAGCAACTCTTTAAATCATACAAGATACTAGGCTGTTGCAAAGGAAAAGCAGAGGCTGGCACTGCTTCATGCAGAGCAAGTATAACTCCATAAAACATTTAATAGAGAGCTCTGCTGGGCATCATTTGGACTAAACTACTGCAAGAAAATCCAATCCCGTCCAACTGCATGGCACAAAACTGCACTGTGCCTGTACCGTTCACAGGCTGCCAAGCAGAGATGCTGCAGTGAAGGCACAGCAAGCCTTTGAGGTTAATAACTAGCAGCAGGAGAAAACATGCTAATGCAGGTGTCCATGCTTCCCAGCTCAGGTCCTGAGAACACTCCCACATATTCAGACCAACCCCTTTCCTTGCAATGGCTTCCCGAAGTGAAGTTCTCAGTCATCCTCAGAGCACGTTCCGTGGTTCAGCTTTGTTCTGCAAAGCTCATGATTTTTTACATTTCTATTACTCCATCAAGCTGCAAAAGAGATTCAGTCTGCTCTCCATGTTTCAGTAGGAACTATGGTCCACCAGGCCTTTCCAAGCACAGCCCTCAGGCTTGTTCTTTTGGCCAGTGCATGACTTCCCCATGCAGCATGCCTTGCCAGTCTGTTATTGCCATTTTAATTGATTAAAAGCAAGGAGGCTTACCCAACTATGCCTTCAGTCTGCTCCTTGCAGCTCCTGAGCTCTTGAGCAGACTTCCTTTATAGGTGTGCAAGGCCACCAAACAAAAAGAGAAGAACTGAGACCACTCAGAGTTCAGAAGCATAGAGTCTGTCTGGAAAGCAGATTTGCTCTCCCTTTAACTTACCAATATCAATCTTTTCCACTGCGTCCTGTACAGTCACACCGGGAGAAGATACAGTCTTCACAAAGGGGTACAGGTTGCACACTACAACTCTGAGAATTGAGGCGGAAAACTGGGTTATTCAGCAAGAAATAAAAGTGCCAAACTGGGCTTGCCAAGCACAAGATATCACCAGTGACTTTATGGTCTTGTCTCTCAGATCAGGGACCAGCATAAAATCCTGTGGCCAAGGATGGAGCTCAGCCCAAGGGCAAGTGATGGTACAGTGCATTAGGACATTTAACTGAACTCTGTGCATCAAACAATGTCAGAACCACTGTTTACAGCAACCAGATTAAAGGAAGAGCTTCTTTAAATACACGTGCCTGAATATAAATGTTTAGCGATTTTGGTTCACAATTTGAGCCATTTCAAAGAACTTCAAAGTGGGCTCACAGCAATTCTGAAAATGAGCATCCACCAATTCCCATAAGAGAGTAAGCACCCAGGGAAGGTCCCCTGCAAACAAAGGGCAATCAACCTAATTTTCCACAACTTTTCCAAGAGCAGAAAAAGACCTACATGTCACCTTCTGGACTTTTAAAATCCCAACATATGGCACCTGAGTATGCAGCCCAAATGCCATAAAGCTTCTGTAGCACATGAAAGCAGGGGAGAAAATTGACTTTTCCCTCTCACGCTAAGACTGGACCTTACTTGAATTAGTTTTTCCATCTCATCTAGAAGCAGGTCTGTATTCCAGCAAGCATGATGTAATAGCTTGCCTGTCCCATCCTACCAGAACTACAGGAACTGCAGTGAAAGGAGGGATTCATTCTGCCCTTCACGAACAGGGTTTTTAGCCCAAGAGAATTAATTTACTCTCTTGATCTGAGTACATGAAGGTATCGAACTCCAAGGCGTGCTCAGTATGGCACAGAACTGCTGTGATGAGTACCCTGGTGTCCAATTTAAAATATTCCTTTGTTCCTGCTCCATGTGAACTCAAGCAGAGGGGATGATAAGCTCCCAGTGTGGCTTTCAGAAACCCCCATGTCCCTAAATTTCCTCCAATGTCTTTTGACTCCTCTGTTTCTCATGCCCCCTTCCCCCCAATCCATTCATGCTCCTGACCTGTTGCATTCCATCAGGAAGTCTGTGCACTTTAACACTGCTAATGCTTTTATCTGTGCAAACCAAGACAATCAATATCAGGCTTTCCTTCATTGACTTGGATATGCAAATTTTATGCAACGATGCAAAGACAGTCCTGCTGAGGATCAGCTACTTCTGCTTTTTGCAAGAGAACCTGAATCGAAATTATCAGTTTGGATGCAAGTGCACCATAAGTCACTGATGTAAGGGCACGTTATTTCCCCTGCAAGTCAGCAGGGCCTGCTTTAATATGCAGCATGCTCTGAAGAGCCACCGCTACCGAGCCATCTAAGAGGATTCCTGTGGTTTTAAATTTCAGGTTTTCAAATTCAGCCCAGATATCCATGCATCAGTTTTAAAAGTAATTTTAAAACTCCAGATATATTCTGGCCCCCAGTCGTACTGTACCTCCCACCCTGGCTACACCTACAATTTGGTATGTCCAGCTCAGCCATTTGTTTCTTAACCAGGAGCTACTCCCTGATGTTCACCTGGTTATTCACAAGCAATAGTTGCATGTTAACACCTGTTAGTTACATACAGCCCCAAACTGCCCTGTGTGACTACAACAAGCAAACGCATTCCAACAAAAACTGGGGAAAAAAAAAATCTTTGGTACATTAGTGCACAAACTGTGTTACTTCAGTTTCTGATGCAGCTCATTTTCTACCAAGACAGCTCTCAAAATTTACGTTTTCTGTCTCTTATCTGTGTGTTTTCTGTCTGAACAAACGCTGTGTTCCTGACCCACTTTCCATGTCTATTCTTTATTTATGTGTTGAAACTCAGTAAACATTATGCAAATATCAAAGGTTTTATTTACTAAGCAAACATTTCAAAATCGGGAATTGCCATCTGATCAGACACGTGGAACCAACCTGAGGGAAGATGAGCCAGTTTCAAAAGTACTGAACTCAACTCTGCAACACGTGTAACGTGGCCCTACACTGAGTGTGTGTAACATGTCAGAATTCCCAGGGAACCAGAAGAAATACAGACCTCTGAGTTCCCTGTGGAAACCACAACGCAACTTTCCTGTTTTAGTTTTCTCTTACTACAAGTGATGAAGAGGCACCTGCAGAAAATTATATTTTTAAATACACAGTATGTCCTGCCAGGGCAAAGAAAGGAGACTGCAGATCTGCTGGTGTATAGATGTTACAATCCCTACTGCTCCACTTGCTTGGTGTTGACTGGGCTCTAATGTTGGTTTTTGATTACTGATGGATTGCATCACGTCCCCCAGCATTTACCTTACAAGGCTGAAATCCTGTTTCTTCATATCAGCATTATCCTCTGGAATATTGCGAGCCAAGATGCCTAGTTACAAAATACAGTGCATCTTCATTAAAAAAAGAAGTAAATCACCAACAGATTTGTAATTCAACACCTCCATTCACACTGTGCTTTTCTCCTCAGAGGCCTTCTATCATAACATTTTCATCCTAATTGAGACAACACCCTCAGCCCCTGCTCCTTTATTCCACTTTACAGAGTCCTTGGTTGTTCAAATTCCATGCTAACAGGTGTTATTCCCCCAGGGCTAAATTCTAGAGCATTCCAAGTACTGACCAGCAACCTCATCAATGTACTTTCTAAGCACTCAGCTGCTACCCTTAGAACACTGACACTGTCATTAAGGATTTAATGGGAGAGAAAAAGGGCACGTGCCCTTTGAGACAAGGGAAGCAAGAGCAAATGAGCAGGGCAGGTGGCTGGTGGGGTCTCAGAACTCAGAGAAACACAAGGGTGACTGGCTGGCAGAGGGTAAGGAACAGCACAGTCCTGCGTTCAGGGTCACAGGGAATTGTCTCCAGCCCTCACATACGATGGGGAACAGGTTCCACATGAGATGCCTCAAGCACAGCAACAGGAGATGAGAGAGCAGATGGATTAATGTGCAGATAGACCACTTATCAGAGCACCTCCCTGCTGAAGAGGAGTCGGAGAGTATCAGAGCATGCAGAAATCACCCCTAAAGCCTACACTGTTGTGTTCCTTGTGCTGCACACCAGACCCACCCACAGGTTAAACTCCGTGGAGCTCCCTGCCCAAGCCTAAACCATGCAAAGGCATTCACAGAGAAGCTCTGTTACTCATAGCCCCGGGCAGAGAGCTCTGCTAACTGCAGGGATGCCAGCATAGCAACAAGGAGGTAATTCAACCACCCTGCATTTCTCCAGCCTTTGGTGGCTTTTCACCTCTCCTTCTGTTCCTGGAGCATATCTGTTCTCATTACTCGGTTCTTCCACACAACCCTTAAAAAAAACCATCTGTCAACTCCTCCTTCCCACCCTCCCTGCCCTCTTTTAGACTGAAAAATGCATTAGCAGAAACATACCAGCGTGGACTGCAGGATGAAGGGTTTTCACACGTCCACCCAGCATCTCAGGGAAGCCTGTCAGGTCCGAAACATCTCTGCCCAAGAAGAAAACAGCAGAGTAACAGATGTGCCATACTGACTTTATCTAAAGGCTGAATGACCCAAACCAAGGAAAGTGTATAAATTTCACTACAAAACCCCCCTATGCCAAAGGGGCAACAACTGCCTTTCCCATTAATGGAAATAAGAGTTCTTGGGTCACACCCAATACAGTTATTTCTTGAATACAGTGGAATAACCAAGAAAAGAAAACCCCAAGTCAAAATGGTTTATAGAGAGAAGGGAAGGCCCTGAAGAGGTGCTCTTCCTCCCAGCGTAGTTTCACCACTCCTTGTGACTGTTTAGGGTGGTAAATAACAACAATGAGGGAAGGGGAAATGCGATCATCCTTTGCTTCAGGCTTCACTGACAGCACAGCCAAGGAAATAAGTTGGAGAGACACAACCATGTACTGGGTAACAGTGAGCTCTGAGGGTGATGTAGATTTGTGCTGGGGCCAACCACTGGGTTCACGGGGAGCAAAAACGGAGTCACTCACCTGTCCTGACAAATAATTGACATTTTCTTATCACTGTACAGAAACCCATTTTTATTTGGCCAGAGCTGTTTTTCTTTTAATCACAGCATGGAAGAAACCAGAACAAATTTCCCCAGAACCATGCTAAACCATGTACAGTCACAGCCAGTGACTGTACACACAGTTTTTCCTACAGTGGATGCACAACACTTGAAGGCTGTCTGCATTAAGTGATTGTGCTGGGAAAATTATTTGTGACCAATGAATTCCGGTGAGCTTCAACATGTTCCTGACACATCAGTGCTGTCCCAGGACCAGGTAAAGATCAGCTTTCACCTGGCTGTGAGGAGCAGCTTTAGGGCAAGACTACGAACATGAAGGTAACAGATTGTGCCATGGAAACAAAGCTAGCTCGAGGCAGACGAGGCATGCCAACAAAAAGCTCCAACATCTCTCCGCACAGTAACACTCCTCAGCCAACAGACCCCTGAGCAAGAAGGTTCTGAAGTTTGCCCTGG